>JANAVB010042219.1:3472289-3882289 GCA_029216955.1 Iris pallida | reverse complement strand
ATAAGACAAAACCACTCCCATGGCCGGCCACCTTTTGGTGTGGATAGGCATTAGCCACTTCATTATTTTCTTTTCCATTCTCTCTCTTGTTCTTCCCCAAATTAGTTAGAGAGCAATCCCTAATCAAACCATCACCAAATCCTTCCATTTCTTCACCAAAACTTCTTTCTTCCTTCTCCATTCAAGCCAAGGAGGGGGCTACCCAAGTTTGAGAGGATTCGGAGCTTGTCCGTGTCCGTTTGGGATTCCTACGCGTCGATGGCGTATCGGGATCGGTTCGAGTCACCGAGAGGTATAAATCTCTTCCTTTCCTCATCTCTCTCATGCATTAGAATGGTATTGACCTATAGGAATGACCCCCATGGTTTTGTGCCAATTGGTGTCCATTTCGTGTCCATTTGGACACTTGTAGAGGTGTCCTATGAGTAGAATCGTGTCCTAATGGGGAAAACCCTATTTGGACACTTGTGAAATTATTTGTATATTGATTTAATGTTGCTCTAATATTTATTCCAAATTTTATTATGTGTTTAGGATGAGTTTCCTATGTATCATAATGTATCATATTGTCTATATCAATATATGTATATATATGGTGATATATATTAATCTCTCTCTCTCTCTCTCTATATATATATATATATATATATATATATATATATATATATATATATATATAATATATGTATATATATTGGCTCATATATATGTGGATATATATATATATATATATATATATATATATATATATATATATATTATGGTGTGGTGTGATTTTGTGTTCATGGATGGGAGCAACAAGGGTCGGCCAAGTGGGAGAGTTAGTGTGTATGTGTTGGGTGTTGGAGAGTTTGAGGGAGGAGTCATTGGTGTGTGTATTGGAGAGTGTGGTGTGTGGTATAGAGGAGAGATTGAGAGGGGAATGAGGGTGGTAGTGAATGTGTTAGAAAGGGAGGGGGAAACCCAACCAACATCAGCCATTGGGGCACATTACAGTCCATTAGGACAGCACTTGGACTGTCCCCAAAACCTGCCTATGCAGTCCCCAAACAACCACTTTGGGCTGTCCTAATGACAGCCCCTTATTCCCATGTACACCCTCCTTAAACCCCTGAAAACAGTCCCCTTAAACACCTACATAGCTGTCCCATTTCCTGTCATTTACCTCCCCCTAAACCCAGCACTTGATAGTCCCAAGTACACCCTCCAAAACACCCCCTTGCTGCCTCCAAACAGTTCCCTTGAACCATACCTTGCTGTCCAGATTTTAGCCATGTTGGCTGTTCCCAAATTGCCATTTACAGTCCTGAAAACCCCCTTGTTAACCCCCTTATATACTAGTCCCTTCTAGGCCTCAAACAGCAGTCCAAAATCAGTCCATTGATGACCCATTTCCATCCCTACATTAAGCTCTAACCTGTCCCAAAATAGTCCTTGATATGCCCCATTTTCAGCCTTGATGGACAGCCCTTTGACACACCCAAATTCAGTCTTTATGCACCCTTAGCAACCCCATATCAGGCCCCATATTTGACAGAAATTAGCAGCCCACTCCAGCCTATTAGGACAGCCTATACAACCATCAAACTCAGTCCATATTTTACCCATAAATCAGCTATGTGTGTGTGTATGTGAGTTTTTGTGTGTGTGTGTGTGTGTGAGTCTATAGGAGTTAGTTAGGAGCCTACAGGTGTTAGCCTATATATGTATTTGTGTGAACCTATAGGAAGCCTATATGAGTGTGGTATCATGAGTGTTGTGTGTGAGTAAGCTTAGTTAGAGTGTGTGTGAGTGTTAGTTAAATGGTGAGGGTGGTGTATGATATTGGTAAGGTAATGGGTAAATGATTAACATGTGTCATAAGATGATTTAGATTGACCTAGATACTGGGATTTCTTGGTAGGTAATGTTAGTATAGGATAGTATCTAGCTATCCTAGGAAACCTAGGCTAGTATTCCTAGGTTAGAGTGGTATGTGCAAGGTAATCGGGATTACCTTGGTAAGGGTAATGTAGGTAATGCCTAGAACTAAGGTATTTGAGTTTAGAGTCTAAGATAGGGTCAGAACTTGATTCCTTTGGTTGGTAATGATCAAATATAGTGCTCATAGACTAGTTTTGACGTCGGTTGACCATTTTGACCAAAAGTCAATCGAGAGTCAAACTTAGCCTTTAAGCGACTAGATTTGACCGAAACCAAACCAGAGTTGACCAGTTGACTGAAAGTCAACAGTTGGTCAACATGTGACATGTTTGACCCAGGGTTGACTCAGTGTTGACCAGAGTTGACCGAAGTTGACTTTTTGACCAAAGTCAACCCTTGACCCAAATTGACCTAGTTTGACTTAGATTAATTTCCTGTGACCTTGTTTGACCTTGGTTGTCCTAGTATGACCCAGTTTGGCTCAGTATGACCTAGTATGATCGAGTATAACCTAGTATGACTTAGGTTTGACCTAGATTGGCCTAGATTTATTTAGAATGTATTGTAATGCATCTTATTATTATTTTACACTCATAGTGACTTGTACTGTTCTATAGGAGATAGACACTACTTCTCAGACAGTATATTCTCTTCAGACACTCAGGATATCAGGTAAGTACATTCTCTGACCGTTTCATACTTGTCTGGATTTATATTCTTGCTCTAGATTACTGTACTTGATGTTGACACGATTGTTATCACGGATTGGTACTATATGGATCTTCTTTTGAGATGTTATCCCCTTGTATTCACTAAATACATATTATGATGTGCATTTCACTTACATATTGTATTTATTGAATACCCATATCCTTGTATACTCATTGTGCATATTGTACTCTCAGTATCACATGAGTTCCAGGGATAGACCATTGTACACTATTGTATAACATTGTACAACTATTGTGTCACATTGTATATCTATTGTATAATATTGTACATCTATTGTATAATATTGTACACTATTGTATAAGATAACGTAACTGGAGTGGATCCTTGTGTATTGATTGGGAAGGGGGAGTAGAATTGGTTATGTACTCAAATCCTATTGTACAACATTGTATAACTATTGTATATGTCTATTGTACACTCACGTACAATGGAGTTACCATTGCATTGTCCTAGACCGTTTACATAACCATATTGTACTCTATATCACAGTTGGCTTACAGTTCTTACTTATCATATATAGATATTTTCTGTTATCAAATCTCTACTATTTTTCATATACATTCTTCTTTCAGCATTTTTATGTACTTTACTCTATTGTATGCTTTATATTTCCTAACTTGATATGAACTACGTGAGATATTTTGTGCTTGCTCCTGTCCTGACTGGACCTGTTGAAAATATTACAAAGGATGAGGCCTGCGTAGACACCTACTATGGGACAGCTGTAGATGACTCGTGTGACCTAGATTTCCAGCCTGATCCACTAGCTTAGAGACTGAGGCTCCCTAGTCTAGGTTTTACTATTTCTGTCATCTGAGATCTGGATTGTATATATTCTTTCATATTCAGTAGTTGAGACTTGTATTCTGGATGTTGCTGAGATGTTATCTTAGACACTTAGACTCTCTGGTTGTTATGTATATTCTTTTATTCCAGTATTTATCTATCTATCTTTTTATCTTATCATTCTACCTTAGATGTGATTGAGACTGTATATTGCTATGTCACCTCCATTCGGAGTGTATATACTGTACAGGTACCTTTATATTATTAGATGATTGACCTAGGACAGCGTTCTACCGCCGATACTGCAGCGTAGGCTGGGCGTTGTTACGTTCTCGTACCCTCACAGTGGGTGCGGGTCGTGACACGTTTTAGTGATGACCCATGCAGGTCGAGTTTATGTAGTGGTATTCGAACTAGAGTATCACTACAGCCTGCAGTAGGATTATGATATTTTGAAGGTACTCAATCACATTAGGAAAAACTCTTATCTAATTCATACCATCTCAGTTCTTGCTGATATTGTCTTCCCTTGAATATAACTGTCCTCCCTTGCTATTCGACTCATTCTCAGTAATTGTTTCTTTGATCTGTCTCCAGGATGGTTGAGACGAGATCACATCGCCAGGGCCAGGGGGACGCCGGTGAGAGGTCTGCCACCTCTCATATCTAGCAGCCAGCCCCTGGTACCACAGCCCCAGTCATGCTAGTTGGGGTAGGCGTTTCAGCTGCATTCAGAGGAGCCCCTCCACCAGCAGCAGGGGGTATGTCTCCACCAATTCGGGGGCAGGACCCAGTCATCCCAGAGGTGCCTTTCCAGCAGCCGTCGTCTCCAGGATACGTAGACGCGGCACAGATGTTTGCCTATTTTCAGTAGTTCATGGAGGTGCAGCAGTACCGGCAGGCCACGAGCATGGAGTTGGCCCTTACGATAGTCACAGCTCGACTAGCAGTTCAGCAGCTGAAGACACCTGAGATAGAGTAGTTCCAGAAGATGAGCCCCAGAGACTTCCTGGGGACGGAGGGGTTTTTATATGCTGACGAGTGGATCGAGCATATAGAGGAGATCTTCCGCCTGGCCCAGATACCGGCAGATCTCCAGATTGAGGCAGCAGCTAGCCAGATGCGAGATATTGCTTGCACCTGGTATCAGTCAGACCCCAGGGTGGGGGTAGCTGGGCAGACCTGGGAGGAGTTCAAGGGCTTCTTCAAGAAGAAGTTCTTTCCAGATTCAGCGCTTCGAGCCTTGGAGTCGCAGTTCGAGAGCTTAGTTCAGGGAAGCCTGTCAGTGGAGGAGTACGGTGGGGAGTTCGGTCGCCTCAGCAGATTCGTAGAGGGCTTAAGCGAGGCGGCAAAGGCCCAGAGGTTCTGGAAGGGTCTGGTCAAGGAAGTCAAATCCTTGACCAAGGGCAACAGGGATGCCACTTTTGAGTAGATTTTGACGGAAGCCTTATTGGCTGAGGATGATCTTGAGCTTAGGCTCAAGAGGGGGCGAGACCTAGTTGGAGGCAGCAGCAGCAGAGGCCAGGCCAAGAGGCCTCACATACAGATTCAGTAGCAGTATCAGCAGCCGATGGTCCACTTCCAGCAGCAGCAGCAGAGGCCTGTTCAGTATCAGGGACAGAAACAGGTACTGTATCTGCAGGCACCCAGGCAGCAGCAGAACACTGTGTACAACTTCTGCAAGAAGCAAGGCTATGGGTGGGAATACTGTAGGAAGAGGCTGGGCATGTGTTTACTTTACGGATCAGCAGAGCATCAATGTAGAGAGTGTCCCAAGAACCCGATACCATTGGCTCAGGTAGCACTAGGAGCTAGGGCTCCGGCAGGACAGCAGAGGGGACCACCATTGCAGACTCAGCAGCAGAGGTTCGTACAGCATCAGCAGCAGGCCAGGGGAGGCCAGCCAGGGCGAGCTTTCGCTATGACAGCCGAGGATGCTCAGGCCGTTGGAGATCTAGTTGCAGGTTCCGTTCTTTTGAATCAAATTCTGCAATTACTGCCTTAAAAATTCAATTCCATCTATTTATATATGTTTTCTCATTGTTGAGAAATTTTGATCTGGTGTTTCATTATGATTAATTTTCTTCTGAGATAAGTCGTATGGGCTAGGTCGCCTCGATTATGAGATTTTAGAATCCTCTAGGGTCATGCTAGCAGGCATAGTGAGGACATATAGTCGGATTATGGACGTATTTCTTGGGTGTGGGAATTTAAGGTTTTCGCTGCCAAGCATGCGGCAATGCGAAAATTTTAAATACCATAATTCTAGAGGTATGTACCATAGTTGAGGACTCTGTGATATGCTTATACTATTCAAAGTATTTCCAATTTACTTGGGTAAGGAGCCGAAAGTAAACTAGTCATCCTCAGACTGGATATGCTTCTACTATTCAAAGTATTTCAAAGTTAAAAGAAAACTTAAAAAACGTGCGAGACAACACTCAGCGAAAGATTCTCTACAGTGGACACAGTATTTCAACGGACATCCTGAGCCATTCCTTGTGACCTGCTCCAAACAAAGTCTAGGAAAAATTGGAAGATGACATCAATGTCTCTACCTGACATATACGACAGTGCACTTAATGACCATCACTATGCAGAAGACCAAGAGGCACAATCTGAACTAACTAATAATATCCAAGATATCAATTAATTCAAATCATAATCTCGAATAATAGATGGCTCTTTGCTGATATTCAGGACAACCATACGACAGTAGATATTAGCCTCGACACTAAGCTCTTGCCATATAACCATCAGTATGCAGAAGACCAAGAGGCATAATCAGAACTAACTAACAATATCCAAGATATCAATCAAATCAAATCATAATCTCGAATAATAGCCGGTTCTTTGTTGATATTCAGGACAACCATACGATAATAGATATTAGCTTTAACATTAAGCTCTTGCCTACTCATTGCTTCCTTTGTAAACTTACCACTATTAAAGTTGTGGGATCGTTAACAGAGCAAAAGAATCATGTTGATTCGACCTCTATCATACCATATCTCCAGAATCTTGAACTTGTATAGTATCATTGTAAATCGATTTTGAGTTTTGAACAAGTTCAACAAAGTTTTTTTTTGGGAAGATGCTCTTTTTTTTATGAAAACAATTGTGGTCATGATTCTTGAAGAAGGATGTTGTATCCTTAATGATCATTCCTTATTCATCCTATTAATATAATAATGGATACATGTTCTTCACTTTGGGCATCTCATCCCACTACTAGTATATTAATTTTGGAATCTCATATCATACACAAAGAAGGGTGTTTATTAGCATTTTATACGAGTTTCTTTTCCATTTAAAATATATGTTAGACACTAAACTTAGAAACATTTTGACAATTAAACTTGATTATATAAAATTTATATGTTTTCTATATTATTGGGAAAAAAATGCTAAGATGAGTGATTGATGACATACTTATAAGATCCCTGATTTTTTAGTATTTTATTTTTATAATTATTTATTTATTTATAAATATGGTTAATTAATAGTAAACTATATTTTATGATCAACTATGACTATAGATATATTTTACTATAGCTTTAATTTTTGAAGCAAACCAATTGCCAACTTCTCAAAACTAATTTTATATTCCTATTATAGACAAGTCCACCTTTATTTTGGTATATCATGCTCCACTCAAATATTTTTTCTTGTACTATATTTTATATGCATAATTTTTGGGTCAAAAAGGGTCAACTATATTATTTACCGTAATTTTGATGTGTTTTCCCATTTCAATTTGAGACCCAATTCCGACCCAAACTATTTGACCCAATATATGGTTTTGACCTATTTTGAGCCTACCATACACATGTCAATGGTGTCTCACTCAATCGAGTTTTCATGTGCTATTTATTTTCAAATGGCATACAAAATCCATTTATTAGACTTTCGAAGCCTATTTCGGTTCGATAAATTGTTTTGACCCAAACCTAGTCCAACTAGCCTAGTGGAGCCTATCATAGATTGTCATAACCTAATAGACCCATATTTGATTTATTATCAATTAAATGGCAGCCACATGTGGTTGGATTCACTAAATATTCACTCAATATTTACCTTTTCATATTAAGAAACCCAATTAAACCTATAGATACATCTAATCATATTTTTTGATTGAGTTACCAAACTTCAACCAAATTTTCCCAAACAAATTCCTATCAAACCCTAACTTACCAAAGATTAAAACCCTATATATTATCCCCTTATGTGTGGCCGGCCACCTTTCCGATAGCCCCCAACCCAAGCGTCCATCTCGCATCCAACCCGACGGCACCATCCAAGTCCAAGCCGCCAAAACCTTCCTTTTCGACCTCTGTTTGTCATGCCACCACCTCCATGACGACCCTAAGAGACTTCTCTTCAACCCTATCAAGCTTCGGAGGAGTCTTGTCTACTCATTTGGTCATTTGAGGGCACCTATCAGGGGACTAGCAAGATACATAAAAACATGCCGAATGTAACGGTATAAAATATGCAGGAGAAATAAGAAATAGTTGTAAAAGAATTAACTAAAACACAAGGCGACTAAGACACAAGGGAACTAAGACATAAGAAAACTAAGACACAAGGATCCTAAGATAGTGGCATGCCATACTAGAAGTAGCTAACAATAAGTCAAGTAAAACCTATATATTATAGTCAAGACAAGCACTCTCAATCTATAGTATCTCAATTGTAGTCAAGGCAAGCACTCCTAATCAAGATGGTCAAGTAGCCAATTCTAGTATCAAGGTCAAGTCAATCATATAGACAGTAGTCAAGGTAAGCACTCACAATCTATATAATATCACAAGTCAAGTCATACTCAAGTCATGTCAAGTCAAGAGAATAGTGGTGTAGGACTAGACAACTCTATCATGAGACACATGTGAAAATGAAGTCCAATATGACAGATAATGAAAATAGAGCAAAAATCAAGTATGTGCATGTAAGCTAGAAATAAGATAAAGTAAAAACAGAAACAAGATAAGTAAAACTAGAAACGGGATAAAGCAATCATGAATATAACAATATGATGAAACGAAACAACAGATAAGTAAAGAACATGCGTATGCGTATAAAATATACTATACAGGTTGGCAAGGTATACTTGCCTACAACTTCCAATTGCGAATATGACAATCCGACTCAGAGATCATCGCTACGCCCGTCATGCACTCCTAGAATAAATAATTCTATTTATCAATGATATATATATATATATATATATATATATATATATATATATATATATATATATATATATATATATATATAAAATATATATATATATAAATATATATATATATATAAATAAAATAAAATAAAAATTAATATATATTTTATATATATATATATATATATATATATATATATATATATATATATATATATTTTATATATATATATATATATATATATATATATATATATATATATATATATATATATATATATATATATATATATATATATGCCTTAACACATAGATTTGCTATATATAGTCCCTACTAAACAAAATCTATGGAACTACCACTTACTATATATATGACCAAATCAATCATATATGGTATTAAATCAATGTAATAAAATAATATTTTATAAAGTGAACATATAATATTTATTTCTGGAAAAACATACTAAAATATTTATAATAAAATCAAGATTACATTATTTATAAGGAAACTAGTATCAAACTACTATATCAATCTAGCATATAGAGGATTAAATATATATGATAGAGTAATATTTTAATAACATAAAAATATCTTACTTAATTTTGGAAAAATAATTATAAATATTCTATAATAATAGTTGATATATTTTATTTATAGAAAAATATGTATACAAATCTCGTATTGATTCTACATCAATATACTTGGCTTGTTCCATAGTTTTGCTCCTGAAACGACAAATTTTCTTTAAATATTAATTCTGAAAAAATAGTATAAAATATGTAAAAATATGTTCTTCTTATTAAAACATGCACAACATTTATTTTGGACAAAGCTTATGAAGTTCCGAAGCATATGGACACATAAAACTCATAAATTTTGTTGTTTCAATATTACTGCAAAATAGCCAAATTTTTAATAAATAGTAAACGAAACCAAAACGTTGCAAAAGTATATGTGTTGGCAAGCTTAGGAAGTCTAATTTTTTTTCCAAAAATATACAGAAGGTCAAAGTGGCATGGAAGTGGAAGAAGCTTGTAATAGAACTGGTCTATTCTGGATACCTTTCCGTAGAACGAACGCTCCGACAAAACTGTAAGGAACTGTATGGGGCCAATTGGACATAAAAATAGAACAGAGATCTTTCCATTAGTTATGGTTTCATGAAAAGATGATGTCAGGATGTACATGAAACCTTAGATGCAGAACAACGTACCTATTGTGACGAATTCAGCACAAGTTCGGTTGACTTAGAGTGCCTTTCGCGTCTCATACCGACCAAATTAGGGGCTGAGGCTCCTCGGGAAGGTGTTGGGGTGTTAGGGGGTGTCCTAGGGTCGAGATGAAGGTGGTAGGAGGGTTGAAGGAGGTTAGGTGATGAGTTTCTGTTGGGTAGAATAATATGTGTGAAATATGGGAAATAAAACTTGTGCGCTCAGTTTCTGGAGAGAATAGGAATATGGGGACTGGACAAACTAATTTAAATATAATAATTTAATATTTTATGGGTTGGGATTTGATAGGCATATGTTTGGTAGGATTTGGTTGCATATTTTAAAAGATACACAAAGTTCTATCTCCTAGGATTTAAATCGAGTCCAAAATTGGAAAGTTGTTATCGAGTTGGTTTAAATTAGCTTTGAATTAATATGGATGTACATTAATTCATATAAATCAATCTAAAATATGTCTAATAGGTTATGGTACCCTAGAATAGGCTCCATGGTCTATAGTTAGACTAGTTTTGGGTTGGTAGAATTTTTGTGATCGATTTTAGTCCAATTTGTCTACAGTCTAGACTTGTGTGCCACTTACAAATAAATAGCACAAGGGAACACAATTGAGCGGCACACAATTGGCATGTGTGTAGTAGGCTCAAAAAAGATCAAAAGTTTGGATCAAGTTTTGGCCTCAAATCGGAGTTGAAAAAATACATCGAAATTACGACGAAGGATAATATAACTATTTTGACCCCAAAGTTATGGAAGAAATATGCAGTGCAAGGAAAATATTTTAGTGGGACATGATATACCAAAATGAAGGTGGAGTCGTCAAGAACATGACTATGAAACTTGTTTCGAGAAATTAGTCAATATTGTGCTTCAAAAAATAAAGCTACGACAAAGTACCTATATAGACATAATTAAAAATAAAATATGGTTTAATATATAAAAATCTTATAAAAAAGTAAAAAATAAACCCAAAACAATTAGGTTGCTTACAACATGTGAGTTTTCGGCGACTTGCGGAGCACTTCAACCACTCTAATTTTTTTGTTAACACTTTTGATACCTTGTTCTATCAATCCAATATGCTTGTGGGTTATTTTGTTGAGTTTTCATATTTTATTAAAATCCGTTTCCATCGTATCATTTTCGGAACATCGAAATACTTGGAATCTAAACTTAAGGAACTTCTCTAAAATAATTATTATGAGTATTTTGTCATAAAAATCATATATTTATCTATTTTATAGAATTATTCCAGAATTATTATTTGTTTAAAATTGATTATTTCGGGTACAAAACTATTCGACAATTTGATGTATATTGAGTTGGATCAATATAGGGGTTTGATGATTGTTTTCTTATGAATAAAATAGTTAAAGTTTTATTATAAAATATTTAAATGTACTTTTCCAGAAACAAATAATATATTTTTACTTTATAAAAATATTACTTTATTAACTTAATTTAATACCATATATACTAGATTGGGTTAAACATATAATGTGATTAGTTTAGTAGAATATATTAATTGGGTTTATATATGGTAAGTCCATATATGGTATGACATAGACATGTCATTGATAGTTAGATTTATTTATTCTAGGTGTACGTGACGGAGTTAGCGAGGATACCGGAGTTGGACCGTTGTATGCTCGCTTGGAGACTGCATGTAATTATACCTTCCCAAAGTTTCAGTATTTTTGTCACTTTCTTTTCATTGTTGTTGTTCTTTTATTTTTTTATCTCTAGATGTTATGGACGTAGGATTAGTTGGTACTTAGCGTCAGAATGGCATTCGGGTGTCGATGTTCGTATGTAGATATCGGATATCAACACTAGTCATGACGATGCATTTTACTCGTGTTCATTTACACGATAAACCACTTGACACTGACACGATCATGGTATAGAGTCTTACATAAGATATTCATGATTACGGACTCTGTGATAGGATACATGACTTATCATTTGTACTGGAGATATACTTGACTTGACATGACTCAACTTGATAGTACTAGAACATGGGGGTGGGGAGAACATTACTGAAATATCATGCTACCTTGACATGTTTGACCTCGTCTCTATAGTCAGGACTTGGTTGTTTCCTTACTCGTTTGCCATTGTCTCTGTACCAGATCTTTGTGTTATCTTGACACGTTTATGCAAGGTACCACGATACGGTACCTTGGGTGTGAGTTGCTGAGGTGCTTGTGAGCCTCAATAATTATTACCTGATATGCGAAAAGTTTTCTCTTGTGCATTTCACTTAGATGGCTATGGTAGTTATATTCTTTCTCTACTGTTACTTTGGCATGTATATTATGTACCTTGATATATCCTCTAAGGACCTGATGATCTCTCCAAGTAGTCGCTTATGTAGAGTTAGTTCGTTGATCATGGAGGTGCTGCTATTTTGATTTAGTTATTTCACTACCAAAATAAGTCATATTAGTGATGCCAGAGGACGTCGCTAAACGGCAAAAAATGTTGCTGATTTTGTTTAGCGATGTAATATCCATGTTGCGTAATACATGGTCGCTAACAAAGAATCCGTCGCTGTTCGTCGCAAGTCGCCATGGCAACGTTACTTTGCGACGCCCAAACGTCTCTAGCATTTTAGTGGCTAGTGACATTTGCCGACAACGTGTTGCTAATTAGCGACGTAATTTTTCGTTGCTAATTATCGTTAGTTCAACGTTTAGCGACATAATCGGCGACGTTTAGTGACGTTAAATCTGACAATTTAGGTTTGTCACGTCACAATTTTAGCGACGTCTAGCGATAGTCATCGACGTCTCCGACATATGCTAGCGACGTTCTGATACGTAAATAGCGAGGTTAGTTGACTATTTTGCTGACATGTCGAATTTGCCACGTCAACAAGGTAGCGACGTTCTACGACGTTTGTTTTTCAGGTTAGCGATATACGGATACACCTTAGTGACATACTTTGGCATCACTATGCGTCAGTAAACGTCGCTAAGCATCGCTAAATTTAAAAAAATTAAAAAAAATATGATTATGTTTGCTTTTTCCATCAAGAATCTACCTACATTTTAAATAAAAGTTTGCAAATAATAGACCCGGAGCAACCCTCCGTAGAATTCTCTGGATTCGTCGACCCCTTCGGTAACCAATATAGAGACAAATAATAAAAATGCACTACCAATAATCAAATAAATAGAATCCAATGATCAGAAAGACATGAAATAGCCGGATGGATACAAATCCACTACCAAATGGCTATAAAAAGAGTTTGTCCGATAATGTTTCAACAATGACTCAACATAACACAAACTGTCACTAAATTTATAAAATAAATACATAAAGACCCAACAATGGATCAGCAACACAACAAATAAAAATGTCCAATAAAGGACTATGCCAAGTCATGAGGAGGAGGAGGCAGTCCCCTCATCTGGGATAACATGAACCTATACTGCACCAGAGTCAGCGCCAGCAGTGACGACTCATCAGTAGAAGAAGGAGTAGGCAGTAGAAACAATATAGTCGGTGTGGATTCTGACACATGACTAGAAAGTGTCTGCTCCATAGCTAGCAGTCTAGAGTTGGTAGAATCCGTAAGAGCCGCCAGCCTCGAAAGCTGATCGCCCATGGCCAGCTGTGATCCCTGCACTGCCTGAACGATAAGATCCGTCCTCTTCTGCACCACCTGAACGGTACGATCCGTCCTCTCGCTCGTCTGCCTAATGGTGTGCTCGAGCATACCAAATTGTGCGATGAGCGCCGCATCGTCCGTCTACGGCTGAGACTGGGGCTGCTCCGTAATCCTCTGCAACAGCTCATCATACAGCTCAGTAAGTGTCACGCCCCGATCCCGCTCGGGTCGTCCGTCTTGCCTGGATTCCTGCGGGATTGTTCGTCCTCGCTAAGGCATGATGCCGTACATGCCTATGTTGCGCTTGCACAAGGCTATGTACCTACACAAAATAACTAGTCAAGCAAAAACACATGCACGCACCCATTCATTACAGAAAACCAAATATCGGACACGGAGATTTGAAATCGAAATACTTCTTTTATTGATAAACTTGATAGGAATACAAGTACAAAGCTTTGCAAACTCAGATTTGCCTTTTCTTGGCTATATGATTCTCTTTAAAACTCTCTTTTGAAAATAGTCACAATGCCCATACATCATATCCCTTTATTACATACTGGAAATGAAAAGACACCTTCAATGGAAAAGAAACTTGCAACTTGACATGAAAAAAAAAGAAGCTTTGAGGCAGTCCACAACTCTACTGGGCTTGACGAGCTTTACTGCCTCACTTGAAATTCCCCTGTCTTATTTGCTTTCTGAAAAGGACGCCCACAACGTGGGTCAGCACATATCATGTACTGGCGAGCGGCTTTTGGCCGAACTCGCAAATCTCTGCACTAAATCACCATGTGGAGCCAACATTTACTAGTGATCTTTCTACTTGGCTAGGTTCTTTTTAACAATTCATAAGAACATGATAGTGAAATAATTCATGAGCAACTTACCATCGCCGACAGTCATCCCTGCACAAGACATGTTAGCACAATTTGCATAACGAGTAATACATGTTTCATTCTTGCAGATATTGAAGTTGTAATTTGGGTCATGCAGGTGACCTATTCTACATGTTGGTCCATGGGGTATCCCCATGATTAGCCGCTGTAACTCTCTGGTTCAGCTCGTCGCTAAGGACTCAGATATCGACTCCTATTTTCACATAGAGGCCCTAATCTCTCCTAGGCCGAGCGGTTCCAGGTGCCCCCAGATACCACCCGAGAGATAAATATTTCCTTGTTAACAAGTTGTCCGAGACCAAATACATGCTCTAGCAGTTCTATCAGATGAGACAGATTTGGACTTATGTACAGATATACGACACGTTTATTTCGTGCCTTTTTATTCATCTCAACACGTACAAGTTCGTCTGTACATGTCTATATTTTTCAAGCATACTTAGTAACCGAACAGATGATCATTCTTATGGAGCAGATAGAGTAGCAATACATAATTTTGCATTTGATTCAATTCAATTATCTTTTTTTATCTTTTATTGATGTTATATCGTTGATCATAGGGACAAGGCAGCGGAGAGGACTAGAGATCATTTTTATTAGGCGTACAGATCAATGTTTGTTCGGTTGAAGCAACTCACCAAAATGAATCTTAGTTGAGAGAAGGAGGGACTTCACGTGCCGTTCACGAACAGTTCACGTATCCTACATTGGCACCAACAGTTGATTAGCATACTTCGGTCTCTTTCTCTCAAGATTCGGAATGAATACGAAATACGATGAAAGTGAATAATAAAAACCAACACGAAAATGCATTCATCAAAACCAAGCAGCGAAAGAAAACATCCAACAAATCTCTTGGATTCATTTCAATAGAAGCCAATCCATCAATTGGAAAGGTTCATTGCATTTCATCTGCGATCAATCGATACTGGCAAAGATTTTCCCAAATACTCAGTTCAAGACTAAGTCAGCAAGTCGTAGATATTACATCGTGGACCGCGAGAAGCATGGTACTATATAATAACCCACTGCAAAGAAGTTTTGTCCCCAAAACTTAAGAAACAAGCTCACCTCCGCTAGTATTGCATTCAGGATCAAGTAAGGTGGATAGGTTAAAGACACGAGCATTAGTCCGCAACTGCTGGTTGTGCGGATTGTTTCTGATCTACGGTGGGTCCCTCTGTGACCCACCCTCTTCAACGTCATTGCAATTTTGAGGCATTTTATTCTTTTTCGGACAATTCCTGACTGAGTGACCTTGTTGGTGTCACGCCTCACTCCCGTAGGAGCGATCGTCCTCGCTAAGGCGTGATGCCGCATTAGCCTAGATTGTGCTCGTGTAAGACGGGTTCCATAACGACCGATTTCAGCGGCTGCGACAGGGTCGTCGCACAAAAGTCCCGAGCAGAGACATTGAATAATAGCAGCAAAATTTGAAGCAAAACACAAGTTATTGCAAAACACTCTTTTATTGATATTGAAACAAAGGTTACAATGGGGCGCAAGGCCATAATTACAAGTCTCTCAAGCTCACTCAAGCTCACTCATCTCACATTACAAGTCACTCAGCTCTCTCTCATCTCTCAATACAAGTCTTGAACCAGCGTAAGCTTTGGAAGGCGATGTCCATACATTATGTCCTGTATAAGTTTTGAATACATACGGCCGCATGCTTCGAATCGCCAAGGTACTCCGTGCCTCGATGCATCCAAGCGAGCTCCGCACCACGAGCTTCTACCTGTGCCTGCACATGTAAACTATGTGGGTGTCAGTACTCAACTGTACTGGTAGAATGAGCTCCTCGTCTACCCATACAAAACCAATATGTTTGATTTACTTTCGTGCAACATAGTCCCCTTTATGATTGTCTTTTTACTCTTGCCTTAGGATCAGTTTTAGGACAGACGCCTTGGACTATTTCGTGTCTCTAGACCATCTCGTGCTTGCGACAATGGTGTTTACTCATACCTTGCCATTAGACCCTTCTCCTGCCAACAACGTTAACCTATCAAGTCGTATTTGCCTTACGGCCCAAAATTAGAGACGCAACTACGCGATAGACTCCATTTTCTTGTGACCGTGCTACAAACCCTTGCTGAGGCCGTGCCTCGCAACTCAGTGAGACTCAATCATATCGCCGCCTCGTGGCCCTTCGCTACTAAATCAACAACTGACCTAATCAAAACTTGTGGGTTAAGTGTCATTCGATCAACTTTACCTTGCGGCATTTCCTGACTTAAACTCAAGACAACTCAAACCAACTTATGCAACTTATATGCCGACAACTCAAGACTCGATGCCACATCTCGTGCTGAAGCACGTCGCCTACGTTGCAACCAAATCTTAGGCCCAACATTTTTGTGTTCCAACTATACTCACACATTCAACTCGACTTCCTTGATATACTACACTCAATACTCGACTCAATCCAAAGGCATACACGCGGAAAGCCGCCCATGCCGACTCATCTATATGAACTAGCCACTAGCGCCCAGCGCTATAATGTACTCCTTTTGTAGTTTTGGTTAGACGGATGTCCCTTGCCAGCGCGAGTAGCTAGCTCCGCTGTAAGTCCCCGCCTAACCCATGCGGTCATCCAGCACACAGTTACGAATGTCTCTATCGCAATAGTTTCTATGGGCCGCCTGGGTCGCCGTTCGAGAAAAAAATTTATTTTATTTACCTTGTACAAGTTATCCAATGACCATGCAAGACTCGACTCAACTGACGTCTCACACAGTCATTCTACCTCTAGTGTTACCATCTCTTTCTTGGCTAAATTCAATACTTCTCACATCTGAGATCTTGCCTCGACGACCCAGTCGCGAGCATTCTTCTTTCTTGCCTCAACGACCCAGTCGTGAGCATTCTTCTTTCTTGCCCTATCATTTTACTTAACTCAAGAACAACTATTGAACACTTTCTAAACTCAAAGAATTTAACCGTGGGCCGTGCCTTAAAACACTAAGTCTGTGTCATCGTGTCTTAGACCAACTTAAAACTCTATGTGACACCACCGCCCAAGTCATACTCTATATGACTGGCCTTACGCTTGTGAGACTATGTGGTTATACCCAGCCGTTGAACTCAAAGAGCCGTGCCTGCTACTACTCTTGTTAGCTTAACGTAACTTGCCTAACTTACTTTGTAACAACTTGACGAACAAAGGCTGCGTCAAGCTTTGCCTTGTGGGAACGTGCCGTGCACGCATTCGACTTCGGACGACCAAGGCATTTGTGTAGTGCCCCGCTCCACGAAGGCACTAAATAAACAGAGAGATCGGATTGTTGGCTCTGCAACAGAAGACGATTGATCTGGGTGAGTTGACGAAGTCTCATTTTATGATTCGTTTGCGCCTAATAAGAATCTGAGCTTTTGAATGAATGTATTACTAATAAAAAAACAGTAGTCTTGAGTATGCTTATAAGAGAATCTGCATATTGTCTGCTAAGAAAGAGAACGGTTTCCTGCTTGAAAAAAAGATAAAATTGTTTATGAATTGCTCAATTGATGCATAATGGTTTTATTTGATATTTGTTTGCCAATGATTGTAAAAGAACAGAACAATTATCGGAGGACTGAACTTAGACTCACAATACAAACTCGCTCGTACAAAGAAAGCCTAGGGACGAAAACCTAGGTACAACAGACTAAGTACGATTGTTTATTTTTGATTCTAGGGGGTGACGATAGAGGCTCGGAAAAGCGACGGCCGCTCTGCCTTACTCCTTGGACGATCGGTATGCAGCCTTGGCTCGGGGAAGATCTGCTCGGCGTTGACGAAGAAAGGTTCTTCTTACTCTCCTTGGGTTGCTCTCCTGGCTTCTCTCTCTCTGTGATTATCAGGAAAAGGGGGAGCCCACTCTGTGTATATCTCTCTCTTCTTCTCTTTTTTTTATTCTTTTTGTTGCCGACCTCTTTTACATGGGAATGATGCTGGCTATTTATAAGAGTGGGGTAGGATCATTAGGGTTTGCTGATGATTATCTGTTTGGAATGTCGGCACTCCTTCATTCTATCTGGGCCCTTGATCCTGATCATAATGAATCTCGGCCACTAATGCGGATAGCACCAAATCTTATGAGCAGTTAATGCTGACTGCTTTAAATCTTCGTGATTGATTATGCCAATATTTGATTGCTCGCCACGTGTCCTATTGGCTTGATGATGAATGATATGTCCTGATCTCGGCAATTATGATGATGATGTCGAATATTTTTGTTGGGATTCTGTTGCATCTTCAGTACCACGTTTTTTAATTGAAGATCCTGCCAGGGCCGCATAGGGTGACCAACACTTGAACCGCAGGGGGATACTCCTCGTGAGCCGCATGAGTCAATGCCTCATCGAGCCGCAGGAGACGAACTTTCCATGAGCCGCATATGCATAATCTTTGCGAGGCGCAGGAGACGATCTCTCCATGAGCCGCATATGCATAGTTTCTGTGGGCCGCATGAATTAGCGTGGTGTTGAGCCGCATAGACCGGGCTATGGGTGGACCGCATATGGCGGATTTTTGTTAATCATATTAGAATGATTCCTCAATGAGCCGCATGAAGCTGTACTCTATCCGAGCCGCATGGGACTTTTGCCACGTGGCAATCTAGGATTTTTGTCAGATCGGGTCAGAGATTTTCTTCTTTTCCCGAAGAGTCTGTCATTATGGCAGAGCCATTATGATACTTTATGTCAGAGACAGCCGTCGAGTCGTGTCAGAGCATTAAATGAGGCCATTACTCCAGTGGCCAACTGTGGGGGGGGGTCACACGTGTCGTCAATTGAGCCGCATATTCCTGCTGAACCGTATTCATCCCCGAGCCGCATGAGTCTGAGGGTCTTCTTTTGGGCCGCATAGGGCAACTCCAGTATGAGCCGCATAGACTTGCTACCCAAAACCGCATGGGCCATTTATACCTTTATTCTAATATTTTCCATGCTTCTACAGGACCCCCTTCAAAGTTTTCAATTTGTAAAATTGAAACACTTTGAATAAGAAGCATGGCCCCGTTCATGCCGCATAGGATGTTCTGTTTACCTGAGCTTCCTGGCCGCATTAGCATCTCGGCCGCATAGATTCTTCTGGCCGCATAGGCTCTTCGCCACGCGCCCTGACCACGTGAGCAAATCTTCATTAATTGCCTTCGATTTGATTTGACGCCGCCTTTTGGGGGAGGATCCCAAGGGTCGGTTTTACCTTCACCGAAGCGTTCTCGCCTTTATTTTTGGAGGCGGCGCGTAATCCGAGGCATCTTTCTACTTTATGGATCGCCTATAAATAGGAGTTTTTCAGCTCTTGGGAATTTCTTTACCTCCTTTCTTTGCTTGAATTCCCTGTTGCCAACTTCGCTCTTCGTTTTCCTTCTTCATCTATCGACCATGGCTCCCAAGAGATCTGCTGCATCGAAGGCTGCGAAGGGCAAGGCAGTTGCTGCTACGGCAACTGCGGCGACGAATGTAGTCGCTCCTCCGCCGACTGCTGTAGGCGCTGTCCATCCTGATGTTCACCCGCCTATCGCTGGTAAGGGGGTCACTCCGAAAAACCCTAACTGCTGCCATGGCTCTGTTGCAAACTTTATGCACAAGCCACATATACGAGACGTATCGATGTGACCGCATAAGCACTTCGCCCATTATAGCCGCATGAGCTTGTCGCATTCGATCAGTGCCGCATGTGTGTTTTCGACTTGGGCCGCATAAGCGTTGCTCACTTTTGAACCGCATGAACTTGATGGTTTGTAGCCGCAGCGGTTTGTATGAGTCGGGCTTAGCCGCATGAATCTATAAACCCTTCTGAATCTGAGTTGTACGGACTTGGTTAATTCAGAGTCGCATGGGGCTATGACGCGCAGAGCCGCATGGACCTATCTGCTGATGAGCCGCATGAGGCTGTGGCAACCTGAGCCGCATAGACTTCAGTAATCTTTTCCAATACTTCTGTTTTCTTTGTTTGTCTTCTGACCTTGTTTCTTTTATCTTTTTCTAGTGAATCTGCCCGTAAATTCTGCGGGAGAACTCCTGGTCGGTTCGAAGCAACTTGCCGAAAACGTGCCACTGGACAACTTAGTTCATCAAGTGTCAGAGCAGCTTTTCGTTGACGAGCCTCTAGACGAGTGACTGTTATCAGGGTTCAATCCTTCCCATTCCTTCGTGATATGATGAGCTTAGGGAATCCTGAAGGAAAGCATCTGAGACCAGTCTTCCTCTTTGGGGATGCACTGATCGTTAAAAACTCCCGCGTTCTTGATATTTCCGAAAATTGGGATTTTGCTCTGGATGGGAGGCCGATTCATATTCCTATTATGTAGCGTCATTTCCCTTTTGCGTGGTTCAACATGGTTGTCTTGGACAGGCAGATGACAGATCCTCTTACTCCCACCGGACCGGGGATGTTTGTGGGCGAGATCCGTCATAATAAAGCTACCGGGTCGGTGCGTGTGATCAAGAATCCAATCAGTCGGTCCGTGATGGGGTTAGTTCCGGGTTCTTTTATCAACACGCCCGGTCCTAACTTCTCATTTTCTCAGACTAATACCTTCTTGAGCCAGCTTGCACGAAAGGGGTCTTATCCTGTTGGCAGGTTGGCTCTGCAGGGCTGGTTGCACCCCACTCCCCCATGGGCTAACTTGACTTCATGGATTCTGCGGAAATATGAGGCACCTTTGAGAGAATTCAATCTTTATGACGCTATCCGGGGTACCAGCCACGGACTGCCCATCAATAAGCCGTTATTCATGGCCCTTCTGGAGATGTATAATGATCGGACAGGGACGTTCTTCACCCCCGTGGGGGAGCTGGGGCTCGCTCTCCATGAGATGTATGACGTCTCCAAGCTTCCCTGGGGAGATGAGCCTTTCTAGGCGTACACTCCGACGAACGAGGAGTTCCGGGATCTAGATCGTCGATTCCCAGGCTTCGTCGCGGTATACCAAGAACTGTTATGCCATCATAGTACCTGCCATCGAGTGGCTATCCAAAAAAATGATAGCTCGGAGGAGGATTCTCCTCACACCAAGTCCTGGGTCTCTTATCTTTTTAAATTCAGTGCTGCTGGCCGGGTCACTTCCCGCGACCATCAAACTCCTGGTGAAGTGGAAGATTTGATGTCGACCGCTAGGAGGTCGAAGTCTATGGGCGACAAATTTGGGAGTCGGATTGACTCCTTCAGCTATTTCTATTATGGCACTCGACGGTTATCAGATAAGGCCCTTCTGGCCGGATTTTTAATGGTGTGGCTACGCAATTGTGTAGTTTCAGGCGGGACAGGTGCTATCGAGCGGATCAGCCGTCCTTTTATTCTTCCTGCCGTGAAATTGGCTTTTGGGGTCAGGTTGGCTCTTCTTCCTGCAATGGTATGCAGCATTCACCATGGTCTCCGTGCATTCTCGTCCAGAGTCAACGCACGTGACGTGGCGATGGACTTTGAACGTATAGAGCTGCCTTATCATTACCTGTTGGGGTGGTTGCTGCTGCATTATCAGTCTTTGATGAGGCCTGGGACGGAAGACAGCGTCACGGGCGATGACGCCTTTCTTTTCAAATATCGTCATCAGCCTTGGGAATATAGTACTATGCCGACGTGTCGGAGGATGTTGGCAAGGACAGACGGGTATAGCTTCTTCGTATCTGTCCCCCGTTTTACTGACCAGGAGGTGAGGAATGTTCATGTTGATGGCCTGAGACCTCCTCATTTCTTGCCTGAGAAGATGCGTTATTGGTTGCGTAACATTCGCCCATCACACTTAGTTTATCGCAACCGTAACACTATATACCTGGAGCCCTATTTGCCCAGTAGATTTGCCTGCCAATTTGGGTATTGTCAGCTATTCCTTGGGCGTCCCAGTCCTAGCCTGGGATTTGAGGGCAGTATACTTGACGGTATTAGGGCGTGGAGCTATTATGACACTTATCATACTCAGACTAGTTTCTCCGTTCCTGTGGCCAACGTGCTAGAGGAGATCTTGCATATGGCTGCCTTCTACCATGTTACGGTGAACCAGGCTCCTGTAGATTTTGACCCGAGGACGAGCTTCATTCTGGGCACTCGCTTGGCGGAGAGGACCCCAGTATTGAAAGCGAAGAAGAAAGGGGCGAATAGGATCCCTATGCCTGATTCTGAGTCCTCTGACACAGCTGAGAGAAACAACGAGCCGGAGGAGCAGGATGACGAGGATTCTCCTTCCTCTAGTGGTGAAGTAACGGCGGATCAGCCGCCCCTTATGACAGAAGAGGGGATGGCGGATCGACCGTCGACCGTTTTTCGTGAGATGGAAGATCAGCCGCCACTTGTTCCTGAGGTGGTGAGGTCGAAACCACCGTCTGCAATGCCTGGTCTCTCGCGTAAGCGAGGCAGGGGTGAGTCCGCCGATGAAGGAGTGACTTTTTCTGTAAAGGGAACTGTAGCCAGATCTCGTAGGCTGTTTATCACGGAGGGGGGTGAAGGTGCTGGCGATGCTCCGGAGGTAAAATCAAATAGGATTTATCTGTTTATTGTGATTTTTCTCTTCTTGGGATATGACTTGATCACTTTCCTTTGTAGGCACCTGATGAACCGGACTCTTATGCACCGTCTTTCGCCCCTGCGGTTGATCCGACCCTTGCTGCTTTAACTAGTGGCGTATGTACTACGGTCCTCTCTACGGGGGTTCTTTCAACGGATGCTGAGAACTCTCGAGTTATTGAGACCCCCATCCGGGATAACGAAGGTTCCTTTGGACCTGTATCCGAGATTGCTGGAGTTTCGGAAGGCGATGCCGATCTCGACGCATCTCCTTCCGAAGGTGCTGGGGCGGAGGAGCCTATCTCATTTAGTTCGGAGGCTGTCGGTGAAGGTGTTGGGGCGACTGCAAGCGAACCTCAGCCTCCATGCTCTTCGGTTGGTAAGATAGGTCAAATATTGACTCATGCGGAGGCTTATTTGCTTTATCAGCATGTCCTGCAGATCAAATCGATTCATGGTTGTTTTGACCCTGTAGGTCCCGACCCTTTACTTCCCGCGTCGAATGTTCTTAGGGAGAGCTCGACCTGTCCTGATCCGGGGGAAGGAAGCGCTTCCCTTCCTTTATCGACTCATACTGAGGTGTCTCCTGCCAGTCCTGGGCGGGAGGGGATGGAGCTTGTCCCGAGAACTGCGGTCTCTGCCTCATCCTCTGTTTCTTTTGCGGTTTCAGAGGCTGACATCTCGGTCCTACCGAGCATTCAAATTCTACGGACTGCTGAAGAGGAGTTGGCCGCCGTTCAAGCGTCCTTCCGTGCAGAGTTGGTCTCTCTCGTGGCAGGAGCGGCAGATTCTATCGCGTCTTCTTCTGCGCTGCCAGCCACACTCCCGTTAACACCGGCTTCCTCGGAGGCTTTGAACGAGGTGACGCAAGATGTAGTTGACAGTTTCTATCGCCACTTAGGGAGAGGTGTAGATGCTGCCGTGGAACGGGGAATCCCTTTCACTATGTCTCTGAAGGGTGCTCGCGGCCAGATTGATACTTTGAAGGACCTTCCTGGCGGGATGGGGTTAGCCGCGCTTCTGGAGCCCAAGTTGGTCGAGGCCGACCAGCTTGTGACTCAACTGCTGGCAACACGGCAGGCTGGCTTGCCTGCCGCGATTAAACGGGAGCGGGGCTTCCTTGTTGCTGCTCGGGATAGGATCAGGCTTGCTCGGGATGCTGCCAGGCCAGCTGTGCGGGAGGACCTTGACAAGTTCTCCGCTTCGTATGCCAAGTTGGGTCGTCGAAGTCAGGCTTGTAGGGCTCGTGAAGAGTCTGCTTCTCGTGGAGTAGCTGCCACACAGGAGCGGATTATCGTACTCCAGCAAGAGTTGGCCCTCTTCGAGTCAGAGCTGGAGGCTGCTCGTGCAGAGCAGGAGTCGATCGCTCGGGAGGCCGAGCGGATTTCTCGAACTTCTGCCAACCTGGAGCGATCTTTTAAGAAGTTCGAGGACAACTGGCAGGCCCACGTTCATCTGGAGGACCCGGCGGTGTTGAACCAGGAAGCTGAGCGTCGAGCCAAACAGAGGTTTGAGCGGTCGGTCGCCTTGATAAAGGACCGCCTCACGGTGTTATGTGCCCCGGAACAGTGATCCGTCATCTATCTTCTTCTGCTTCTCTTTTTTTGTTTTTTTTTTCTTTCATATGTGTATATTTTTATTTGCAAGGGATGTGATCCCTACTGATGTAGCTCTTTTGAATTTTGAAATAAATGAGTATGTTTTAACTCATCTTCTCTTTCTTGTTCTTGTGGTGTTCATGGAATTGGACTTGCTGGGGGATTATTTGTGGACTTGTCACCCTGGGCGTACCTTGGTTTTAGGTACGGATAACAAGTTTGATCAGGATGTCCGGGACAGCCACGACAAAATGGTCATGGATGTTGTCGGTACTGGGAAAAGGAATGCCGTAGAGCAGCTGGGCTCCTGGGGCATGGTAGGATGGTGGATTTATGCTAAGAAGCTTAGCAAGGGATATTTGTGGACCTATTATCCTTGGCGTACCCTGGTTCAGGATACGGATAATAAGGTGGGAGGAAGCCAGTCATATTTGCTCCGAGATTATGAGGACGTAGCAAACATGAGGGTTTTACCGTGGAATCTTCCTACTCAGAGGTAATGAGAACATGGTAGGGGGAGACTTCACGGAAGACTTTTCTATAATCAATAGTGGTCAACAGAGGACGTTTGTGGTCAACAGAGGACATTTGTGGTCAACAGAGGACGTTTGTGGTCAACAGAGGACATTTGTGGTCAACAGAGGACATTTGTGGACCTATTATCCTTGTCGCACTCCGGTTGTAGGTACGGATAATAGGTTGAAAGGGAACCAACATACTTGCTCAGAGGTAATGTGGACATGGCAAATATGGTGATTTCTTCGACGAAGCCTTTCCACTCAGAGGTAATGAGGACATGGCAGGAGTGGGCTCAATGAAGAAGGGGTGCATAGAACTACTCAGAGGTAGGAGGACATGGAAGTTCTATGCGAGGGGGCGGTTTGTTTTTGGTGGAAGTGAAAACGACTCAGAGGTAATGAGGACATGGTCGTTTTGGAAATTAGTGGATCGATTACCCTTTTTGTGCACTGGGAGCGCGGGTAGTTGATCATGAGGGAGGATCTCTTTCAGGAAGAAAGTTCAGAGGTATGATTATACGTGACTTACTATCTGAGAGAGTGACCGGAATGTAAGTACATAATTTGGATTTTCTAGAATATTGAGGAGATGAGAGTTCAGTGGCACCAGCGGGTGCATGGCTCGGTAATCTGAAATGTTGTAGATGTGGGTTCAGTGGTATCAATGGATACATGACTCGATAATTTGGAAAATGGTGGGTACGAGTTCAGGGGTACTAAGAGGGTACATAACTCGATAATTTGGAAAATGGTGGCTAAACATAGTATTTCTTTAGAAACTTGCCGTTGACGGGCAACATAAGCAAGTCCCCATTCTGCTTGGCGAGGCGGTAGGCGCCGTTGGAGAACACGGCCTCGATGACAAATGGACCTTCTTATTTTGGCTGGAACTTGCCTGCGATCTTGTGAGTCATGACCATTGGTCTCCGGACTGCCAGAACGAGATCGCCCACTTGGAATGTTCTGATTTTGACCTTCTTGTTGAAGGCTCCTGAGATACGTGCTTGGTATAGCTCGATCCTTTGCTGGGCTAGGAGGCACTTTTCGTCTAAGGCCTCCAACTCTTGTAATCGGCGTCGATAGTTATCATCCGTTGTTAATTGATAAGTGAGGGCGACGCGGAGTGAGGGAATCTGAGTTTCCAGTGGGAGGACTGCCTCACTCCCGTATACTAAAGAGAATGGTGTATTTCCAGTAGCTGTTCGAACCGTGGTACGATAAGCCCATAAGCATTCGCCGAGCTTCTCATTCTAGTCGCGTTTGTTGGAGGAGACAAACTTCTTGAGGAGTTTGATGATTGTTTTATTGAATGCCTCTGCCAACCCGTTTGCTGTCGGGTTATATGGTGTCGAAGCGACATTCTGAATACGGTGTTTGTCGCAGAATCGATAGAATACATGGCTTGCAAACTGCGGACCATTATCATGGATGATCCTCCGCGGCAGTCCGAAGCGGTAGATGACGTAATGCTTAAGGAAGCTGATCACGTTTGAAGTCTTAACTTCTGCGAGTGGGACGGCTTCCGCCCATTTGGAGAAGTAGTCGGTGATCGCAAGTATGAAGCGATGTCCTCGGGAGGAAGGTGGGGTGATTGGACCAATGATATCCATTCCCCATGCTTCAAATGGCCAGGATGCCACCGTTGGATGTAGAAACTCGGATGGTTGGTGAATGAAGTCCGCGTGGACTTGGCAAGCCTTGCATTTTCTGGCATAGTCTATTGCGTCTGCCACCATCGTGGGCCAGTAGTAGCCCATACGGCGAAGGCGGTCCTGTAGCTTAGGGCCAGGCTGATGGGCCCCACAGACACCATCGTGAGCTTCTCGTACAGCTTCTTTGGCTTCTGCGTTTGACAAGCACCGGAGTAATAATCCATCGTAGGATCGTCGGTACAGCATCTTTGTCTCTGTGTCGTAGAAGAATCTGAGAGAACGCCGTCTGATGGAGGTGGCTTCCCTTGGATTCTCCGGGAGGATATCGTATACGACGAAGTCACTGAACGGCTGTCTCCAATTTGGTGTTTCGTCGACCGTCTGGGCGGAATAGCTCGCCACGAATTGAATATTGTTCTTGGGACAGACCAGTTCGTGGCCTATCACCTCAACCGAGTGATGCGCTTGGTTCGGCACTGCTAAGGAAGCGGCAAGGCCTGCTAGGGCATCGGCTTCGATATTTTGAAGTCTGGGGACGTATTCGATGAAGAATCCCTCGAATGAGGAGATAATGTTGATTGCTATTTGGTGGTAGGGGATCATGTCTTTATGGCGGACTTCGTACGACCCCCGAATCTGATTGACGATTAATTGTGAATCGCCGTATGCTTCGAGATATTCTACACCTAGCTCCTTTGCGAGTTGGAGGCCGATGACCAAAGCGTTGTACTCGGCCACATTGTTGGAACAGGGTTCCGTGAGAGAGTAGGCGCGATTGATCACTAGCCTGGTAGGAGAGATCAATATTACTCCGACCCCGACGACGATATTTCCCTTGGGTCCGGTTCTTGAAGCGCCATCGAAGAACATCCTCTATATGTTGTCGTGGGTGGTTGTATTAGAATCGGCGACCTCATCTGGGATTTCCTCGTATATTCTGGATGACCTCGATCCTGGATGGGCCGCCAAAAAGTCTGCCAGGGCTTGGCCTTTGACAGCCTTCTGTGGGACGAAGATCATATGATATGGGAATAGCAGTATTGCCCATGTAGCGAGGCGAGAGCTGAGCGCCCCTGGTTTAGTCATGAGGACCCTGAGGGGATTTACCCATGAGATCACATGTACGGTTTGTCCTGTAACATAATACCGCGTCTTTTGAATGGCGAATACCAAGGCGAGGCATTCTTTCTCCACAGCAGTGTATCGGTGTTCGGGCCCGACCATCATTAGACTGAGGTAGTATATGGCCTGTTCGTGTCCTGCGTCATTATTTTGTGCCAGCAGGGCACCGAGGGAGTGTTCCATTGCTCGTACATAGAGCAAGAATGGTTTTCCAGGGACCGGGGCCACCAGGACTGGAGGATTTGACAAATATTCTTTGATGTCGTCGAAAGCGCGTTGGCATTCTTCGTCCCATACGAATGAGACTCCCTTCTTTATGAGGTGTGTGAACGGCCGGCATCGTTCGGAGAGATTGGAAATGAACCTTCTGATATAGGCTAGCCTCCCTTGGAGGCCTCTAAGTTCGCGGAGATTTTTCGGGGGACCCATCTCCATTATTGCCTTGGTTTTCTCAGGGTCTACATGGATACCCCGTGCAGTGATGATGAAACCTAAGAACTTCCCGCTGGATACGCCCAAGAACGACTTTGTAGGGTTCATCTTCAGGTTGTGGGCTCGCATCAGGTCGAATACCGTTCTCAGATCTTGCAGATGATCCTCCTTGCGGCGACTCTTGACAGCGATGTCGTCGACATAGCATTCCACTATTTTGCGCAAATATTCTCTGAAAATGATACTCATAGCCCGCTGATATGTGGCACCAGCGTTCTTTAGACCGAATGGCATGACTGTGTAACAGTATGTGCCGATCGGTGTTCTAAATGATGTGTGCTTCTCATCGTCGGGGGACATCTTGATTTAATTGTACCCCGAGAATCCATCCATGAATGACATACGTTCGAAGCCGCATGTGTTGTCAATCATGATGTCCGTGATCGGAAGGGGAAATTCGTCTTTCGGACATGCCTCATTTAGATTACGGAAGTCGATGCAGATTCGGATCTTCCCGTTCTTCTTAAGGACCGGGACTATATTGGCGACCCAGTCAGGGTGTTGCTCCTCACGGATGAAGCCGCTGGCTATCAGCTTGTTGACTTCGGCTTCGATCGCATCCATGACGCCCGGGCGGAAGCGTCGTTGCTGCTGCTTGACTGGCTTTGCATCCGGCCGTATATTGAGTTTATGGAGAGCAATATCGGGATTTAATCCCGGCATGTCTTCGTAACTCCATACAAATACGTCAATGTATTCTCTGATGAGTTCCAGCAGTGATTCTCGTTCCTCGTCTGTTAGGCTTTTACTGACGAAGATTGGCTTTGGAGAGGATTTGGTGCCGAGGTTGACCTGCATAACTTCATCCTCCGTAGGAGGTTCTCTTAGCTCGAACCGCTTTTTCCATTGTGCGTCTAACTGTTGGGCCCACGGCTCAAGCTCGAGGATTTCAGGAATGTCCTCATCTTCTTCGTAAGCGTCGGCAAATGCCATGTTGACTGATAGGACTTGTCTGAATATGTCCCCAATGCTTGTGTCTGAGTCGGAAGTTGGTGACCCGGTTGAGTGTAACTGCCAATCACATTCTTCATCTGAACTCTCTGGAGTCGTTGTGGGAGTTACATACCCTAGTCCACATCGAGTTTTGCTATAGTAGTCCCGTGGTTTACCAGACGGTACTGGGGGCTTCAAAGGTAGTCGCCGTCCGGTACCGTAATTCAAGCCTGGTGTAGTTTCTAGATCATATCCTTGTTTCTGCATGAGGTATTTGGACTGGGGACTATAAAGGTATAGAGGCAATCTCCCGGCATCTGACCCAAGATCGACTTCTTTTATGGTGAAGGGGTACGGATCGTCTTTCCGGCCGAAGATAATCGGGTGGTCCCCTCCCTCGACTATTCGGTAAGCGTCTTCTGTCGGAGTGAGCTGGATTGTGGTATATACATTTGTCACTTGTGTGTGTAGGTGAGTGCCTATACCGTGGTCCATAGCATACATTGTACATAGCTTGTTGAGCTTGATGTAATTCAAAGATAGCCCTTTATTGATAAAATAAGGTATCTTCTCGAGAGGGATTACATCATCCGCGGAAGGGGTATCGGAGTGGGCAGCCACATACTTGGCTAATTCTGGTTCTTCTTCGGCCACCCCCTGTATAAATGAAGACTGGGAGAGCGACCTAGTCAGCTTGATCTTCAGAGGCTCGACCGAGGGAGCAGGTCGTGGAGTTGTTGGTAGACTAGCAACCTCCAGCTTGGCATCTGACGTGGGACGAGGAGTGGCTGGTTCGCTGGAAGTGTCAGACCTCGCGTCGGGGTGACAGCCCTTTTAAGGAAGACGTATTGTGAGCGGTCTGTCGGAGGGATTGAGTTTCTCCGTTTGGAGCTGACCGACTCTCGGTAGTCTGATAGTAAAAGGCCCTGGTGTGGGTCTCGGCACTTGGCCAGACCTCGACAGCCGGATTCTCATCTGCTCTTCTTGCGCCGATAGACTGATTGCGTCCATACGCAGAGTAGCCGTAAGGGGCGTAGAACTGCCCGGTTTGCGAGCGTGGAGGTGGATCGTCAGGGGTTCTTCTGATCTTGTGGTTGTCTTGGTGTGAGCTTGCACCTCCTCTTCGACCAGATGCTTCTTTGATTTTTCGTACAGACAGGAGTCTGAGTAATAAGATTCGACCCCTTTGAAGGGATCGATATCAGCAAACTCTGTCCTCACGAAGCCGTGCTTATCGACATATTTGAAGCACTGGTGTAGCGTGGAAGGCACGATCATGTAATCGTGTATCCAAGGCTGCCCCAGAAGGATATTGTAAGAAGTGTCGGCATCTATGACGTAGCAGGTGACTTCTGATTGGAGATCGCCAATCTGACATTTCAAGCGAATCTTCCCTATTGGGTAGCTCCTGCCCAAATTGAAACCGCTAATGGCGGTGCTTGTAGGCGTCAGGCGATGCATTGGAATGCGAAGATGATGTAGCAGACCCTTCGGAATGATGCTTATGGAGGATCCAGGATCAATGTGCATTCGGTCTACCTTTACGTCGCCGATGTATCCAGTGTAGTACAATGGGCGATCGTACAGGTTAGTTTTGATGAGCATATCCTGCGGAGAGAAGACGATATTGGGCATTGCACCTGTACACGCACTATCTTGGAGATCTGTAGGCTGATTATCTCCCGTGAGGTTGACCTGAGCCAAGTATGCGTCGGCATTTTGGAGCGCCTCACTTAGAGCCGTGCAGACATCCTTTGAGAGCCTCAGGAGTTCATATAAGGACAATTTGGCTGGTGTATTAGCCAATTGCGCCAAGATGTCAAAGTTGTAGGGCCTCTCCAGCCCCTGAGGTGTCTCCTTTCGGAGGGATTTGTCGAAGCGAGTCCCCTTCGGCCTAGGCTTGTCGGTCGTCGAAGGCTGAGCCGGTCCCGGAGTATCAGCGTTTGTGGGCTGCTGATCATTAGTCGGATTCTCGGCCACTGGTTGGGCTTGTGCTCCAGATCGAGTAGTGACGGCTGAGACTTTCTCCTCCTCTGCCGAGGAGGTGTGACATGATCTGACCTTTCCACTTTTCTTTTTAGAAGGTAAAGTGGGCTGAGTCACCTCGTGGACTAGGTCCGGATGGACCCACATGATTTCCCCTCGTGATGTGGTGAGGGGTACTAGGCCGGGAGTTTGATCACGGACAGGCGGAAGATTAGTGATTTCCATCGTTGCCAGAGGGATGGGTATGACACCGTCTTGAGTCTCTGTTGGAGGGAAATTGTCGAATTGTACGGACACCATGTTGGCTGCTACGGTTACCTCCTCGAAGTTGATAGCCAGAGCGTTCGAATCGATGAGGTTCTGGATATACCGTTTCAGTTGGTAGCAGTCGTGTGTAGCATGGTGGACGTAGCGGTGGTAATAGCAGAACTTCGGATTTTCCAAATCAGCAGGCCGAGGTTCCCGCCTTGGTGGAGGAAGCTGAATTCTATCTCCTTGTATAAGCATGTCCAAGATAGGCTTGACGTGGCCGTCTTCGAAAGAATAAGTGATTTGAGGCCATTGTTTGTCTGCTGCCTGTGGCTCGGGCTTCTGGGCTGTATCGGTCACCATGGCCTGCTTGCCTTTGTTGTCCCGGTTGTTGGAGGGGCTACCCCCATTGTCGTTGCTGGCGTTGGGACGCTTCCCCTTGCTGTCTCCCTCTGAGATATGCAACCCCAGTTGGTGAGCTTTCTTCAATCGTTCCTCGGTACTTGTAGCGCTGATGATAAAGGCCTTCCAGTCCTTGAATTGACTTTCGCCCATCCAGAGACTAATTGTTTGGAGTAGTCTCTTTTGGCAAATTTCAATCAAGGAAGAGTCCGGGTTGCCAGATGGTAACTTCATTACGGTTTGACGAAACCGCTCAATGTAATTCCTTGTCAGCTCTTTCTCTCCTTGGACGACATCCATGAGGGTAGACATCGTGATGTCCTGCCCTACCTCATAGAACCTCTCCAAGAATAAGCGCTTGAAGCCAGCGAAGGAGTGGATGCAATTATCTGGCAGGTTGCGGTACCAATCGAAGGCGACTCCTTCCAGTGCCCCAATGAATAACCGTGTGAGGATGGCGTCATTATGGGGCAGATGGTCGGTAGTGACCTCAAAGTAAGTGATGTACCGGCTTGCTGAAGTCTTACCATTATATGGGTTGATATTGAACGGCTTATATCTTGGGGGAAAGGGCACATCCCTCCATTCAGCTGGGTATGGTTGCCGTATTCTGAGGTCTTGAGAATTTTCTCGGGCGTGGAACATCGCTCGAAGCTCCTGAACCTCTCTCCTTACTTCTCGGGCCTCATCTGTCGCGGTAGGGGCCGTTATCTCGGGAGCATTATTGCCCGGGTTTGGTGCCGCTGAATTTGAATCTATGTTGTTCGCGGGACCCGTGCTTGTCTGACCAGGTGACACTCCCTGCAGAGTAGAAAGCGCTGCTTTGATCTCGTCTACAGACTTGACCAAGGCGTGCAGTATGGCCTCCAAAGTGTCGATACGTTGGCGATCGCCGGAACCGCCTTGGCTGTTGTCTGCCATGAATACCGTCCTCACATGAGGAGTGACAGAAGGAGAGGTGGCGGACATGCCCTCCGAGTCATACTCATGCATCGAGAAATCATCAGGATATGTGGGGATGTTCTCTTCAGGTTCGAACTCGGAAGGAACAGTACCCCCAGCTTCAGAGCTTGCTTCGTTTAGGACGTCCTCGGGGACGTCGGTATCTGTTGTATCCGTCGGAGGATTTGCTTCCTCCAGTCCGTCTTCTTGGAATGTCGGGTTGTCGTGGAGGTTTGGAGGAGTGCTACCCCCAGTTCCGACGACCCCCAATGACGTAGACGGCGAACTTCCTACTGCAGCAGTTTTCGTCTTTGAACGGGTGTGTTGGAATACTCCAGTAGAGGATAATCCTTTAGACGACGGCTTCTTAGCTGCAATAGTTGACACCTTTGGGCTGGAGATGCTTGTCTTCTTCCCTCTCCCCTCAACGGGGACTTTCCGCACGGAATTGCAGGAGGCAACGGGTGGTGCCTCGTCTTCCGAGCTCGGATGTTGTAATCTTTGGAAGACGGATGGCCGGTCTTCCGTTACTGCCGTGTTGTTGCAATAGCAGTTGACGATAATCTGGGTGCAGTGACGTCCCTGTGAGGACTCTCTGTACGCTGAGGCTCCTTCTCTTTCCTTGCGTTTGTGGAGGATAGCTTCACGCAGGTCAGAGGAACCACTTTGTCCGTTTGCCGCCGGGGGCTGGACTCGAGTGGTTTTATACAACTTCCCGTCAGAGGCCCGCGTGATACTCAGCGGGACGCCCCGATAGTCAGAGGTTGGGGCAGCTATCTGGACTTGATGAGCCCGCGCTGCCCTAGACTTTTTCTTTTTAGCACTTGTGGGTGCGTAATAGGAAGAGTCCACATTAGGTATCACAGAGTCTGGATTTTCATCCAGAAAGTGATCAGAGTTAGGACCGCATGAGAGTCGGTCGAAAACTGATCGAGAGAAGTGTGGTAGAGACGCTATGCGGCTAGCGTTGGGCGCCGTGCAGGCTATCTGCATGCGACTGTCTTCTGTTGTGGGACGAATTCTTATACGGTTAGGAGTCACGGCCGTGCAGGCTGTCCGCATACGGTTGGCATCTGTGGCCGCATGGGTTTTCTGCAAGCGGTTGACTTTACTAGCCGCATGAATCTCATCCATGCGGTTGGGAACTGTAGCTGCATAAGTTATGCGGCTGACAGAAGTGGCCGCATGAGTTTTCTTCATGTGGTTGACGGTTGTGGCCGCATGGATTTTCTTTCTGCGGCTAATACCCCTCTGCGGTTCAGGTTGAGCAGAGACCCTCTTTGCCCCTGCAAGTCCAGCATCATAGTGTTTTCTTCTGCCGGACTTGGGGATAGCAGAGGTGTCTGCGATCTGAAGTGGGGCCGCAGGAGAGTCTTTCTCGCCGTCTTGAGCGACCGAGGGTATCCCATCGAGGGCTTGGGGAGGAGCAAATGACTTTGGCCTCCACTCTTTGCGAGCCTTCGTGGTGCGGGTGCATTTCTGGACCGGGCCAGCGCTGCCTTCAGAGAGCATCTCTTCGAACGCTGTCACTCCCCGTTCCCAGAATGCGTAGTCTTATTCATGTACAACTCATATGTATTTATTTAGTATTTACCATGTAGTATCCTGTATTTAAATTCCTATAACTTCATGTTAATTAATTATCTGCATTTTATTTTCTGTACTTTATTTTTCTGCAATTCTATTATCTGCTCTTTAAATTTTCATATTAATTAATTAGCTGCTCTTTAATTTTCATGCTAATTAATTCCTGCAATTAATTTTTCGTAATTTATTTCTGTATTTTATTACCTGCATTTACTTCTCTGCTTTAGTTTTATTTTCGGTTGGATGAGCCCCTTAAACCCGACCCATTAGAACCCGGCCCAACTCCCACCTACCACCCCCTTTGCTACTTAAAGCTACCCTCTCCCTTCTCTCTTCTCATTCACTCCTTCTTCACCATTACTTCTTCTTCTTCCTTTCATTACTCTCTCCACCTACCAACTAGGCAAGTACATCTTGCTCTACATGAGGACCATATTTTATGGTTCAATATTCTTTCTCTCATGATTCTAAGAGAGTTTAGTGCTTAGTATTTTTGATTTCATTGGTTCATTTCTTGTAGATCTAAGTTATTATATTTTCGGTTGTCTATGGGTTTTGATCTAGCAAACTTCTTTGTTTTCAAGTTTTGATGGTTCTATGTTGTAGAGCAGTTCATCCTACCCAATTTTGACCTTTGGAAAGTTGGATTCGGACTTATTTTGACAGAGTTATGGACTTTTGAAGCCTTGGGGTACAACCACAGAGTTCTTGCTGTTTGGAGAAGACAGTGAGCAGTGTATGCTAGCTTTTTAGCTGCGTCACTGAGCTGTGCGCGCTCTTTAGCGCAGCATGGAATCCATACGCTACCTTTTTAGGAAGCGTGTGTCTTGCATACGCTACCTTTTGGAAGCGTGTATCGTATGGAGTTCATACGCTACCTTTTTGGAGCGTATGACTTGCATACGCTGACTTGAATGGTCAGGAGTCGTATGGAGTCCATACGCTGCCTTTGGGGAGCGTATGACTTGCATATGCTCACTTGGATAGTAAGGAGTCGTATGGAGTTCATACGCTGCCTTTTGGAAGCGTATGACTCCCATACGCTAGCTTGGCTTGAGCGTAGCTTGACCTGGGCGTACGCTGGCTTGAGCGTAGCTTGACCTGAGCGTACGCTGGCATAAGGGTAGGCTGACATGAGAGTAGCCTGCTTACCCTAGATCTTCTATAGCCCTGTATATTGATATCTTATTAGATGTTTAACACCCATTTTATATCCTTACGCCTTTTTGCATAAACTTGATATAATCATGATATGTTGATATTTCTGTTAATTATAGATTGTTACGTGAGATGCACCATGTGTCATGAATTGAGTTATAGATACCCGGATTGACTAGAATTAAACCCTGAGAGTCGTAGACTCGACTCCATTGAATACTATTTGACTTTCATGCCTTGTCACCATTGATAATGATTGTGATCTTGACTAAATTGATCATGCATTCCTAATTGGAACCAAGAGACTGGCTAGTCGTCTTATTGAATGAAATGAATGAGACACGTTCATGTTATGAACTATTGTACTCGACTGGCTGATCCCGAATATTGACATACATGCACATGCAGGCTTCAATCTATTTATTTATTTATTTATTTAGTTATTTTTCTACAAAAGAAGCATGTGTACTTTATGGTCAAGGCATGATTACCGTGGATAGATTTGATTGTTGCATTACGCTATGTAAGACCTGCAACCTAACCGTACTGGTATCGTTGTAGAGTTATGCATATCGTACCCCGTACGAAAGTACTCATTTGAATGACCATGATCCACGACATGGGATTTCACTCAACGTAGAGACTATTAAGTTAAATAAAATAATGATTGCATGGAGAGAATAGATTCCCGAATTCTTACATGGCAGCCCCCTTGGGACGAGTAGTACCCGACGGGCCGGCTGGTTCCCACAGATACTGTAAATCTGCCACACGGGCAGGGAACAGTATCTGCTTTTATTATTATTGTATATTGTATATTGACGGGCATCCGGCTAGGACTCGTCTAATTTATGCATGGGCCAATTGATTGACTGGATAGACTAGCCTTGCTTGCACATAGTAAGAAATGAGGAATCCCTAATTGCATTATTCCAGGATAACTTGGGACTCATAATAGCAAGCCGTAGGAGTTGATTGGCCGTTCAAGATGATTTGTTTGTGCACTGTACTCTGTTACCTAACTGGGATGATCAGAATGTCAGGACATGACGGGCCAACTTCTGTCCTTGTTTGGTTGGAAGGTTGGTTCGAAGTGTCTTGATGTGATGTGAGTTCTAGTAGCAAGCAGAGATCTATTATTATATTCTCTTACTTACTGGTTTTAGTTCTCATGTCGTGCTCCCTTGTGGTACTTGCTATTAGAGGTCTAACCTCTCTGGTTTTGCATGACCAGATTTAGAGCCAGTTCCCGAGGACTCAGCGTACTTCCACCTCCAGGATGGTCAATACTAGAGGAATGATCGCAGGAGGCTTCGAGTGGGTTCCTTAACTTCACCACTCGTTTTGTTATCTACTTTATACCTTGCCGTTTGGCACCGACATGTTAGTCGGATTGTCTTGTACTTACTTTTGCATAATTGTAATTAAGTCAGACTGCAGCTGATAACAATTGTGTATACTTACTACATCATCTGGCTGTATTTTGTAAAGCCAGATCTCAAGAACATTTTGACTGAGCGTTTGGGACGCCTTACTGCTTTACCTTACATGTTCTATATTTCTGTTTCTTGTTTGAATGATTGAGACAATAGATGTGTAATGACCATAGTAAGACTTTTATGTAGTATGCACCCCCTCGTTTGGTTAGACAGCATTGATCGTATTATACGGTATTCTTCTACCCGTAATACGTAGCTGGCTGAGTCACTCCCCCGCTCTCCAGTATTCTGGTTCTGGGGCGTGACAAGGTTTTAGTGGTGGCCCATGCAGGTCTGATTTCAGACTTGTGGGGTGTTTTGTTTAATAGGATGTCTCAATCACACATGTTTTCCCTTGATCTCATGATTCGTCGATTCTCAACTCTAGTTTGACATTCCAGTATCCTTTGACTTCATTGATCCTTCATGTCCAGTCGTTTGATTGTTCTCTTGTCCCTTTTCTTAGGGGCACCTCGTCCGCACCTGTCAGAGCTGGACAGCAACAACATGGACAGCAACATGGACAACCTGACCCTGTTGGTCAGCAACAAGGGCCAGTCTCACCTCATGAGGCTACCCAGGAAGAAGTGATAGTAGAAGTAGCAGCTGGATCGCAGTATCCGGATGTTCCACCACCACCAACAGTTCCACCTACTCCTGTGGAAGTGGACACACCAGCCCTTCTAGAGATCATGAGAGGAATGATAGCTGCTCAGCAACATCAGATGTTGGCCCAGCAGCGCATGCACACTCAGCTACAAGAGCAGAATGTGTTGCTCAACCAAGGATTGCAGACGGCTTTGGAAAGAGGAGTGAGGACTGATTCAGGAGCATCAGCCAGGTTTTGCAAGTACAACCCCCGCCGTTTCGTAGGCACGGAGGATGCCATCTCAGCAGATGCATGGCTTAAGGATATTGAGGCTATTCTGACAGCAGCTAAGGTGCCGGCCGAAGAGCGTGTGGATCTAGTGAAGTTGTTACTTCAGGATCTTGCACGTGATTGGTGGGAATCAGAGGAGGTAGGCATCAGACGCCCTGTGGCTTGGGACGATTTCACTGCAAGATTCAAGACCAAGTACTATGGAGTTATGGCGCAGTTTGAGCTACAACAGAAGTTTATCAACCTCAGGCAGGCCGGCAAGACTGTAGATGCTTATGCAGCGGAGTTCTACAGATTGAGTAGATTCGCCCCGGAGATGGTAGCGACGGAGCGCCAGAGGGCTATGAGGTTTCAGCAAGGGTTTCACCTTGAGCTCTTGCAATTGATAGAAGGGCACAATTACCAGACTTTTGATGAGATATTGACGGCAACCCGGAGGCATGAGATCACCATTCAGAGGCTTGCGGCAAGGACTGGGGGTCAGAAGAGATCCCACAGTCAGATTGAAGGAGGAGGGGGAGCAGCGCCCCGAACAACAGCACCATCCCCTGGCATTCGTATCCACGATGTGGCGATGCGAGGGCCAGCACCACCACCCAGGCAGCAGCAACAGCAACAGAGGAAGAACCAGCAACCTCCGGCGGGCTGCACTTATTATGGGAAGATGGGGCACACTAGAGATGTGTGTCGGACATTGAATGGACTGTGCCTGATATGTGGAAACCCAGATCATCGGGTTACCACATGTCCCATGAATTCGAGGTCAGGAGGACCAGGGCAGCAGTTTCCTGCTCTGCCAGCACCAGGGGCAGGGCAGTATCGAGGACCAGCATTGGCAGTGAGGCCGTTGGCGCAGCGTCCGTTAGTATCACAGGCTCAGATGTTTCGGCAGCAGGGGCCGCCGATGCAGCAACACCAGCATAGACCACCCCAGCATCATCAAGGCAAGGGCCAGCAGCAGCACCAGGCTAGGCCACAGCATGGGAACCAGCAAGGAGGTCGAGGGCAGGCATTCACACTGTCCTTGGAAGAGGCATTGGCATCGGGAGATGTTGTGGCAGGTAACATTCTCGTCGCCTCATATCCCGCAGTAGCATTGTTTGATTCGGGAGCATCCCATTCATTTATATCTGCACAATTTGCGACACGACTAGGAGTGGAGTTCGAGGCATTGCCAGGGAGGTTGAATATACTCACTGGTAATGGGCTCGTGGGAGTTAGTAGAGTTAGTTTAGCATGTAGTGTTGTAGTGTGCGGGCATCCTTTACCCGCCCGGTTGATAGAATTTTCTGTTGGAAATTTTGACGTTATCTTAGGCATGGACTGGCTGAAAGACAGTCATGCGACAATAGATTGTCGCAGTGGAAGTGTATCTTTTGATGTTCCAGGCATGGAGAGGTTCACCTTGGTCAGGTCAGAGGCAACTCAGCAAGAACAGGGAGTAGTAACAGCAATGGAAGAAGTTCAGATTCCGAAGGTAGTTGAAGAATTTCTAGACGTATTTTCCGAAGAACTTCCAGGTCTACCACCGGTTAGAGATATTGAGTTCAGCATAGAATTGGCACCTGGAACTAACCCGATATCAGATCGGGTTTACAGAATGGCGGATTCGGAGCAGGCCAAGGTATATCAGCACATAGAGGAATTGAAGGAGAAGAAGTTTATCCAAGCTAGCATATCGCCATAGGCAGCACCAGTGGTACTTGTGGAGAAGAAGGATGGATCATCCAGATTGTGCATCGATTACAGGAAGCTTAACGTGGCGACAATAAAGAACAAGTACCCACTACCCAGGATCGACGACTTATTTGATCAGTTGAGCAAGGCTAGAGTTTTCTCCAAGATAGATCTTCGTTCAGGGTACCATCAAGTGAGGGTTCGAAAGGAAGACATTCCTAAGACAGCATTCAGGTCGAAGTATGGACATTATGAATTCTTAGTAATGCCGTTTGGTTTGACAATGCTCCAGCTATATTCATGGATTTGATGAACCGCATCTTTATGCCATATTTAGACCAGTTTATCGTTGTGTTTCTTGACGACATTCTCGTATACTCTGCTAGTGAAAAGGAGCATGAAGACCACCTCAGGAAAGTGTTGCAGATTCTGAGAGAGAACCAGTTGTATGCCAAGCTCAGCAAGTGTGAGTTCTGGACGGATCACATTTCATTCTTGGGTCATATCGTATCAGGAGCTGGAGTAGCAGTGGATCCCAAGAAGGTAGAAGCAGTAGAGAGTTGGCCAGTACCCAAGATCGTAGCTGATGTACGGAGTTTTTTAGGATTGGCAGGATATTACAGAAGATTTGTGTCAGATTTTGCAAGGCTTTCAGCACCCATGACCCGCTTGACCCGGAAGGATGTACCATTCGTCTGGTCGGCAGAATGTCAGGCATCATTCGAGACTTTGAAGCAGAAGTTGATATCAGCGCCTATTTTTACATTGCCAGTTGGACCCGGAGGTTTTACAGTATATTGTGATGCGTCAGGTAAAGGACTTGGATGTGTCCTCATGCAGCACGGGAAGGTAATAGCATATGCATCTAGGCAGCTTCGGGACCACGAGAAGAATTTCCCAACTCATGATTTGGAGTTGGCGGCAGTAGTATTTGCTTTGAAGCTATGGAGGCATTACTTATATGGTGACCGAGTAGACATGTACACAGACCACAAAAGTCTGAAGTACATCTTTACTCAGAAGGAGCTGAACATGAGGCAGAGAAGATGGCTAGAGTTGATCAAGGATTATGACGTGGAGCTTCAGTATCATCCAGGCAAGGCAAATGTAGTAGCGGACGCCCTTAGCAGAAGAGGCGGCGCATTTATGTTGACAACACAGAGGCATATCTTAGAAGACCTTCAGGAGATGGGCATAGAAGTTATACTTTCTAGTGATGTAGGAGTTCTAACTAGTCTACAAGTTCAATCTGACTTGGTAGATAGGATCAAGGCAGCTCAGGCACAAGACCCAAGGATTCAGAAGCTTAGGGCAGAATGTGAGTCAGGACTCAGGAAGGACATGCAAATTCATGAAGATGGTACACTTAGGTTTGGATCGCGTCTATGTGTGCCTAGTGGAGGTATCAGACAGGAAGTTATGGCAGAAGCTCACAGTTCCCAGTATTCTATACATCCTGGAGGGACCAAGATGTACCAAGATATCAAGCAGCACTTCTGGTGGAACGGGATGAAGAGGGAGATAGCTAGGTTTGTTTCCCGTTGCTTGATATGTCAGCAAGTAAAGGCAGAACAGCAGAGGCCAGCTGGATTATTGCAACCGCTTCCCATCCCGAAATGGAAATGGGAGCACATCACAATGGACTTTGTGACCGGTTTACCGAGATCACCAAGTGGTAAGGACGCTATTTGGGTGATAGTGGACCGACTTACGAAGGTAGCACATTTTCTTTCTTTCAGAGTAGGGCAATCTACAAAAAAGTTGGCAGAGTTGTATATGCAACATATAGTCAGGCAGCATGGAGTTCCTGTCAGTATTGTGTCGGATCGGGATACCCGCTTTACATCGCATTTCTGGAAGAGCTTACATCATAGTCTGGGTACCAAGTTAAGATTTAGCACGGCTTACCATCCACAGACGGACGGGCAATCAGAAAGGACGATTTAGACTTTAGAAGACATGTTGCGAGCTTGCACTCTAGATTTTGGAGGGTCTTGGAAGTGTCACCTTCACTTGGTCGAGTTCTCATACAACAACAGTTATCAAGCCAGTATCCAGATGGCGCCATTTGAGGCACTATATGGTAAGAAGTGTAGATCGCCACTAGCATGGGATGATATCGGGGAAAGGAAGATGCTAGGCCCAGAAATGATTATCCAGACGGTTGAAGTGATTAAGGGAATTAGAGAGCGACTTCGTGTCGCACAGAATCGGCATCGTCATTGGGCGGACCAGCATCGAAGGCCGCTAGAGTTTTCTGTTGGGGACCACGTGTTCTTGCGGATCTCACCTACCCGTGGGGTCATTAGATTTGGCGTTCGCGGGAAGCTGAGTCCGCGATACGTAGGCCCATTTGTTATTCTTGATAGGATAGGCGATGTTGCTTATCGTTTATCACTCCCACCTTCGTTACGAGAGGTGCATGACGTGTTTCATGTATCTCAGTTGCGAAGGTATGTATCAGATCCAAGCCATATCCTCGATCATTCAGAACTGGTTGTTGGTACCAACCTGTCTTACGAGGAACAGCCTGTGTCCATTTTGGACCGAAGAGAGAAGATACTCAAGAACTGAACAATTAGTCTTGTCCGTGTTGCTTAGGGTCATCACTCCTTGGGAGAGTCAACGTGGAAACGTGAGGATGATATCCGATCACGGTATCCACATCTGTTTGACTCACAAGGTATATCTTTTTCTGTGTACCTTGATTGTCTTGATTTCTCATGCTTAACCCCTTATGGGTAGAATTGCTAGATAACGTAGATTGTTAAATATGGATATGTTACTTGCTATGGACATTGTAAAATAATTGCTTGATTGAATTGCTTGTACTTAGATTAGTTTAGCCCCGATGTTTCTATCCTGCTTGGATTTCAAATTCCGAGGACGGAATTTTTCTAAGGTGGGTAGAGATGTCACTCCCCGTTCCCAGAATGCGTAGTCTTATTCATGTACAACTCATATGTATTTATTTAGTATTTACCATGTAGTATCCTGTATTTAAATTCCTATAACTTCATGTTAATTAATTATCTGCATTTTATTTTCTGTACTTTATTTTTCTGCAATTCTATTATCTGCTCTTTAAATTTTCATATTAATTAATTAGCTGCTCTTTAATTTTCATGCTAATTAATTCCTGCAATTAATTTTTCGTAATTTATTTCTGCATTTTATTACCTGCATTTACTTCTCTGCTTTAGTTTTATTTTCGGTTGGATGAGCCCCTTAAACCCGACCCATTAGAACCCGGCCCAACTCCCACCTACCACCCCCTTTGCTACTTAAAGCTACCCTCTCCCTTCTCTCTCCTCATTCACTCCTTCTTCACCATTACTTCTTCTTCTTCCTTTTATTACTCTCTCCACCTACCAACTAGGCAAGTACATCTTGCTCTACATGAGGACCATATTTTATGGTTCAATATTCTTCCTCTCATGATTCTAAGAGAGTTTAGTGCTTAGTATTTTTGATTTCATTGGTTCATTTCTTGTAGATCTAAGTTATTATATTTTCGGTTGTCTATGGGTTTTGATCTAGCAAACTTCTTTGTTTTCAAGTTCTGATGGTTCTATGTTGTAGAGCAGTTCATCCTACCCAATTTTGACCTTTGGAAAGTTGGATTCGGACTTATTTTGACAGAGTTATGGACTTTTGAAGCCTTGGGGTACAACCACAGAGTTCTTGCTGTTTGGAGAAGACAGTGAGCAGTGTATGCTAGCTTTTTAGCTGCGTCACTGAGCTGTGCGCGCTCTTTAGCGCAGCATGGAATCCATACGCTACCTTTTTAGGAAGCGTGTGTCTTGCATACGCTACCTTTTGGAAGCGTGTGTCGTATGGAGTTCATACGCTACCTTTTTGGAGCGTATGACTTGCATACGCTGACTTGAATGGTCAGGAGTCGTATGGAGTCCATACGCTGCCTTTGGGGAGCGTATGACTTGCATACGCTCACTTGGATAGTAAGGAGTCGTATGGAGTTCATACGCTGCCTTTTGGAAGCGTATGACTCCCATACGCTAGCTTGGCTTGAGCGTAGCTTGACCTGGGCGTACGCTGGCTTGAGCGTAGCTTGACCTGAGCGTACGCTGGCATAAGGGTAGGCTGACATGAGAGTAGCCTGCTTACCCTAGATCTTCTATAGCCCTGTATATTGATATCTTATTAGATGTTTAACACCCATTTTATATCCTTACGCCTTTTTGCATAAACTTGATATAATCATGATATGTTGATATTTCTGTTAATTATAGATTGTTACGTGAGATGCATCATGTGTCATGAATTGAGTTATAGATACCCGGATTGACTAGAATTAAACCCTGAGAGTCGTAGACTCGACTCCATTGAATACTATTTGACTTTCATGCCTTGTCACCATTGATAATGATTATGATCTTGACTAAATTGATCATGCATTCCTAATTGGAACCAAGAGACTGGCTAGTCGTCTTATTGAATGAAATGAATGAGACACGTTTATGTTATGAACTATTGTACTCGACTGGCTGATCCCGAATATTGACATACATGCACATGCAGGCTTCAATCTATTTATTTATTTATTTATTTAGTTATTTTTCTACAAAAGAAGCATGTGTACTTTATGGTCAAGGCATGATTACCGTGGATAGATTTGATTGTTGTATTACGCTATGTAAGACCTGCAACCTAACCGCACTGGTATCATTGTAGAGTTGTGCATATCGTACCCCGTACGAAAGTACTCATTTGAATGACCATGATCCACGACATGGGATTTCACTCAACGTAGAGACTATTAAGTTAAATAAAATAATGATTGTATGGAGAGAATGGATTCCCGAATTCTTACATGGCAGCCCCCTTGGGACGAGTAGTACCCGACGGGCCGGCTGGTTCCCACAGATACTGTAAATCTGCCACACGGGCAGGGAACAGTATCTGCTTTTATTATTATTGTATATTGTATATTGACGGGCGTCCTGCTAGGACTCGTCTAATTCATGCATGGGCCAATTGATTGACTGGATAGACTAGCCTTGCTTGCACATAGTAAGAACTGAGGAATCCCTAATTGCATTATTCCAGGATAACTTAGGACTCATAATAGCAAGCCGTAGGAGTTGATTGGCCGTTCAAGATGATTTGTTTGTGCACTGTACTCTGTTACCTAACTGGGATGATCAGAATGTCAGGACATGACGGGCCAACTTCTGTCCTTGTTTGGTTGGGAGGTTGGTTCGAAGTGTCTTGATGTGATGTGAGTTCTAGTAGCAAGCAGAGATCTATTATTATATTCTCTTACTTACTGGTTTTAGTTCTCATGTCGTGCTCCCTTGTGGTACTTGCTATTAGAGATCTAACCTCTCTGGTTTTGTATGACCAGATTTAGAGCCAGTTCCCGAGGACTCAGCGTACTTCCACCTCCAGGATGGTCAATACTAGAGGAATGGTTAAGGGATTGGTATATGCGCCCCCGCAACTAGGATTCGTGGGCTCTCATAAATGTCCGTCTTTTGTCTTGATATTTCTGTCTGTCTCTAACTGTAGTTTATGTTTTGTTTCTTTTGGACATCAATGTAATCTTCTTTCTTTTTGTCTGAATGAAATGATAGAGAACTTTTCTGGCTTGCTCATGAGATGTAGTCATGTGAATGTAACCGATTTTGAATGACCAGAATACATTCGATCTATTCTTTGCTTTATAGTAGTTGCCCTAATAAGAGACTTTTTGTGGACCTATTATCCTTGGCGTACCCTGGTTTTTTTTGGTACGGATAATAGGTCGAGAGAGAACCAACATACTTACTCAGAGGTAATGAGGACGTGGTAAATATGAGGGTTTCTTCGATGGAGCCTTCCCACTCAGAGGTAATGAGGACGTGGCAGGAGTGGGCTCCATGAAGGAAATTTAGAACAACTCAGAGGTAATGAGGACATGGAGGTTCTATGTGAGGGGCGGTTTGTTTTTTATGGAAGGAAAACAACTCAGAGGTAGCATCAACGTGGTTGTTTCGAAGAATTTATGGATCTGTTACCCTTTTTGTGCACTGAAAGTGCGGGTATTGGATCATAAGGAGGGAGCTTCTTTTGGGAAAAAAGTTTAGAGGTATAATCATATATGACTTACTACCTAAAAGATGCGGTATAGATTCATCTGTAGTGACCAGAGTGTAAGTTCAGCGGTACCTGCGGGTACATAACTCGATAATTTGGGAGATTTGGAGTCGGCATGTGAGTTCAGTGGTACGAGAGGGTACATGACTCGTCATTCTGGAAGATTTGTAGTCGGGATATGAGTTCAGCGGTATGAGAGAGTACATGACTCGTCATTCTGGAGGATTTGTAGTCGGGATATGAGTTCAACGTTACCAGCGGGTACGTAACTCATCATCTTGGCAATTTTTAGACGGGATGTGAGTTCAGCGGTACCAGCGGGTACGTAACTCATCACCCTGGAGGATGTCGTTTCAGACGTAATACTTCTTTAGGAAGTTGCCGTTGATGGGCAACATGAGCAAGTCTTCGTTTTGTTTTGCGAGGAGGTAAGCTCCATTGGAGAATACAGCATCAATGATGAACGGACCTTCCCACTTTGGCTGGAACTTGTCGGCGGTTTTGTGAGTCATAACCATCGGCCTCCGAACTGCCAGAATGAGGTCGCCCACTTGGAATGTTCTAATTTTAACCTTCTTGTTGAAGGCTCCGGAGATACGTGCCTGGTATAGCTTGATTCGTTGTTGAGCTAATAGGCGCTTCTCATCTAGGGCCTCCAACTCTTGTAGTCGGCGATGGTGATTATCATCTGTCGTCAATCTGTATGTGAGAGCGACACAGAGTGAGGGAATTTGAGTCTCCAGTAGGATAATTGCCTCACTTTCGTATACCAGAGAGAATGGTGTATTCCCGGTAGTAGTTCGTACTGTAGTACGGTACGCCCATAAGCATTCACCGAGCTTTTTATTCCAGTCGCGTTTGTTTGATGACACGAACTTCTTGAGAAGCTTGATGATTATTTTATTGAATGCTTCAGCCAGACCATTAGTCGTCGGGTTGTATGGTATTGAGGCAATATTCTGGATTCGGTGTTTATCGCAAAACCGATAGAAGATGTGGCTTGCGAACTACGGACCATTATCATGGATGATCCTTCGGGGCAGTCCAAAGCGATAAATGACGTGATGCTTGAGGAAGCTGATCACATTTGAAGTCTTTACTTCTGCAAGCGGAACAGCCTCCGCCCATTTGGAAAAGTAATCTGTGATTGCGAGTATGAAGCGGTGTCCTCGGGACGAAGGTGGAGTGATCGGACCGATGATGTCCATTCCCCATGCTTCGAAGGGCCAGGATGCCACTGTCGGATGTAGAAACTCAGATAGCTGGTGGATAAAATCTGTATGGACTTGACAGGATTTGCATTTTCGTGCATAGTCTATTGCGTCTGCAACCATTGTGGGCAAGTAGTAGCCCATTCGGCGAAGGCGATCTTGTAGTTTCGGGCCAGGATGATGGGCCCCACAGATGCCATCGTGAGCTTCACGTACGGCTTCTTTGGCTTCTATGTTCGACAGACATCGAAGCAGTAATCCATCGTATGATCGCAGATATAGCATTTTCGTCTCTGTATCGTAGAAGAATCTGAGGGAACGTCTTCTGATAGAAGTGGCTTCCTTCGGATTCTCTGGCAGGATGTCGTAGATTACGAAGTCAATAAACGGTTGTCTCTAGTCTGGTGCTTCGTCGACTGTCTGAGCGGAGTAACTCTCGGCACACTGAACATTATTCCTAGGAGAGACCAACTCACGGCCTATGATGTCAACCAGATGATGAGTATGATTCGGAACTGATAAGGAAGCAGCAAGACCTGCTAGGGCATCTGTCACGCCCCAGAACCAGAATACTGGAGAGCGGGGGCAGACATAGCCAGCTACGTATATGAAATGGAATCCATCTCGCTATACGGTCACGGCTGTCTAGATACATGAGGGTTTATCTACAAGCCAGCAGTCTCTTAAGGTCTTGAACAAGCCTATTGTCTCAATCACAAGCAAGTAAGTAAAAGTTACAAGATGTATGATCATTAAATATACAATAATAAGGCGTCCCAAATATTACATATTCGGCTGATCATGAAGCTAGTCGTTACAAAATGTTAGGACTAGCAAGAGTTTAGTCATACATGATCAACCCTAGGATCTGTCAATCATGTTACAGCCCGTAGGCAGACAGTAAGTAAGTGCAATCGAGCTAAATAGGTGCTCATCGGCTAAACGCCTCAAAAGAATATTGTTACAATAAAGTGGAAAATAAAAAATAAACCTACTCGTTGCCCTGGTTACGTATGGTGTTCACCATCGGACTAGAAAAGCGGTAGATCCTCTGGAGCTGCTCCAAAATCTGGCCATACAAAACCAGCTGGGTCAGATCCCAGAAAGAGCAAGTGCCACAAAGGAAGCTTCACTTAGGAACTAAAACCAGCAATCAGCACAAGAGCATAAATAAAAGTAAGAACTGGAAATAAAGAAAATACATCAGGGTGATATACGACGAGATAACCATGGAACTATTCAGATAACCAGGTTATAACCCGTAAACCAAACAAGGACCGGGGTTGTAACCCTTCGTCTGAACGGAACTTGGTTTCCCTCCATTTATCGGCAAGATAATATAAGAAAATCAGGACATGTAACAGGATCAAGACAAGACTAGACTGGTTAGACTCCATCCAATCATTTCACGGCCAAGCAAGAATTACGGCTTGATACTTTAACTAACTAGGGTTATCACAGGCCTAGTTACTAACAAGATGCAGTGAGATTACTCCACAGCCACAAGCCCTGCAAACCATCCAGGTTTCCCGGGTTAAAAGATTTAGAGTTGAATTCAGGTGGGTACATCGTCCAGGAAATGAATGTACCCTTAGGTAGCTTGAAGGGTACAACACATGACAGTGTGCTGGAAATGTGCCCTACTCGACGGCAGGCTACAGATCCCAAGGCGTGCCCAGGTAACGGGATTGCTTGTAGCTGGGAGATCTCTTTATGACTAATGTATTAATCTAGTTATTAGCCTTAGTCCATTTCAGTAGGTACTCCTGACCGTGGTACTCAGGAGTCCCCTCCTAGACATGATGTAAGACAGGACTGGATTAGTTGTACAAGCACAATCACCTACGGTGTCCGGATTTATTATGCATGTCAGGTCATGTCAGGTAGCCGTCACAACAGCTTATCAAGATATATCATGTCAGGTTTATCATGTCAAGTGTTCTCGTCAGGAGTGCGCCATGACGGGCCACTATCAGGTCATGTCAGGTTCATTAGCCAGGAGTGCACCACGACGGGTCACTATCGTGTCATGTCAGGTTACTAGTCACAGCATACCATGTACAATTGTCATTTCAATCAATTCGTAATTTATCAAGTTCAGGACAAAAGGCGTAAGGATATAAAATGGACGTAAAATATCTAATAAAATATCAATAGACAGGGCTATAGAAGAGTCATACGGTTAAGGCATATGCGGCCAAGAAGTGATCTCATGCGGCTGGGGAGGGAGTCGGGTTCAATCGGCTCAGGGTCCAAAGCTCATACGGCTCACGGGGTAGGGGCACATGCGGCTAGCTGGGAACGGGTGCGCATACGGCTGAAGGGGCAGGAACCTATGCGGCTGGGAGTGGGACTAGCTCCCATGCGGCAAGCAAAAAAGGGAGGTTTCATACGGCTAGGATGAATTGGACTCATGCGGCCGAAAAAGGCAAGACACATGCGGTCAGCGGAAAGGGTACTCATGCGGCTGGCGGGGATGGGTCCATGCGGCCGGTTGACCAATCAGGTACATGCGGCTGGGAAGGAGCAACCCATGCGGCTGCGGGGGAAAGGTCCATATGGCCAAGAATGAGACTCAGCCTATGCGGCTACGAGTCTCATGCGGCTGATGGGAAATGAGCCCATGCGGCTCAGAATGAGACTCAGCCTATGCGGCTGAGAGTCTCATGCGGCTGAATCACTTGTCGCATGAATTGTCATGTGGTCAAGTCAAGTCTAAGCACAGTTCATCTTCTCCAAATTTTCGAAAAGAACACCATGAGAGCCCAGTTCTCCAGCTCCATAACTCCATCATCCGGAGCCCAAATCCGAACTTCCATAAGTCAAAATGGGGTAGAACAAAATTCTCTACAACCTGGAACCATCAAAACTCGGAAGTAACAAGATTAAGTAGATCAAAACCCAAGAAATCTAAAAACAATAAAAATATAGATCTACAAGAATCTAGCCATGGAAAGTGAAAATGCCAAGTTCTAAAGTAAGTTAGAAAGTTGTAAGAAAGAGAATGAAGCAATAAAATTTGAGTTCCTCCATGAAGCAAGTTGTACTTGCCTAGACCTCTCTCTCCTCTCTCTGGTAGGTAAGGAAGTAAATGAGGAAGAAGAAGATGATTAATGAAGAGAGAGAAAGGAGAAGGGTTAATAAATACTAATGGTGGTGGTAGGTAAGGGTTCACCTTGGTCCATAATGAACCAAGCAAACCAAGCCAAGCCGAACCAACCCAAGAATAAACCAAGCCATGAAGAAAAGCCAAGCAAGGAATCGTGCAATACAGAGAAAATACGTACACGTATTCCACAAATACATAATACGAACCACAGGCATTACAACTCTACCCACCTTAAAAGAATTCCGTCCTCGGAATTTAATTAAGAGGCTAGAGAGACGAGGACAAGCTATATTAATCACAAGCATGCTATAACTAGGCAAGCAATAACTCATTCAAGCAAGGAATCGAAGGCATGAGGCATAAGGAAAACATTATACCTCACGAGTCAAACAAATCGGGATATCGCGATCGGATATCGTCCTCACGCTCCCACGTTGACTCATCCAAAGAGTGATGACCCCAAGCAACTCGGACTAACTTGATAGTCTTGTTCTTGAGTGTCTTCTCTCTCCGATCTAATATAGACACGGGCCTCTCCTTATACGAAAGGTTGGTACCAACAACCAATTTCGAATGATCCAGGATGTGGCTCGGGTCCGGGATATACCGTCGTAATTGAGATACATGGAACACGTCATGCACCTCGTTTAGCGACGGCAGAAGAGCGAGACGATAGGACACATCTCCTACTCGCTCCAGAATATCGAACGGCCCTATATACCTAGGACTAAGGTTTCTCCGTACGCCGAAACGAATGACGCCACGGTTAGGCAAAATCCTCAGGAATACATGGTCGCCGACCGAGAACTCGAGAGGGCGCCGATTAGAATCGGCCCAATGGCATTGGTGATCTTGGGCAACTCGAAGATGATCCCTGACTCTTCTGACTACCTCAACTGTCTGGGAAATCATTTTTGGACCAAGCATCTGCCTCTCTCCGACATCGTCCCAGGCTAACGGGGATCTGTACTTCCTGCCATACAGTGCCTCGAATGGCGCCATCTGGATACTGGCCTGGAAACTGTTATTGTATGAGAACTCCACCAGGTGCAGGTGATCTTCCCACGAACCGCCGAAGTTAAGTGTACAGGATCTAAACATATCTTCAAGAGTCTGGATCGTACGCTCCGACTGACCATCTGTCTGCGGATGGTATGCTGAACTGAACTGGAGGCGAGTTCCCAAACTCTCCTGCAGGCTACGCCAAAAGTGCGACGTGAATCTTGAATCTCGGTCCGAGGTGATACTGAATGGCACTCCGTGCAACCTGACAATCTGCCTGAGGTACATCTCTGCTAGCTGAGCTGTCGACTGACTAACCCTGAAAGGAAGGAAATGAGCTACCTTCGTGAGCCGATCAACTATAACCCAAATAGCATCTCGACCAGCTGGAGATCTAGGTAATCCGGTCACAAAATCCATGGTCACATGCTCCCACTTCCATTCTGGAATCGGCAAGGGCTGAAGAAGTCCAGCCGGTCTCTGATGTTCGGCCTTAACTTGTTGGCAAACCAAACACCGAGAGACAAACCAAGCTATCTTCTTCTTCATGCCATTCCACCAAAAGTGCTGACGGATATCACGGTACATCTTCGTACTGCTCGGATGGATGGAATACTGAAAACTGTGAGCCTCTGACATGATCTCCTGTCTGATATCTCCACCGGGTACACAAAGATGATTACCATGTCGAAGTGTACCATCTTTATGAATACATAACTTTGGTCTTCGTCCTGCCTCGCACTCTGCTCTGAGTCACTAAAGCTTGGAATCTGCTGACTGCGCCATCCGGATCCTCTCGACTATGGTGGACTGAACTTGCATACTGGCCATCAATGCCACACTGGAAGGGAGGACAACTTCTATACCCATCTTCTGAAGATCGGCTAACAGTTCTGGTTGTGCTGTTAGGAAATAAACTTCGGCTCTCCGGCTCAATACATCTGCAACAACGTTGGCCTTTCCAGGATGATACTGCAAGTTGACATCATAATCTACAAGGAGCTCCAGCCACCTCCTCTGACGCATGTTAAGATCCTTCTGGGTGAAAACATACTTCAGGCTCTTATGGTCGGTGAAAATCTCTACCCTATCTCCGTACAAATAGTGCCTCCACAACTTGAGTGCAAACACTACTGCTGCCAGCTCCAAGTCATGGGTTGGGTAATTCTTCTCATGATCACGAAGTTGTCGTGACGCATAAGCTATTACCTTCCTATGCTGCATCAGAACACATCCTAGGCCTCTACCTGAAGCATCACAATATACTGAGAATCCTTCGGTTCCATCTGAAAGCGTGAGAATGGATGCCGTTATCAGGCCTCGCTTCAACTTCTCAAATGATTCCTGACACTCTGCTGTCCAAGCAAACTGTGCATTCTTGCGGGTCAACTGGGTCAATGGCACTGAAATTTGAGCAAAATCTGAAACAAACTGCCGGTAGTAGCCGGCCAATCCAAGAAAACTGTGAACTTCTGCCACTGAACTAGGTACTGGCCACGACTCAATAGCCACGATCTTCTGGGGATCCACTTCTACTCCTCCTCGGGTGATGATGTGACCCAAGTACGAAATACGATCGAGCCAGAACTCGTATTTACTGAATTTGGCATATAACTGGTGCTCCCTGAGAATCTGAAGAACAACTCTGAGATGCTGTTCATGCTCTGCCTCACTCTTGCTGTAGACCAGGATGTCATCCAAGAACACGATCACAAACTGATCCAAGTAAGGCATGAAAATGCGATTCTTGAGATCCATGAATACGACTGGCACATTGGTCGCCCCAAAAGGCATAACAAGGAACTCCCAATGCCCATATCTCGATCTAAATGCTGTCTTCGGGATGTCCTGCTCTCTGATCTGATGATATCCTGAGCGCAAGTCGATCTTCGAGAATACTGATGCCCCTTTGAGTTGATCAAACAAGCCATCTATCCTCGGGAGAGGGTATCTGTTCTTGATTGTCACTGAGTTCAAGGTACGATAATTAACACATAACCTAGACGTACCATCCTTCTTTTTCACAAGAAGCATCGGGGCTACCCAAGGCGATCCACTGGCACGAATGAATCCCTTGGCTCGAAGTTCTTCAATCATCTTGTATAATATCTCTAACTCTGAAGGTGCCATCCTGTAGACTCTCTCTGATACTGGGGCTGTTCCGAGAATCAAGTCGATAGTGAACTCGATCTCCCGTTCTGGCGACATACCTGGAAGCTCTTTTGGAAAAACATCTGGAAACTCTTCGACTATCCGGGGCAACTGCACTGCTGCTACTGCCATCCGCAATACTGGAGGAGAAGGCTCAACTGCGCCTTTGGAAAAGGAAAACTCTGGCTCTCCTGGAATGCTAAAAACAACCCTACCAATATGGCAGTCTATTCTAGCGTACTGGTTCCTCAACCAATCCATCCCTAGGACCACATCATAGTCGGCCATCGGAAACTCTATCAATCTAGCGGGGAATTCCCTACCGCTAACTACGATCCGACACGAAGAAAATACCCTATCTACTCCCACAAGTCCGTTACCAGTAAGTATATTGAGCCTTACTGATAATGACTCGGGCTCCATTCCTATCCGTGTCGCGAATCGTGCAGACATAAAAGAATGAGATGTACCAGAATCAAATAAAGCTGAAGCTGGAAAGGAGTTGACGAGAATAGTACCTGCCACTACCTCTCCTGGTGCCAATCTTTCCTCTGCGGTCATCACCATAGCCTGACCATGCCCTCGGGGTGCTGGTCCCCTCTGCTGAAATCTTCGCTGCCTATTCTGACTCTGGGCCTAGGTTTGAACATGCTACTAGGGGTTCTGCTGCTAGAATACCTGGGACTGAGGCGGCAAGGGCCTCGGCAATGGATACTGCTGCTGCTGGACCGGGGCTGGTCCTCTCACCGAAGAGCTAGAAAGGTTGGACGATGATAAACCACCCCTATTCGGGCAGGATCTAACCCTATGGTCTGCTGCTCCACAAGCCAGACACAATCTCTGTGCCCTGCGGCACTCCGCCACTACATGGCCTGGCTTCCCACAATGAGAACATCCCATGGCGAAAGACTGCTTCTGCTTCTGCTGCTGCTGAGGGTACGTCGGGGCTGAATGCTGAACCGACGTTACTGAGGCCACCCGCCTCGGAGCTCCAATAGTCAAAGCCCTGGCTGCCGGGGCTGGTGTTGAAGACTGATTCATCTGGCCGTGGGATCTTTTCCGACCTCCGGCCCTATCCACAATCCTCTGGGAGGTATACTCATGCCTCCTAGCTGCTCTCAAGACTGCATCAAAAGTCTGATGCTCAAACTGCTCAACTGCCAACAGAATCTCCAAGTGAAGCTCCTGCTGGAATCGCTAGGCTCGGTCATACTCGGTTGCCACCAAGGTGGGAGCAAACCGACTAAGTCTCGAAAACTCGGCCGTATATCCATCGACCGTTCTGCCTCCTTGCTTCAAGTTGGTGAACCAGGTCTGCAGATCATACCGAGCTACAGCATCAAAATACATGGTCTGGAATCTCTCTCTGAACACCGCCCAAGCAATGGGTGTTGCTAATCCAACGGCCTGAGCTGCCCACCAGCTACGGGCAAGATCTAACAACTGCAGGCGCACCACGGCTACCTTCTCATTCTCTGGGGTCCTGGCTGCTTCAAGAATCACCTCTGTGTCCTGAAGCCAAGCATCTGCGGTGATCGCATCTTCACTTCCGTCGAAGAATGGAGGGTTCAGGTGCTTGAAGCTGTTGGCCGCGCTGTTACCTTGATGACCTCCTCTGGTCAAAGCATCCGTCACGGCCTGGTGCAAGGCATCTCCTCGACGATCTTGAGAAGCTATCAAGGCCCTGACGAGACCTACTAGGTGCCATCATCAAGCTCGGCAGGCTGAATTGGCTGGACTGGTGGCTCTCCATCAGAAGGTACGACTCTGGAGGCTACTCCGGAATGCTGGGCTTGATCTCCGGGTTACTGCTGATCCGCGAAAGGTGCTCCGCCTTGCTGACCGATAGGTCCAGGAACAATGCCGCTGAAGAAGACGACATAGGGAACAATAAAGAAGGACCAAGACAGATCAACGATAGAAGCATATGATCAGGACAAGAATCCAGGGATTCAGATGATACGAGCAGAGATCAAGGGCAAATACTGATTGAGACATCTATTCGGTAAACCCTCACATATCTTGATTTACAAGACCTGCATGGGCTACCACTTAAACCATGTCACGCCCCAGAACCAGAATACTGGAGAGCGGGGGCAGAAATACCCAGCTACGTATATGAAATGGAATCCATCTCGCTATACGGTCACGGCTGTCTAGATACATGAGGGTTTATCTACAAGCCAGCAGTCTCTTAAGGTCATGAATAAGCCTATTGTCTCAATCACAAGCAAGTAAGTAAAAGTTACAAGATGTATGATCATTAAATATACAATAATAAGGAATCCCAAATATTACATATTCGGCTGATCATGAAGCTAGTCGTTACAAAATGTTAGGACTAGCAAGAGTTTAGTCATACATGATCAACTCTAGGATCTGTCAATCATGTTGCAGCCCGTAGGCAGACAGTAAGTAAGTACAATCGAGCTAAACAGGTGCTCGTCGGCTAAACGCCTCAAAAGAATATTGTTACAATAAAGTGGGAGATCAAAAATAAACCCACTCGTTGCCCTGGTTACGTCTGGTGTTCACCATCGGGCTGGAAAAGCGGTAGATCCTCTGGAGCTGCTCCGAAATCTGGCCATACAAAACCAGCTGGGTCAGATCCCAGAAAGAGCAAGTGCCACAAAGGAAGCTTCACTTAGGAACTAAAACCAGCAATCAGCACAAGAGCATAAATAAAAGTAAGAACTGGAAATAAAGAAAATACATTAGGGTGATATACGACGAGATAACCATAGAACTATTCAGATAACCAGGTTACAACCCGTAAACCAAACAAGGACCGGAGTTGTAATCCTTCGTCTGAACGGAACTTGGTTTCCCACCATTTATCGGCAAGATAATATAAGAAAATTAGGACATGTAACAGGATCAAGACAAGACTAGACTGGTTAGACTCCATCCAATTATTTCACGGCCAAGCAAGAAGTACGGCTTGATACTTTAACTAACTAGGGTAATCACAGGCCTAGTTACTAACAAGATGCAGTGAGATTACTCCACAGCCACAAGCCCTGCAGACCATCCAGGTTACCCGGGTTAAAAGATTTAGAGTTGAATTCAGGTGGGTACATCGTCTAGGAAACGAATGTACCCTTAGGTAGCTTGAAGGGTGCAACACATGACAGTGTGCTAGAAATGTACCCTACTCGACGGCAGGCTACAGATCCCAAGGCGTGCCAAGGTAACGGGATTGCCTGTAGCTGGGAGATCTCTTTATGACTAATGTATTAATCTAGTTATTAGCCTTAGTCCATTTCAGTAGGTACTCCTGACCGTGGTATTCAGGAGTCCCCTCCTAGACATGATGTAAGACAGGACTGTATTAGTTGTACAAGCACAATCACCCACGGTATCCGGATTTATTATGCTGGTCAGGTCATGTCAGGTAGCCGTCACAACAGCTTATCAAGATATATCATGTCAGGTTTATCATGTCAAGTGTTCTCGTCAGGAGTGCGCCATGACGGGCCACTATCAGGTCATGTCAGGTTCACTAGTCAGGAGTGCACCACGACGGGTCACTATCGTGTCATGTCAGGTTACTAGTCACAGCATGCCATGTACAATTGTTATTTTAATCAATTCGTAATTTATCAAGTTCAGGACAAAAGGCGTAAGGATATAAAATGGACGTAAAATATCTAATAAAATATCAATAGACAGGACTATAGGAGAGTCATACGGTTAAGGCATATGCGGCCAAAAAGTGATCTCATGCGGCTGGGGAGGGAGTCGGGTTCAATCGGCTCAGGGTCCAAAGCTCATACGGCTCACGGGGTAGGGGCACATGCGGCTAGCGGGGAACGGGTGCACATACGGCTGAAGGGACAGGAACCTATGCGGCTGGGAGTGGGACTAGCTCCCATGCGGCAAGCGGAAAAGGGAGGTTTTATGCGGCTAGGATGAATTGGACTCATGCGGCCGAAAAAGGCAAGACACATGCGGTCAGCGGAAAGGGTACTCATGCGGCTGGCGGAGATGGGTCCATGCGGCCGGTTGACCAATCAGGTACATGCGGCTGGGAAGGAGCAACCCATGCTGCTGCAGGGGAAAGGTCTATACGGCCAAGAATGAGACTCAGCCTATGCGGCTACGAGTCTCATGCGGCTGATGGAAAATGAGCCCATGCGGCTCAGAATGAGACTCAGCCTATGCGGCTGAGAGTCTCATGCGGCTGAATCACTTGTCGCATGAATTGTCATGCGGTCAAGTCAAGTCTAAGCACAGTTCATCTTCTCCAAATTTTCGAGAAGAACACCATGAGAGCCCAGTTCTCCAGCTCCATAACTCTATCATCCGGAGCCCAAATTCGAACTTTTATAGGTCAAAATGGGGTAGAACAAAATTCTCTACAACATGGAACCATTAAAACTCGAAAATAATAAGATTAAGTAGATCAAAACTCAAGAAATCTGAAAATAATAAAATATAGATCTACAAGAATCTAGCCATGGAAAATGAAAATGCCAAATTCTAAAGTAAGTTAGAATGCTGTAAGAAAGAGAATAAAGCAATAAAATCTGAGTTCCTCCATAAAGCAAGTTGCACTTGCCTAGACCTCTCTCTTCTCTCTCTGGTAGGTAAGGAAGTAAATAAGGAAGAAGAAGATGATTAATGAAGAGAGAGAAAGGAGAAGGGTTAATAAATACTAATGGTGGTGGTAGGTAGGGGTTCACCTTGGTCCATAATGAACCAAGTAAACCAAGCCAAGCCGAACCAACCCAAGAATAAACCAAGCCATGAAGAAAAGCCAAGCAAGGAATCGTACAATACAGGGAAAATACGTACACGTATTCCACAAATATGTAATACGAACCACAGGTATTACAGCATCGGCTTCAATGTTCTGGAGCCTGGGAACGTGCTCTATGAAGAACTGCTCCAGGGACGAGATGATGTCGATCGCTATTTGGTGATAGGGGATCATGTCTTCATGGCGAACCTCGTATGAACCCCGAATCTGATTGACGATTAACTGTGAATCGTCGTATGCTTCAAGGTACTCTACCCCCAGCTCTTTTGCAAGTCGGAGGCCAATGACCAAAACGTTGTACTCGGCCACGTTGTTTGAACAAGGCTCCGTAAGGGAATAAGCTCGATTAATCACCAACCCGGTAGGAGAAATCAGCACTATTTCGACTCCAGCGATGATGTTGCCCTTGGACCCGGTTCTAGAAGCGTCGTCGAAGAACATTTTCTATATGGTATCATGGGAGGCCATATTTGAATTAGCGACCTCGGCTGGAATTTCTTCGTCTATTTTGGTTGACTCCGAACCTGGATGAGCTGCTAAAAAGTCTGCCAGAGCTTGACCTTTAACAGCCTTTTGCGGGACGAAGATCATGTGGTAGGGGGACAGTAATATCGCCCAGGTAGCGAGGCGAGAGCTGAGTGCACCTGGTTTAGTCATGAAAACCCTGAGGGGGTTGACCCTTAATATGACATAGATGGTTTGTCCCGTGACGTAGTGTCGCGTCTTCTGAATGGCGTAAACTAGAGCAAGGCACTCTTTCTCTACGGCAGTGTATCGATGCTCCGGCCCTATCATCATTCGGCTGAGGTAATATATAGCTTGCTCATGGCCTGCATCGTTGTTTTGTGCTAGCAGAGCACCGAGAGAATGTTCCATTGCTCGTACATAGAGCGAGAATGGTCTTTCAGCAATCGAAGCTACCAGGACTGGAGGGTTCGTCAGATATTCTTTGATGCTGTCGAAGGCGCGCTGGCATTCTTTATCCCATACGAATGAAACACCCTTCTTCATAAGGTGGGTGAATGGTTGACATCGTCCGGAGAGGTTAGAGATAAACCTCCTGATGTAGGCTAACCTCCCTTGAAGGCCTCGGAGTTCACGGAGATTTCTCGGGGGACCCATCTCCATGATCGCTTTCGTCTTCTCAGGGTCTACGTGGATACCCTGGAAGGTAATGATGAAACCCAAGAACTTCCTGATGGATACCCCCAAGAAAGATTTTGTGGGATTCATTTTTAAATTGTGTACTCGTATCAGGTCGAATACTATCCTCAGATCATGCAAATGATCTTCCTTAGGACAGCTTTTGACGGCGATGTCATCGACGTAGCATTCTACTATCTTGCACAAGTGGTCTCTAAAGATGACGCTCATAGCTCTTTGATAGGTGGTGCCAGCGTTCTTTAAATCAAAAGGCATAATTGTGTAGCAGTATGTGCCAATTGGTGTTCGGAATGATGTATACTTTTTGTCGTCAGGAAACATCTTGATTTGGTTGTACCCTGAAAAACTATCCATGAATGACATACGCTCAAAGCCGCAGGTGTTATCGATCATGATGTCTGTGATAGGGAGAGGGAACTCATCCTTAGGACATGCCTCATTCAGATTACGAAAGTCGATACAGATTCGAATCTTTCCACTCTTCTTGAGGACTGGTACTATATTGGCGACCCAATCAGGATGCTGTTCCTCACGGATGAAGCCGCTGGATATCATTTTGTTTACCTCGGCTTCAATGGCATTCGTGACGTCAGGACGGAACCGACGTTGCTGTTGCTTGACTGGTTTTGCGTCCGAACGGATGTTGAGCTTGTAAAGTGTAATCTCGGGGTTCAGTCCTGGCATATCTTCGTAGCTCCAGGCGAACACGTCGATGTATTCTCTGACGAGTTATAGTAGTGATTCTCGCTCTTCGTTTGTCAGATTCTTGCTGACAAAGATGGGCTTTGGAGAGGACTCATCATCAAGATCGACTTGTACAACCTCATCCTCGGTGGAAGGCTCTCTTTGTTCGAACTGCTTCTCCCACTATACATCTAGTTATTGTGCCCACGGCTCTAGCTCAAGAAGTTCGGAAACGTCTTCATCTTCTTCGTAGGCGTCGACAAATGCCATATTGACGGATCAGACTTGCATGAGCATGTCCCCGATGCTGACGTCTAAATCGAAAGTGGGTGATCCGGTTGAGTGTGAATGCCAGTCATATTCTTCGTTTGAGCCTTCAGGTGTTGTTGCCGGTATAACATTACCTAGCCCATATCTAGTTTTATTGTAGTAGTCTCGTAGTTCCCAGCCGGGACCGGCGATTGTAAGGGTAATCGTCGTCCAGTGCCGTAGTTTAATCATGGTGTAGTTTCCAGATCATACCCTTGTTTTTGTATGAGGTACTTGGATCGGGAACAATACAGATAAAGGGGCAATCTCCCGGTGTCGGGTTCGAGCTCGACTTCTTCTATCTTGAAGGGCCGTGGATCATTCTTCCAGCCGAAGATGATTAGGTGATCCCCTCCCTCGATTATGTGGTAAGCGTCTTCCACTGGAGTAAGTTGGTTTGCGGTGTAGACATTTGTTACCTGTGTGTGCAGGTGAGTGCCTATACCGTGTTCCATAGCATACATTGTACAAAGCTTATTAAGCTCGAGATAATTCAAAGATAGCCCTTTATTGATGAAGTAAGGTATCTTTTCTAGTAAGATTACATCATCTGCGGATGGCACGTCAGTGTAAGCGGCCACATACTTGGCCAGTTCTGACTCTTCTTCAGCTACCCCCTGTGTAAATGAAGGCTGAGAGGATGACTTAGGCAGCTTGATTATCAGGGGCTCTATGGATGGAGCAGAATGTAGAGTTATTGGCATACTAGCTACCCCCAGTTTGGTGCTCGGTGCCGAACGGGGAGTTATTGGCTGGCTAGTAGTCCCTGGCTTAATGCTCGGTTGCCGATTCATTCTAGGAAGACGAATTGTCATTGGTTTGACAGAGGGATTGAGCTCCTCTGCTTGTGGCCGGCTAGCTTTAGGCAGCCTGATTGTCAGTAGCTCTGTCGTGGGTCTTGGCGCTTGGCCAGACCTTGGCAGTCGGATTATCATCTGTTCCTCCTGTGCAGAGAGGCTAATTGCGTCCTTACGCAGAGTGGCTGTAAGGGGCGCGGTTATGCCAAGTTTGCGGGCTTGGAGGTGGATCGTCAGATGTTCTTCTGATCCAGTTGCTGCCTCAGTTTAAGCTTGAGTATCTCCTTCACTAAGATGCTTTTTCGACTTTTCGTACAAGCATCAATCTGAGTAATAGGATTCGACCCCTTTAAAGGGATCGATGTCGACAAATTCTGTCCTCACGAGGCCGTTCTTGTCGACGTACTTGAAGCACTGGTGCAGTGTGGAAGGCACGATCATGTAATCGTGTATCCAAGGATGCCCCAGGAGAATATTGTAGGAAGTATCCTCATCTATGACATAACAGGTTACTTCTGACTGAAGGTCGCCAATTTAGCACTTTAGGCAAATCTTTCCGATCGGGTAGCTCCTGCCCGAATTGAAACTGCTGATGGCGGTGCTTGTTAGCGTCAGGCGATGCATTGGGATACGCAGATGGTGTAGTAAGCTTTTTGGGATGATGCTTATGGAAGAACCGGGATCAATATGCATCTGATCCACCTTGATATCGCCAATGTTGTAACACCCAGTTTCTAAAATGAGGGTAATTTTGAAATTTTGTATTTTAATTTATTTAATTATGGTATTTAAAATTTTAATATAATTTTTAGTAATTTTTAATCATTTTTAAAAACTATTTAAATCATGACTTATGATTTTGGTGTTTGACTAGTGTAACCTTAGAGCCTAGTCATGTGATTAGGATGTTTGACTAGTACATTATAGCCTAGAGGGTATTTTGGTCATTTTAGGATTTATTTAAATTTATTACAATTTATAGGAATTTGTGTGATTTTGATATTAATTAAATATAGCTATGTGTTAAGTAAGTCATGACTAGTTGAGACTTGTAGACTAACCTGGAACTAACCCTAGTTGGTGACCCTAGTTTAACTTTAGTTAACCTACTTTTAGTCATTAGAGATTAGTCTTAAGGTAGGAATGATTACTTAAGTGAAACTAGTTCATGACTTATGGCTTAAGTCAATGGCTTATAATTTATCAATTTTAAGCCTAGTCTTTAAGCCATAGGCCCATGACGTAGGCCCAAAACCAAATTAAACCCACCCATGGCAGCCAACCTAGGGATTCCCACCCCTATTTAATGCCTCCTTCATTTAGGGTTAGCCTCTCTTGGAAATAGATCTCAAGTTTAGAAGGAGGTAAATCCCCAACCTTAGAAATTCCTAATTAATTCATTTTAGCTCCTTTTTAGTCCTAGTCTTTTGCAATAGGATCTAATTTATGTTTATATACTGATTTTGGAGGAGCACCTCAGTTTGCATGCAATTTGGAGATTTGGAGTTGCCATTTGGAATCCCCTCTTTGAAGCTTTTCTTGAGTTTTGATACTCAATAGGTAAATCATCTAAACTCATAGTTTTTCCTGATTTCTTTGCATATAAGGTTAGGTTTTAGGGTTTCCTAGCTGTCCCCAAAATTTGGGCACAATTTGTGTCCATTTCGTGTCCGTATCGGACACGTATCATGATAAGTATACTAGGTGTTTGTAGAAACGCCATATAGGAATTTATTTTCATATTTTTGAAATGTAATTAGATGGACCTGTAGATCTTGATGTGTGTATCAATGTTTGTGAAGGTGTCCTAGTGTTTTAGTGTCCTATTGTGTCAGAATTTTGGGTTGGATACGCCGTGCACACACGTACACTGTGTCCTGCATCACGGGCTCATTTTCTCTCGACACAGGACACTTCGTGTCCTAATTTTTGGCGTGAACCATGGGGTATTGTCTGCAACCACACTCCCAAAATTTGGGAGTGTCTCGTGGACTGTGTACGAAGCTTTTAAGCTCGCACGGGTCGTGCGCTGTCGTGCGCGGGCTGCTGTGCGAGTGCACAGACACCACTGATACGCGTGTCGTATCGTGTCTGTGGGACTCGTGGACACGTTGCAGGGTGACACACACGTAGCCCTACCCTAGGTGAACATGTGGACACACGCACGTGTGGTATCGTGTCGTGTGTCGTATCCTAAATCGACTGGAACACGTGCACGAGACTACACTAAACTGTGAGTGTCTGTGAGTGCCTGGAAGGTGTTTCTAGGATATGGACACGTTGTGTCATGCTGTTTTGGATACGAACTGACATGTTGGACACGTACACATGTTACACTTCTATTCCCAGCCATTAATTTGGTTTTTTCTTGTTGATTTTTGAACTGGGTTAGGGGTTTCCCCATTTTTTTTCTGATATTGATTTCAGTATTCAGTTTTCTTATTTTTTTTATACATTTTAATCGATTTAAATATAATTTTTGTAATGATTATATATATGTACATGTCAGGGATATTGGACTTCATGTCTGGGATTCAAATGGGATGGGTTGTATTCGAATTTCACTAGTTAATGACTGAACAGAAATGAAACCTGAAAAAACCTTAACTAATAACCTGAGAACATGTGAAAATTCCTGATATTACACACATTGATTCATACCATCACTGATTCAATTTACTAGCTGCTATACACTGGTTAATATGAACTATCATTGCCATGTTCCTGAAAATTCCTGAACACACTATTTTGTTTGATTTAGTTCACATGAACACACACACACTGTTTAAATTCTGAAATTGGAATGATAAATCAGTTTGGTTTTAAGTTTGAGATATATGTTAGTTCAGTTGGGTTTTAAAACTGAAATAAGATTCCATGATTTAATGATTAGCTAAGATACAAACCTGAGTTCAGTTAGGAATTTATGAGAATTCCTGAGATATTGTTTTTAACTGGAAATTGAATTTGATTCACTATTGTATTAAACCTGAAATAGTTGAAAAACCTGAGAATGTGTATGAACCTGAGATTAGTGTAGTTTTAAGTATTGATTTCCCTTTCTTCTTCACCAAAACTGAACTGTTATAGATGTGAAGTCTCATAATTCCTTGGGTTGTTGTTTTGGAGTAATTTTGGGGCTGAAAACAGGGATCAGGAATTAGGTTCCTTTTCTTCTTCACTAACTCACTGATTTTTCTACATGTACATTGTTCCTGTGTAGCTCAATCACTCACTCTCATACCACACTGTCCTCACAACCTATCACTCACTCAACACACACCCACACTTCACTGTTTTGAAATTCCTACATTCTCATGTACACTCTTCACACACCCTAGTGTCTAAAGCCTCACACACTCACACAATCACACACACACATATGCTTGCACACACACACATGCCTTACCTCACATTTCCCTTCACATTCCTAACACACACACATACACACCCATGCCTAAACTCTATACCACACACACACACATGTTAGACACATGCCTACACTCTAATGTCCAAACACCCATTCCTGTTAACCCATATCCTACACACACATGTTACCCCCTTTAACCCCCTCTCTATTTCTCTATGTATAAATACATGTAAAATATATATGTATGCATATATGAACCTATCTAAACTATATATATATATATGTATGCATATATGAACCTATCTAAACTATATATGTATGTATGCATTATGAATCTATGTAAATATATATGTATGTATGCATATATGAATGTATGTAAATATGTATATATTGATATATGATATTGATATTGATATATGATATTGATATATGATATTGATATTGATATATGATATTGATATATGATATTGATATTGATATATGATATTGATATTGATATATGATATTGATATATCATATTGATATTGATATATGATATTGATATATGGGTTGGCATAGGCTTGGTATAGGCTTGGCTTGGTGTTGACCTAGTCAGACTAGGGTTGACCTAGATTGGACTTGTTAGACATAGTTTGACCATAGTTGACCCAGGTATGACTTTTTGGTTGACCAGGGTTGACCAAGAGTTGACCTTGACCTAGTTTGACCTAGACTCATGTACAATGCATAGTAGAGCTTCATTTTATCATTTTAGACTTGTTGTGACTTGTACTGTTCTATAGGTGTAATACCTATGGTTCGTATTACGTATTTCTGGAATACGTGTACGTATTTATTCTTGTATTGCATGACTTTCTTGCTTAATTTCCTTCTTGGCTTGGTTTATTCCTGGTTCAGGTTGGTTGGTTCGGCTCGGCTTGGTTTTGATTGGGTTCATGATGAACCCAAGGTGAACCCCTACCTACCACCACCATTTGTATTTATTAGCCCTCTTCATTCTCTCTCTTCATTATTCATCTTCTTCTTCCTCATTTACTCCCTTCACCTACAAAGAGGGAAGAGAGAGGTCTAGGCAAGGCACCTTGCTACCACTTGAGAACCACTTTTTATTTGTCCATTAGCTAGATTAGGCCATGGTGATCAACATTAGAACTTGATATTTTGTGATTTGGAGTCTCCATTATTCTAGATCTAAGTTTCTTCTATTTTCGGTTTTGTATGGTTTTGATCTATTTAAGTTGTATTTTTATGGGTTTTGATGTTCTTATGTTGGAGAGAATTGAATTTCACCCAAGATAGAACTTTGCAAAGTTGGATTTGGACTTATTTTGACCAAGTTATGGACTTTTGAAGCTTTGGGTTCAACCCATGGAGTTCTTACTGTTTGGAGAAGACAGTGAGCAGTGCACGAGCTTTTTAGCTTGTGCCACTGAGTTGCGCGTGCTCTTTAGCGCAGCGCAGTCCCCATACGCTGCTTTTTGGGAGCGTATGACTCGCATACGCTCGCTTGCTTGACAAGGAGTCGTATGGACCCCATACGCTGCCTTTTGGGAGCGTATGACTCGCATACGCTCGCTTGCTTGACAAGGAGTCGTATGGACCCCATACGCTGCCTTTTGGGAGCGTATGACTCGCATACGCTCGCTTGCTTGACAAGGAGTCGTATGGACTCCATACGCTGCCTTTTGGGAGCGTATGACTTGCATACGCCTGACCTGAGCGTATGGCCTTTGGCAGACTTGGTCTTATGTCAGCGTGTTAGTTTGGTTTTATTTTCCTTAAGTTTGGCTCTTCTATAGCCCTGTATAGTAATATTTTATTAGATATTTAACGTCCATTTTATATCCTTACGCCTTTTGTCCTGAACTTGATAATTACGAATTTACTTGATATGTTTGGAAAGGATAACTGAGCCTGACACGATAGTGACCCGTAGTGGTGCACTCCTGACATGAGTAACCTGACATGACCTGATAGTGGCCCGTCGTGGCGCATTCCTGACAAGTACACTTGGCATGATAACCTGACATGATTATCTCGAATAGCTGTTGCGACGGCTACTTGACATGATATGACCTGTATAATAACCTGGACACCGTGGGCGATTGTGCTTGTATAAATAAACCAGTCCTGTCTTGCATCAGGTCTAGGACAGGGACTCCTGAGTACCACGGTCAGGAGTAAGTACCTACTGAAATGGACTAAGGCTAACAACTAGAATAAATCCAGTAGTCATGAAGAGATTTCCCAGCTACAGGCAATCCCGTTATCTGGGCGCCCCACTTGGGATCTGTAGCCTGCCGTCGCGTAGGGCACATTTCCAGCACACTGTCATGTGTTGCACCCTCTAAGTCACTAAAGGGTACATGCGTTTCCTGGACGATGTACCCACTTGAATTCAATCCCTGATTGCGTCCGGATAGCCTGGATGGTCTGCAGGGCTTGTGGCTGTGGAATAATCTCACTACATCTTGCTAGTAATTAGGCCTGTGATAACCCTAGTTAGTTAACTATCAAGCCGTACTCTTTGCTTGGTCGTGATTGATTGGATGGAGTCTAGTCCAGCTTGTCTCGTCCCGATCCTGTATAAGGTTATGACATGACATGATTACTCGTGCTTACTTTAATTCAATATCAAGATTGTTACATGTCCTGAATCCTTCTTTTATCTTGCCGATAAATGGTAAAAATTCCAAGTTCTGCTCAGACGAAGGGTTACAACCCCGATCCTTGTTTGGTTTACGGGTTGTAACCTGGTTATCTGAATAGTCCCATGGTTATCTCATCGTATATCATCCTGTCATGCTTTTCTTAAATTATTGTCTTTTATTATGTAATTATACTCTCGTGCTGATTGCTGGTTTTAGTTCTTAAGTGAAGCTTCCTTTGTGGTACTTGCTCTTTCTGGGGTCTGACCCAGCTGGTTTTGTATGGCCAGATACCAGAGCAGCTCCAGAGGATCTACCGGTTTTCCAGCCCGATAGTGAACACCAGGCGTAACCAGGGCAACGAGTGGGTTATTTATTTTTTTGCTCTCCCACTCTATTGTAAAATTATTCTTTTGAGGCGTTTAGCCGCCGAGCAAGTGTTAGCTCATGTACATTTTACTTACTGTCTGCCTACGGGCTGTAACATGATTGACAGATCCTAGGGTTGATCATGTACGACTGAACTCTTACTAGTCCTAACATTTTATAACGACTAGCTTCATGATCAGCTGAATATGTAATGTTTGGGACGCCTTACTATTGTATATTTAATAATCATACTTCTTGTAACCTTTTACTTACTTGCTTGTGATTAAGACACTAGGCTTATTCGTGACCTTAAGAGACGGTTGGCTTGTAGACAAACCCTCATATATCTTGACAGCCATGACCGTATGGTGAGATGGATTCTATTTCATTATACGTAGCTGGCTATGTCTGCCCCCGCTCTCCAGTATTCTGGTTCTGGGGCATGACATGGTTTAAGTGGTGGCCCATGTAGGTCTTGTAAAACAAGATATGTGAGGGTTTACCGAATAGATGTCTCATTCAGTACTCGTCCTTGATCTCTGCTCGTATCCTCTTGATTCCTGAAATTCTTGTCCTGATCACATGCTTGTATCGTTGATCTGTCCTGGTCCTTCCTTATTATTCCCATGTCGTCTTCTTCAGCGGCATTGTTCGTGGTCCTACCGACCAACAATACGGATCACCTCCCGCGGACCAGCAGCAACCAAAAGATCAGGCCCAGCACTCAGGAACAGCCTCTCGAGTTGTACCTACTGGAGGAGAGCCGCCAGTTCAGCCAGGCCAGCCTGTAGAGCCTGATGATGGCACTTTGGTGGGTCTCATCAGATCATTGTTAGCTTCCCAGGATCGTAGAGGCGATGCCTTGCACCAGGCAGTAGAAGATGCTCTGAACAGAGGCGGTCATCCAAGGAACAGCACAGCGAACAGCTTCAAGTGCTTGAACCCTCCATTCTTCGACGGTAGTGAAGATACTATCGCGGCAGATGCATGGCTTCAGGACACAGAGGTGATTCTAGAGGCAGCCAGAACCCCAGAAGACGAGAAGGTGGCCGTTGTACGCCTACCGTTATTGGATCTTGCCCGCAGCTGGTGGACAGCACAGGCCGTGGGATTAGTGGCCCCTATCCTATGGGAACTATTTAGAGAGAGATTCCAGACTAAGTACTTCGATGCGGTGGCTCGGTATGATCTGCAGACCAAGTTCACCAACCTGAAGTAAGAAGAAAGAACGGTCGACGAATATGCGGCCGAGTTTTCCAGGCTTAGTCGGTTTGCTCCCACTTTGGTGGCGACCGAGTTTGACAGAGCCCAGCGGTTCCAACAAGGGCTCCACCTCGAGATTTTGTTGGCAGTGGAACAGTTTGAGCAGCAGACTTTTGATGCAGTATTGAGGGCAGCTAGGAGGCACGAGTATACCTTCCACAGAATAGTTGACAGGATCGGAGGTCGGAAGCGATCTCACAGTCAGATGCACCAATCATCAGCTCCAGCCCCGGCAGCTAGAGGTTTAACTATTGGAACTCCGAGGCAGGCGGCCTCAGTGATGTCGATCACGTCCCCTCAGCAACAAGAGCCGAAGCAGTCTTCCACAATAGGCTACACTCATTGTGGAAAGCCAGGACACATTGTTTCGGAGTGTCGCAGAGCACTGGGATTGTGTTTAGCTTGTGGAGCACCGGACCACAAGATAGGGTCCTATCCTAATAGGGCCAGTTCGTCATCGGCCCAGACTAGTCCCTCGGTAAGGGGACCAGCTCCAGTCCAGCAACAGCAGCAGTATCCATTGCCGAGGCCATTGCCGCCTCAGGCCCTAGCCTTCCAGCTATAGAGACCCCAGCAATATGCCCAGGTCCAAGCTCAGATCCAGAACCGGCAGAGAGGTTTCCAGCAGGATATCTTCTCTTTTTCTCGTGCCTTCGATTTCCTTGCTTACATACATGATTGCATGATTGATTGCTTGGTATAGCTTGCCTAAGATTAGTATAACTTGTCATTGCTCCTCTAGCATCTTGATTAAATTCCGAGGACGGAATTCTTTTAAGGTGGGTAGAGTTGTAATACCTGTGGTTCGTATTACGTATTTCTGGAATACGTGTAATTATTTATTCTTGTATTGCATGACTTCCTTGCTTAATTTCCTTCTTGGCTTGGTTTATTCCTGGTTCGGGTTGGTTGGTTCGGCTTGGCTTGGTTTTGATTGGGTTCATGATGAACCCAAGGTGAACCCCTACCTACCACCACCATTTATATTTATTAGCCCTCTTCATTCTCTCTCTTCATTATTCATCTTCTTCTTCCTCATTTACTCCCTTCACCTACAAAGAGAGAAGAGAGAGGTCTAGGCAAGTGCACCTTGCCACCACTTGAGAACCACTTTTTATTTGTCCATTAGCTATATTAGGCCATGGTGATCAACATTAGAACTTGACATTTTATGATTTGGAGTCTCCATTATTCTAGATCTAAGTTTCTTCTATTTTCGATTTTGCATGGTTTTGATCTATTTAAGTTGTATTTTTATGGGTTTTGATGTTCTTATGTTGGAGAGAATTGAATTTCACCCAAGATAGAACTTTGCAAAGTTGGATTTGGACTTATTTTGACCAAGTTATGGACTTTTGAAGCTTTAGGTTCAACCCATGGAGTTCTTGCTGTTTGGAGAAGACAGTGAGCAGTGCACGAGCTTTTTAGCTTGTGCCACTGAGTTGCGCGCGCTCTTTAGCGCAGCACAGTCCCCATACGCTGCCTTTTGGGAGCGTATGATTCGTATACGCTCGCTTGCTTGACAAGGAGTCGTATGGACCCCATACGCTGCCTTTTGGGAGCGTATGACTCGCATACGCTCGCTTGCTTGACAAGGAGTCATATGGACCCCATACGCTGCCTTTTGGGAGCGTATGACTCGCATATGCTCGCTTGCTTGACAAGGAGTCGTATGGACTCCATACGCTGCCTTTTGGGAGCGTATGACTTGCATACGCCTGACCTGTGCGTATGGCCTTTGGCAGACTTGGTCTTATGTCAGCGTGTTAGTTTGGTTTTATTTTCCTTAAGTTTGGCTCTTCTATAGCCCTGTATAGTGATATTTTATTAGATATTTAACGTCCATTTTATATCCTTATGCCTTTTGTCCTGAACTTGATAATCACGAATTTACTTGATATGTTTGGTAAGGATAACTGAGCCTGACACGATAGTGACCCGTAGTGGTGCACTCCTGACATGAGTAACCTGACATGACCTGATAGTGGCCCGTCGTGGCGCACTCCTGACAAGTACACTTGGCATGATAACCTGACATGATTATCTCGAATAGCTGTTACGACGGCTACTTGACATGACATGACCTGTATAATAACCTGGACACCGTGGGCGATTATACTTGTATAAATAAACCAGTCCTGTCTTGCATCATGTCTAGGACAGGGACTCCTGAGTACCACGGTCAGGAGTAAGTACCTACTGAAATGGACTAAGGCTAACAACTAGAATAAATCCAGTAGTCATGAAGAGATTTCCCAGCTACAGGCAATCCCGTTATCTGGGCGCCCCACTTGGGATCTGTAGCCTGCTGTCAAGTAGGGCACATTTCCAGCACACTGTCTTGTGTTGCACCCTCTAAGTCACTAAAGGGTACATGCATTTCTTGGACGATGTACCCACTTGAATTCAATCCCTGATTGCGTTCGGATAGCCTGGATGGTCTGCAGGGCTTGTGGCTGTGGAATAATCTCACTGCATCTTGGTAGTAATTAGGCCTGTGATAACCCTAGTTAGTTAACTATCAAGCCGTATTCTTTGCTTGGCCGTGATTGATTGGATGGAGTCTAGTCCAGCTTGTCTCGTCCCGATCCTGTATAAGGTTATGACATGACATGATTACTCGTGCTTACTTTAATTCAATATTAAGATTGTTACATGTCCTGAATCCTTCTTTTATCTTGCCGATAAATGGTGAGAATTCCAAGTTCTGCTCAGACGAAGGGTTACAACCCCGATCCTTGTTTGGTTTACGGGTTGTAACCTGGTTATCTGAATAGTCCCATTGTTATCTCATCGTATATCATCCTGTCATGCTTTTCTTAAATTACTGTCTTTTATTATGTAATTATACTCTCGTGCTGATTGCTGGTTTTAGTTCTTAAGTGAAGCTTCCTTTGTGGCACTTGCTCTTTCTGGGGTCTGACCCAGCTGGTTTTGTATGGCCAGATACCAGAGCAGCTCCAGAGGATCTACTGGTTTTCCAGCCCGATGGTGAACACCAGGCGCAACCAGGGCAACGAGTGGGTTATTTATTTTTTTGCTCTCCCACTCTATTGTAAAATTATTCTTTTGAGGCGTTTAGCCGCCGAGCAAGTGTTAGCTCGTGTACATTTTACTTACTGTCTGCCTACGGGCTGTAACATGATTGACAGATCCTAGGGTTGATCATGTACGACTGAACTCTTGCTAGTCCTAACATTTTGTAACGACTAGCTTCATGATCAGCTGAATATATAATGTTTGGGACGCCTTACTATTGTATATTTAATGATCATACTTCTTGTAACCTTTTACTTACTTGCTTGTGATTGAGACACTAGGCTTATTCGTGACCTTAAGAGACTGTTGGCTTGTAGATAAACCCTCATATATCTAGACAGCCGTGACCGTATGGTGAGATGGATTCCATTTCATTATACGTAGCTGGCTATGTCTGCTCCCGCTCTCCAGTATTCTGGTTCTGGAGCGTGACAATAGGAGACAGACACCACTCCTCGGACAGTATATTCTCCTCGGACATTCAGGATACCAGGCGAGTACATTCTCTGATCATTTCATATTCTGTTTAGAATTATTTTCCTACTTTAAATTACTTTACTTGATACTGTCACGTTGGTCACACGGATTGGTACTATATGGATCTTTTTATGAGATGTTATCCCCCTCGGGAGCATCGAATACTGTATGTTTTGTGCATTTCATGAATCAGCACGTATCTATATGCTTCCTCTGATTCACGAATTGCTTGTGACACATGTACTCTCATGTTCACAGAGCCATCATGAATCACCTTCACGTATCACTCATTTTATGAGCCATGTGAAGTTTCATGAATCTTAACATAACTTGAACAGATCTTTGTGTATCGATTGGGGATGGAGGAGTAGAAATAGACATGTGAATATTATCCCAGTAGCTGTAGTCATGAATCACTCTCTTAGCTGTAGTCATGAATCTCCTATGCCATTTACATGTTTATATTTTACTCTGACTCACTAGTCACTATTAGCTCTCTATGTATAGTAGATATTTCTATTATAGTTCTCTCTCTGTTTACATACTGTTTTTCTTCAGTTCATGTATCTTACTTTACTGCATGATTATATTTTCTAACCTGCTATGATCTGTTGAGATGTACTGTACTCGCTCCTGTCCTGAAAATATTACAGAGGATGAGGAGGAGGCCCTATGTACCACCTATTACGGAGCAGGCTTAGACGACACCTGCGACCTGGTTCCTCTGGAGGATCCAGCTGCAGTACAGGATGCTACTCCCAGAGTCTAGGCTAGATAGCTAGGCTTTAGTTTTCTTTCAGCTTTGTTATTTGATTTTCAGTTGTTCTTCTGAGATGTTATTATATTTAGAGACTTGTATTGAGCTGGATTTTCTTGAGTTGTTATCTTAGACACTTAGATTTTCTCCCTCTTATTTGTATTACATTGTGCTTTTGATCTCTCTATCTACCTTTACTATTCTGTATCTGCCTTAGATGTGATTGAGACTGTTCTGTTATGTCACCTCCATTAGGAATATATATATTGTACAGGTACTTTTATATTGTTAGATGATTGACCTAGGACAGCGTTCTACCGCCGACACTGCGGCGTAGGCTGGGCATTGTTACGTTCTCGTACCCTCACAGTGGGTGCGGGTCGTGACACATTTTTAGTGGTGGCCCATGCAGGTCGAGTTTATGTAGTGGTAATCGAACTAGAGTATCACTACAGCCTGCAGTAGGATTAGAATATTTTTGAAGGTACTCAATCACAAATAGGAAAAACTCTTATTCAGATTCCGTATATCTACATTTTATCGCTTATTGTCTCCTTGAATTTAAACTGTCCTCCTTTGGTATTTCGACTCATTCTCAGCAATTGTTTCCTTTTGATATGTGTCTCCAGGATGGTTGAGACGCGATCGCATCGCCAGGGCCAGGGGGACGTCGATGAGAGGTCTGCCACCTCTCATGCTCAGCAGCCAGCCCCTGGTACCGCAGCCCCAGTCATGCCAGCTGGGATAGGCGTTTCGGCAGCTTTTGGAGGAGCCCCACCAGCAGTGAGGCATGAGCCGAGTCCGGTGATTCTGGATGTACTTCTTCAGCAGCAGCAGCCACCTGCAGGGACAGTTGACGCCGTTCAGCTGTTAGCCTTCTTTCGGCAGTACATGAAGGGTCAGCAGACCCAGTAGCAGAGGCAGACAGCAGAGCTTACACGAGGCATTGAGCTGGTAGTGACTGCGGTAGAGAGAGTCATAGCTCAGCCAGCAGCAGTCCAGCAGTCGTACCAGCCATGGGAGAAGGGCATCCAAGATTTCCAGAAGATGCACCCGAGAGACTTCCGAGGGACAGAGGGGATCTTGTATGCCGATGAGTGGATCGAGCATATGGAGGAGATTTTCAGGTTGGCTGAGATCCCGACGAGGCTCCAGATAGAGGCAGCGGCCAGCATGATGCAGGATCTGGCCCGTACATGGTACCAGACCGACCCGAGGGTCGGTACAGTAGGACAGACTTGGGCAGCATTCAAGAAGCTGTTCAAGAAGAAGTTCTTTCCAGACGCAACACTGGGAGCCCTCGAGACCCAGTTCGAGGCCCTAGTCCAGGGGAACCAGTCCGTGGAGGAGTACGCAGGAGAGTTCTGCCGTCTGAACAGATTTATGGAGGACCTGTCGGAGACGACGAAGGCCCGGAGGTTCCGGAAGGGCTTGGTAAAGGAGGTTAAGTCCTACACCAAGAATGCCTGCAGCGCTACATTTGAGGAGATCCTGGTGGACCCTTTAGCTGCAGAGGATGATCTTGAGCTTAGGCTCAAGAGGGGGGTGAGACTCCCAGGGAGGCAGCAGTAGCGGAGGACCGGCCAAGAGGCCGCACGTTCAGCATCAGTTTCAGCAGCAGCTTCAGGGTCAAGGCCATCAACAGGGACAGCATCAGCCCAGACAACATCAGGCACCCAGATAGCAGGCAGTCAGTTGCCCCTACTGCAAGAAGCCGGGGCATGGATGGGGTGAGTGCAGGAGGATGCTGGACAGGTGCCTACTATATGGAGCAGCGGACCACCAGCTGAGGGAGTGTTCCCAGTACATAGGCACAGCACCAGGAGGAGGAGCCAAGGCTCCGGTAGGTCAGCAGCGGGGACCGTTACCGACGCAGCAGCAGAGATTTGTGCAGTATCAGCATCAGGCTGGAGGAGGCCAGCAGGGGCGAGCTTACACCATGACAGTCGAGGATGCTCAGGCAGTGGAAGAGGTGCTTGCAGGTTCTATTCTTTTCGATTCCATTCCCACCTTGCCTCATTATATCTATCTTGAAATTCAATTCCATCTGTTCTTATCTGCTTTCTTAATTGTCGATAAGTTTTGATCTGGCATTTCTTTTCGATTTGGTTTTTCTTCCGAGATAGGTCGTATGGGCTAGGTCGCCTAAGTTATGGAATCTAGAGTCTTCTGTAGTCATAATAGCTGGCATTGTGAGGACATATAGTCAGATTTTAGATGTATTTCTCGGGTGTGGAAATTTAAGATTTTCGCTGCCAAGCATGCGGCAATGAGAAAATTTTAAATACCATAATTCTAGAGGTATGTACCTTAGTCGAGGACTCTGTGATTATCGTAGCCTTGCTCACTAGCATGACGAAGATTCTGAGTATCATGATTTTGGACAGACGCATATGATTATCTGACGGTATGTTTGAGACTTTGATTGTGGGGTGTTTGACCTAGGAGACTACTACCATTTTAATTTTGAGGACGAAATTTTTCTAAGGAGGGTAGACTTGTAACACCCAGTTTCTAAAATGAGGGTAATTTTGAAATTTTGTATTTTAATTTATTTAATTATGGTATTTAAAATTTTAATATAATTTTTAGTAATTTTTAATCATTTTTAAAAACTATTTAAATCATGACTTATGATTTTGGTGTTTGACTAGTATAACCTTAGAGCCTAGTCATGTGATTAGGATGTTTGACTAGTACATTATAGCCTAGAGGGTATTTTGGTCATTTTAGGATTTATTTAAATTTATTATGATTTATGGGAATTTGTGTGATTTTGATATTAATTAAATATGGCTATGTGTTAAGTTAGTCATGACTAGTTGAGACTTGTAGACTAACCTGGAACTAACCCTAGTTGGTGACCCTAGTTTAACTCTAGTTAACCTACTTTTAGTCATTAGAGATTAGTCTTAAGGTAGGAATGATTACTTAAGTGAAACTAGTTCATGACTTATGGCTTAAGTCAATGGCTTATGATTTATCAATTTTAAGCCTAGTATTTAAGCCATAGGCCCATGACGTAGGCCCAAAACCAAATTAAACCCACCCATGGCAGCCAACCTAGGGATTCCCACCCCTATTTAATGTCTCCTTCATTTAGGGTTAGCCTCTCTTGGAAATAGATCTCAAGTTTAGAAGGAGGTAAATCCCCAACCTTAGAAATTCCTAATTAATTCATTTTAGCTCCTTTTTAGTCCTAGTCTTTTGCAATAGGATCTAATTTATGTTTATATACTGATTTTGGAGGAGCACCTCAGTTTGCATGCAATTTGGAGATTTGGAGTTGCCATTTGGAATCCCCTCTTTGAAGCTTTTTTTGAGTTTTGATACTCAATAGGTAGATCATCTAAACTCATAGTTTTTTTCTGATTTCTTTGCATATAAGATTAGGTTTTAGGGTTTCCTAGCTGTCCCCAAAATTTGGGCACAATTTGTGTCCATTTCGTGTCCGTATCGGACACGTATCATGATAGGCATACTAGGTGTTTGTAAATGCCACATAGGAATTTATTTTCATATTTTTGAAATGTAATTAGATGGACCTGTAGATCTTGATATGTGTATCAATGTTTGTGAAGGTGTCCTAGTGTTTTAGTGTCCTATTGTGTCAGAATTTTGGGTTGGACATGCCGTGCACACACGTACACTATGTCCTGCATCACGGGCTCATTTTCTCTCGACACAGGACACTTCGTATCCTAATTTTTGGGGTGAACCATGGGGCATTGTCTGCGACCACACTCCTAAAATTTGGGAGTGTCTCGTGGACTGTACACGGAGCTTTTAAGCTCGCACGGGTCGCACGCTGTCGCGCACGAGCTGCTGTGCGAGTGTACAGACACCACTGATACGCGTGTCGTATCGTGTCTGTGGGACTCGTGCACACGTTGCAGGGTAACACACACGTAGCCCTACCCTAGGTGAACACGTGGACACACGCACGTGTGGTGTCGTATCGTGTATCGTGTCCTAGACCGACTGGCACACGTGCACGAGACTACACTAAACTGTGAGTGTCTGTGCGTGCCTGGAAGGTGTTTGTAGGATATGGACATATTGTGTCATGCTGTTTTGGACACGAACTGACATGTTGGACACGTACACCTGTTACACTTCTATTCCCAACCATTAATTTGGTTTTTTCTTGTTGATTTTTGAACTGGGTTAGGGGTTTCCCCATTTTTTTCCTGATATTGATTTCAGTATTCAGTTTTCTTTTTTTTTTATGTGTTTTAATCGATTTAAATAAAATTTTTACAATGATTATATATGTGTACGTGTCAGGGATATTGGACTTCATGTCTGGGGATTCAAATGGGATGGGTTGTATTCGAATTTCACTAGTTAATGACTGAACAGAAATGAAACCTGAGAAAACCTTAACTAATAACCTGAGAACATATGAAAATTCCTGATATTACACACATTGATTCATACCATCACTGATTCAATTTACTAGCTGCTATACACTGGTTAATATGAACTATTATTGCCATGTTCCTAAAAATTCTTGAACACACTATTTTGTTTGATTTATTTCACATGAACACACACACACTGTTTAAATTCTGAAATTGGAATGATAAATCAGTTTGGTTTTAAGTTTAAGATATATGTTAGTTCAGTTGGGTTTTAAAACTAAAATAAGATTCCATGATTTAATGATTAGCTAAGATACAAACCTGAGTTCAGTTAGGAATTTACTGAGAATTCCTGAGATGTTGTTTTTAACTGGAAATTGAATTTGATTCACTGTTGTATTAAACCTGAAATAGTTAAAAAACCTGAGAATGTGTATGAACCTGAGATTAGTGTAGTTTTGAGTATTGATTTCCCTTTCTTCTTCACCAAAACTGAACTGTTATAGATGTGAAGTCTCATAATTCCTTGGGTTGTTGTTTTGGAGTGATTTTGGGGCTGAAAACAGGGATCAGGAATTAGGTTCCTTTCCTTCTTCACTAACTCACTGATTTTTCTACATGTACACTGTTCCTATGCAGCTCTATCACTCACTCTCACACCACTCTGTCCTCATAACCTATCACTCACTGTCAACACACACCCACACTTTACTGTTTTGAAATTCCTACATTCTCATGTACACTCTTCACACACCCTAGTGTCTAAAGCCTCACACACTCACACAATCACACACACACATATGCTTGCACACACACACACATGCCTTGCCTCACATTCCTAACTCACACACATACACACCCATGCCTAAACTCTATACCACACACACACATGTTAGACACATGCCCACACTCTAATGTCCACACACCCATTCCTGTTAACCCATATCCTACACACACATGTTACCCCCTTTAACCCCCTCTCTATTTCTCTATGTATAAATATATGTAAAATATATATGTATGCATATATTAACCTATCTAAACTATATATATATATATATATATATATATATATATATATATATATATATATATATATATATATATATATATATATGTATGCATATATGAACCTATCTAAAATGTATGCATATATGAACCTATCTAAACTATATATGTATGTATGCATTATGAACCTATGTAAATATATATGTATGTATGCATATATAAATGTATGTAAATATGTATATATATAGATATGATATTGATATATAATATTGATATATGATATTGATATTGATATATGATATTGATATATGATATTGATATTGATATATGATATTGATATATGATATTGATATTGATATATGATATTGATATATGATATTGATATTGATATATGATATTGATATATCATATTGATATTGATATATGATATTGATATATGGGTTGGCATAGGCTTGGTATAGGCTTGGCTTGGTGTTGACCTAGTCAGACGAGGGTTGACCTAGATTTGACTTGTTAGACCTAGTTTGACCATGGTTGACCTAGGTGTGACTTCTTGGTTGACCAGGGTTGACCAAGAGTTGACCTTGACCTAGTTTGACCTAGACTCATGTAGAATGCATAGTAGAGCTTCATTTTATCATTTTAGACTTATTGTGACTTGTACTGTTCTATAGGAGACAGACACCACTCCTCGGACAGTATATTCTCCTCGGATATTCAGGATACCAGGCGAGTACATTCTCTGATCATTTTATATCCTGTTTAGAATTATTTTCCTGCTTTAAATTACTTTACTTGATACTGTCACGTTGGTCACACGGATTGGTACTATATGGATCTTTTTATGAGATGTTATCCCCCTTGGGAGCATCGGATACTGTATGTTTTGTGCATTTCATGAATCATCACGTATCTCTATGCTTCCTCTGATTCACGAATCGCTTATGACACATGTACTCTCATGTTCACAGAGCCATCATGAATCACCTTCACGTATCACTCATTTTATGAGCCATGTGAAGTTTTACGAATCTTAACATAACTTGAACAGATCTTTGTGTATCGATTGGGGTTGGGGGAGTAGAAATAGACATGTGAATATTATCCCAGTAGCTGTAGTCATGAATCACTCTCTTAGCTGTAGTCATGAATCTCCTATGCCATTCACATGTTTATATTTTACTCTGACTCACTAGTCACTATTAGCTCTCTATGTATAGTAGATATTTCTATTACAGTTCTCTCTCTGTTTACATACTATTTTTCTTCAGTTCATGTATCTTACTTTACTGCATGATTATATTTTCTAACCTGCTATGATCTGTTGAGATGTACTGTACTCGCTCCTGTCCTGACTGGACCTGTTGAAAATATTACAGAGGATGAGGAGGAGGCCCTATGTACCACCTATTACGGAGCAGGCTTAGACGACACCTGCGACCTGGTTCCTCTGGAGGATCCAGCTGCAGTACAGGATGCTACTCCCAGAGTCTAGGCTAGATAGCTAGGCTTTAGTTTTCTTTCAGCTTTGTTATTTGATTTTCAGTTGTTCTTCTGAGATGTTGTTATATTTAGAGACTTGTATTGAGCTGGATGTTCTTGAGTTGTTATCTTAGACACTTAGATTTTCTCCCTCTTATTTGTATTACATTGTGCTTTTGATCTCTCGATCTACCTTTACTATTCTGTATCTGTCTTAGATGTGATTGAGACTGTTCTGTTATGTCACCTCCATTAGGAGTGTATATACTGTACAGGTACTTTTATATTGTTAGATGATTGACCTAGGACAGCGTTCTACCGCCGACACTGCGGCGTAGACTGGGCGTTGTTACGTTCTCGTACCCTCACAGTGGGGGCGGGTCGTGACAAATGTACCCAGTATAGTGCAGAGGGCGATCGTACAGGTTGGTCTTGATAAGCATATCTTACGGAGTGAAGACAATGTTCGGCATTGACCCTGTGCAAGCGCTGTCCTGGAGATCTGTAGGCGAGCTTTCCCCAGTGAGATTGGACTGATCTAGATATGCGTCGTCATTCTGGGGTGCCTCGCTTAGTACGATACGAACATCCTTGGAGAGTCTCAGGAGCTCATATAGCGACAATTTGGCCGATGTGTTGGCCAATTGTGCCAGGATGTCAAAGTTGTATGGCCTCTCTAGCCCATGAGGCATCTCTCTTCGGAGTGGTTTGTCGAAGCGAGTCTCCTTTGGGCTAGGCTTGTCGATCGTCGAAGGCTGCCGAGGTCCTGGAGCATCAGCAGCTGTCGGTTGATGATCTTCAGCCGAGTTACCCGGTGGAGGTTGTGTTTGTACGCCGGAGCGGGTAACAACAGCAGTAGCTTCTTCGACCTCTGTCGAGATCGTACGGCATGATTTGACTTTCCTATTCTTCTTCTTGTTGGTGGAGGGGGGCGCGGACTGAGTCACCTCAGGTACCAAGTTCGGATGGACCCACATGATCTTCCCCCGTGATGTAGTAAGGGACACTAGACCAGCAGCTTGGTCTCGGGGAGGTGGAAGGTTAGCGACCTCTATCCTTGCTCGGGGGACAGGTACTACTCCGTCTTGAGTCCTTGTCGGGAGGAAGTTACCGAATTGTACTGACACCATGTTGGCTGCTACAGTCACCTCTTCGAAATCAATGGCCAGGGCCTTAGAATCGATGAGATGCTGGATGTATCGCTTCAGTTGGTATCAATCATGTGTGGCATGGTGAACATAGCGATGGTAATGGCAGTACTTGGGACTCTCCATATCTGTAGGACGAGGCTCACGCCTGGGAGGAGGGAGCTGAATTTGTCCTCCTTGGATGAGCATGTCTAAGATGGGTTTAACACGGCCATCCTCGAAGGAGTAGATCATCTGAGGCTACTGCTTTTCCGTCGGCGTTGATTCGGGCATTGGGGCTGTGTCGGCCACCATAGCCTGCTTGCCCTTGTTGTCTGGGTTGTTGGAGGAGTTACCACCGTTGTTGTTGTTGACGTTAGGGCATTTGCCCTTGTCTTCCCCTTCCGAGATGTGCGATCCCAGTTGGCGGGCTTTCTTCACCTTGTCTTCTGCGCTAGTGGCACTGATGATGAATGTCTTCCAATCTTTGAATTGACTTTCGCCCATCCAGAGGCTGATTGTGGGAAGCAGTCTCTTTTGGCAAATTTTAATCAAGGAGGAATCAGGGTTGCCGGAAGGCAGCTTCATCGCGGTTTGGCGGAACCGCTCGATATAATTTCTTGTTAGCTCCTTTTCTCCCTGAACAACGTCCATGAGAGTGGACATTGTCACGTCTTGTCCTACTTCATAGAACCTCTCTAGGAACATGCGTTTGAAGCCGGTGAAGGAGTGGATGCAATTGTCCGGCAAATTACGGTACCAGTCGAAGGCGACCCCTTCCAAGGCTCCGATGAACAACCGCGTAAGGATGGCATCGTCATGGGGCAGATGGTCGGTTGTGACTTCGAAGTAGGTGATGTACCTGCTTGCAGATATCTTCCCGTCATATGGATTGATGTGGAATGGTTTATATTTTGGTGGAAAGGGAACATCTCTCCACGCAGCAGGATACGGTTGTCGTATCCTGAGGTCATGGCAAGTTTTTCGGGCTTGGAACATGGCCCGGAGCTCCTAGACCTCTCTTCTTGCCTCTCTGGCCTCGTCTGCAGCGGTGGGGGCCGATATTTCAGGAGGATTATTGCCCGGGTTTAGTACAGCTGAGTTCGAGTCTGCATTGACTGCGGGACCCAAACTTGTTTGGCCAGGCGTCCTTCCTTGCAAAGTTGGAAGGGCCGCTTTGATCTCGTCCACGAATTTGACCAACGCATGCAGTATGGCCTCCAGAGTGTCGATGCGTTAGCGATCGCTGGGACCCTCTTGGTTGCTGTCCGTCATGAATGCCGTCCTTATATGATGAGAGATGGAAGGAACGGAAGAGGACGTGCCATCTGAGTCGTACCCTCGTACAGAGAAATCGTCAGGGTATATAGGAATGTTCTCCTCTGGTTCGGACTCAGAAAGAGTGGTACCCCCAGCTTCAAAGCTTGTCTCGTCTTGAGAATTGTGGACATCCTCGGGGACGTCGGGATCTGCTGCATCTGTTGGGTGAACCATTTCCCCCGGACTATCTTTTTGGAACACCGGGTTGTTGTGGATATTTGGAGGAATGCTACCCCCGGCTCCAGTGTCTCCCATAGATGTGGACGAATCTTCCAGTGTGTCAGATTTTGTCTTTGAGCGGGTACCTTGGTAAACTCCTCCTGCAACGGTGGTAGACAACCGTTTAGAAGGAATTTTCTTGGTTACGCCGGTGGAAATTTTCGGGCTTGGGACATTTTTTTCTTCCCTCTTCCGCTGCCAGGAATCTTCAAAGCAGAATTACAAGAGGCGACGAGAAGCGCCTCGTCTTCTGAGCTTGGATGTTGTAGCCTTTGGAAGACGGACCGCCGGTCTTTTTGTGCTGCTGCCTTGTTGCAGCAGCAGTTGACTATGACTTGGGTGCATTGATGTCCTTGACAGGACTTGTTGTACATCAAATCTTTGTCTCTTTCCTTGTGCTTGTGAAGAACCGCGTTGCTCAAGTCACCCGATTTGTGAATCCGAGATTTCTGAGCACATGAGCATGTTGGCCTCCTGCCTGCTCCCTGATGTGGGGGTCGTACGAGTACTTGCCCCTGATCGTTGTTGGGAGATTCTTGATGACTATCCCGTTCGTCGGCTGTCGGGGGCTGGACACGGATAGTTTTATACAATTTTCCATCAGGGGCCCGCATAATAGTCAGCGGGACGCCCTGATAGTCAGAAGTTGGGACAACCGACTGAGCTCGTCGAGCCCGTGCTGCCCAAGGCTTCCTGCTTCTAGCACCTGAGAGTGCGTAGTAGGAAGAGTCCAAGCTAGTTACAACAGAGTCTGGCATATACTCCAGAGAGCCTTCGTGGTCAGGACCGTATGAGAGGCGGTCAAAGACTGACCGTAAGCCGCATATGATAGATGGTATGCGGCTGGGATCGGTGGCCGTGCAGGCTGTCTGCATGCGGCTGGTATGTGTGGCCTCATGACCCTTCTGTATGCGGCTAGCAGTCGTGGCCGTACAGGCTGTCGGCATGCGGCTATCCTTTGTAGCCACATGAACTTTTTGTATGCGGCTAGATGTCATGGCCGTGCAGGCTGTCTGCATGCGGCTGGAAATTTTGGCCGCATGGGTTTTCTGCATGCGGCTGACGTTTGTGGCCGCATGAGTTTTCTCCATGCTGTTGGCAGTTGCGGTCGCATGAGCTTTCATACGGCTGACGCCCTTATGCGGCTTGGACTGCATAGAGTTCCTCTTTGCCCCTGCAAGTCCAGCATCATAGTATTTTCTTCTGCCGTACTTGGGGACAGTAGGGTCCTCTATGGTCTGAAGTTGGGCCGCAAGCGAGACTTCTTCGCTGTCTAGGGCAACAGAGAGTACTTCTTCGAGAGCTTGGGGAGGAGCAAAATTTTTGGGTCCACTCCCTGCGGGCTTTCTTTGTGCGGGCTCGCCGCTGGATCGGGCCAGCTCTCCCGTCGAAAAGCATTTCTTCAAACGCCTGTTGGTCGAACTGGGCGACCAGCATTTGTTGAGTGGAGCCAAGTTTGGCTGTGTCTGATTGCGTCACCAACTCCTCAGCCATGAAGAAGTTAGTCCCCAACAGAGTCGTCATCGTGTTTGCCATTGTTTATAAAAGAACAGAACAATTATATGGGAGGACTGGACTTTTACTTCACAATACAAACTCGCTCGTACAAAGAAAGCCTAGGGACGAAAACCTAGGTACAGCAATCTAAGTACGATTGTTTAGTTTTGATTCTGGGGGGTGATGGTAGAGGCTCGTAAAAGAGACGGCCGCTCTGCCTTACTTCTTGGACGATCAGACGTAGCCTTGGCTCCGGTGAAGAACTGCTCTCAAGATGGGAAGACTCTTCTGTGCGCGCCTTTGTCTCTCTGTGTGTCCAGCCGGGTAGAAAGGATCTCTTTTGCAGGGGAATGGCACCTTGCTATATTTTTTTGGTTTTGGATCGGAAATCTTTTTACAAGGGAATAGCACTTGCTATTTATAGGAGTGGGGTGTCATCATTAGGGTTTGCAATGATTACCCTAAAAAAGTCGACGGCTTGGGGATTTAATTGCCATTTTCCATGATCTTCTTTTGTTGGCAATTAATCTGGACCACTAATCTTGATTGCAATGAATCTGGACAATTAATGCTGATTGTACAAAATCCGTATGGGCAATCAATGTTGATTATCATGAATCTTTGGAAGCTCGGATCTCCTGCCATGTGTTTAATCCGCGTGATTGCAATAAATCTATTTTGATTCAGTTAATTATGATAATTGCACTAAATCTGGTTGTTGGGATTTGTTGATGACTCTTGATTGATTTAGTGCCACATGGAAAACTGATCTTCTGCCACGTGTCATAACCGTGAGCCAAAGCCGCATGAGTACAGCTCCTTAGGTTTTGAACCGCGTGAAGGTGGCAACCGCATAGGTGTAGCCTCCGAAATCTGAGCCGTATGGGGGTGGTTTCCAATTAAGCCGCATAGGACTAGCCACGTGTCAAGGCTGCATGTGGCCTTTCAATATTTGAGCCGCATAGAGATGATCCCCATGATCCGAGCCGCATGAGAACAGCAGCCGCATGGGGTGACTTCTTATAATTTGAGCCGCATGACGAGGGTCTCCACGATCCGAGCCGCATGCGAGCATCAGCCGCATGGGGTGGTGGCAGCCACATAGGGGGCTTTGTAGTTGGTGGATCGTGCCAGCTGCAGAGGAGATCTTCTTCGTTTCCCGAAGAATACGCCGTCATGTAAAAGTTTATCATTTCAGCTTTAATGTCAGAGTTATCACTTTATGTCAGAGCATTTAATGGGAGCAGTCACTTTATGGCCAGCTGTAAAGGCAAGCTGCATAGGGCCACGTGATTCTTTCCAGAGCCGCATGAGGCTATTTGAAGAATTTCTGAGCCGCATGAGGCTCTGATAGATTCCTGAGCCGCATGTGGCTCCTTCTGTTTTGAGCCGCATGGGCTTCTTCTGTTTTGAGCCGTATGGGCTTTTCTTGTTCTTTTCCATGCTTCTACAGGGTATCCACTTAGTGACGAGCTGAACCCTAGAGAGTCACAGCGGCTAGCGACGAGATGAACCCATGCGAGTCACAGCGGTTAGCGACGAGCTGAACCCAAGTGAGTCACAGCGGCTAGCGACGAGCTGAACCCATGCGAGTCACAGCGGTTAGCGACGAGCTGAACCTGTGGGAGGCACAACGGCTAAGATGGAAATGATATGTTGGTTTTCAATGATGTTTTCAAAAGAAATGTAAACTTACTCTGTATGCATGAAATGAACATAGGTAAAGAGTAGCAAGATCACATCACAAGAAACGTTTTCTCACTAAATAAACAGTGATCGTTTCAGACAAATGTAGCTCTTTGTTCACAATCACCAGTATGCTGATATACTGACCCACCATCAGTCTACATGCAGGTGCACTATGCATCAAGAAGGATAGTCCGAAGCGATAGCCCGAACCTCATCCCCAGGAGCCAGAAATCGGAAAAGATGCCAAGAGATGACATCTGCTGCAATAGTTGGTTTTGTATATAAAGGGATGTAATGTATGGGAACGGGATTATTGTAATCTGTAAAGTTGAGAGAATGTAACATTATATCAGAGAGAATCGAGAGCTTGTAATTTGTTCCAATGAAATCAATAAAGAGAATTATTTCTTGTTACCATTGTGTTCAATACATGTATTCTGAAATATGTCCGCTGTTGCTTCAATTATCTGCGATATGTTCCGCTGCGTATTGTCAATCTTGTCTATCTTGTCTTGCTTCAGGTCTTGGCCTTGTGCAAGCACAACTTAGGCTTGTACGGCATCACGCCTTAGCGAGGACGATCGGTCCCAAGGAGTTCGAAGCGAGGACGAAAGGACTCTGCGGGATCGGGACATGACAGAATGGTAACAGAGCAACACGATCCTCTGGCCAATTGATTATATTGAATTCGTAGATGTTCTCCTGATTGAAATTCCTTTGCCTACTCGATATCAATAATGAGATGAACGTTCCATACAATAAGTACGTAAATATTTTTATGATGCCAGCATATGTTTTATCAATTTGATTGATTGAGATTGAAATGCTTGATTGAACAAGAGTTTTGATATGATCTGAATTATGATTTTATGGATTAATGATGGCAAATGATGAGGACTATCGCTGCTATGGATATCGTAAGTTTCTCCTTAAGTTTCGAGGACGAAACATTTTCTCGATGGGTAATTATGTAGTGCCCCGCTCTGCAGAGGCACTAGATAAATAGAGAGATCGGATTGTTGGCTCTGCAACAGAAGACGATTGATCTGGGTGAGTGGACGAAGTCTCATTTTATGATTCGTTTGCGCCTAACAAGAATCTGAGCTTTTGAATGAATGTATTGCTAACAACAAAATAGTAATCTTGAGTATGCTTATAAGAGAATCTGTACATTATCTGCTAAGAAAGAGAACGGTTTCCTACTTGAAAAGAAGATGTAATTGTTTATGAATTGCTCAATTGATACATGATGGTTTCATTTGATATTGCATGTGCATTGGGGTATCCACTTAGTGACGAGCTGAACCCTAGAGAGTCACAGCGGCTAGTGACGAGCTGAACCCATGCGAGTCACAGCGGTTAGCAACGAACTGAACCCAAGAGAGTCACAGCGGCTAGCGAGCTGAACCCATGCGAGTCACAGCGGTTAGCGACGAGCTGAACCCGTGGGAGGCACAGCAGCTAAGATGGAAATGATATGTTGGTTTTCAAAGATGTTTTCAAAAGAAATGTAAACTGACTCTGTATGCATGAAATGAACATAGGTAAAGAGTAGCAAGATCACATCACAAAGACGTTTTCTCACTAAATGAACAGTGATCGTTTCAGACAAATGTTGCTCTTTATTCACAATCACCAGTATGCTGATATACTGATCCACCATCAGTCTGCATGCAGGTGCACTATGCATCAAGAAAGAAGGATAGTCCGAAGCGATAGCCCGAACCTCATCCTCAGGAGCCAGAAATCGGAAGAGATACCAAGAGATGACATCTGTTGCAATAGTTGGTTTTGTATATAAAGGGATGTAATGTATGGGAACAGGATCACTGTAATCTGTAAAGTTGAGAGAATGTAACATTGTATCAGAGAGAATCGAGAGCTTGTAATTTGTTCCAATAAAATTAATAAAGAGAGTTGTTTCTTGTTACCATTGTGTTCAATGCATGTATTCTGAAATATGTCCGCTGTTGTTTCAATTATCTGCGATATGTTCCGCAGCGTATTGTCAATCTTGTCTATCTTGTCTTGCTTCAGGTCTTGGTCTTGTGTAAGCGCAACTTAGGCTTGCACGGCATTACGCCTTAGCGAGGACGATCGGTCCCAAGGAGTCCGAAGCGAGGACGAAAGGATTCTGCGGGATCGGGGCGTGACAATTTGGTTGCCTAGACTTAGGCTAATACTTAGCTTTGCGGTGAATACCAACTTTCCTTTTTCCAAGCCACGGGACGAAGGACCGAGTGTCATTTTCAAAGCACGCCGTGCACCAACTCTAAGCCGACCGTTGGACCTTTTCATATTCTAACTCAATTCGACCCGTCGGGATTATTACCTTAGCTATGTGGATTCGTCTCTTTTATTATAAAGCCTATTGTGCAAGTTGAAAACACACAATTTATTATATGAAGGCTAAGATGAGGCAAGTTTACCGAAACTATCCCACCTGAGCGAGCGGTCGCCTCGACCGAGCAATGTCTTCGAGCAGCCATTGTAAGGCTAAGTCCGAACGTCGTCGGCGTTCCTATTCCTCCGATTGACTGAGCGGGATGGGGCACTACATCATACACCACTCAGAAAAAGTTTTGTCCTCGAAACTAACTGAGTATACTTATCGTCTTATCACTTTAATCAACATTCACGAACTCTAGAATACACTACGCCTATGCGTTTTCTCAATCCGAGCCACACTCGCACTACCCTCATTCTTTTCTTCCAAACTTACGATCTCAAAATCCTCGACGCTTCCCCGTTCCTCAGGTCTTACTTGATTCAACGTATCACTTAGTTGGATCGTGCATATATTTTAGGCATCCCCAAAATACATGCATTTCAACCAAGCCTCGTGATAGCGAATCCCACCATCACCACTCGAGTCGGATCGTACACATATTCAAGCGTCCCTGATATACATGCATGTCAACCGATACTCGCGAGTGCTACCTCCACAAATCCTACCACTTCGCACTCGGACGTCTGCCTAACCGCTAAGCTATGTCTTTCCGTCAGTATTGGTAGTTTCCAAACAATAATATCAACACTGACCCCATCCTAAGGTCAAACCAAGTTGATAGTACGGGGGTTTGCTACCCAAGCTTGCATCACTCCGATTTCTAAACTTCGAGCACAGATTTTCTTTACACATTCCAATATTTGTCGCACGGGGTCCGAGTCATTCAACAAAGCCATCCTACGATGACTCACGTTTCAACCAATTCCTTGACATATCAATATCACTTCGTTCATCAAGCCATTTTGCATAGTCTATTTCTTCGAGCACGTTCGACATAATACGCTTATCAATCCTACCAAGTCAAGCACGCTACGACACAATTCATCGCTAAACCATAATTCACATTCCATACTCCCTAAGTCGTCTATCCCAATCCACGAAATCGATCACAAGGTCATCTGACTTAACAGTACGTTGCACCCTGATCTCACGCGAGTCAGATTATCCACGGTGGGCATGAATTACCATGCACGCTCCCGCGGGATAATTATCCTCATCGGGACGTAATGCTTGTTTTGCGTCTAGACTAATTTATTCACGATGTGCGGATTGGACCTACTCAATCCTCAAGTCTATTTCATTCATCAATCGCAAGTCCTAACATTTTCGAATTTTACTTCGCATCAAACCAACAAGTTAAGACAATCAAAGTTGCCACATCCTGATTTTCTGAGTTCGATCATCCCTGCAACATGAATCACCATGTCAACGCTCACACGGAACGATCGCCCCAAATCCGATACAACGCATGTGCGAGGCTAGAGTTACACTCACACAAGACAAGATCGTCGACGTTGTGGTTATCCGCGTAACCCTCAAGACACAATCATTTTCATCCAACATTTATCTCAATCAAAATTCTAAGTATAGCATCCAACCGAATAATAACACTTATACGATCGTCATTTGCCGAGTCAGAGTACCCCCGAGTTATCGTATATCGATCTTTGATACGCCTCAATACCATCGACGATATGCGTAACTTGACGATCTTTCTTTGCAACCAATTTCGAATCGTACGAATGATGCTATCATTCGACTGGATAATCTCCTCGACATTCAAGTTCAAGTTCAATCATTATCTCTCGAATCATTCACAACATCAATTTCCTTAAACCCAAATTCGTGTGTCGTTCATCCCTTTACTAACTCAAATCATCGAGCAACATTCAATCTAATCCTTAGAGTCATTCGCATAACTTCAAAATCAAACCCTTAAAAATTCAACTTTTTATGCACGCGATCTTTCCATCGTACTAACATTTTCTATACGATCCACCTATCGATGTCCTTTATCAAATCATCCATTCGCTATACCTTAACTTTTTTTGATTCGATTTCACCTACTCAATCATCATCATGTTTCATACTTGTGCAATCTCAATCCCGTGCACATTCCGTGCACGTAAATTCTAGATTGTTCGAATCAATTTGTCAAATCTTCAAGACTACAACTTGTTCAACGACACTCAATCTAAGGCTTTGCATATGCGCGACGCTTGCTGATAGACTCATCGATACCCCGAATCTTCAATCGATCGATCGACATCCCTGAGGCTATCGCATACACCACTCAGGGATGAAGTCATTCAACAAATCCTCAAAACTGTCATTCGATTCACAATCTACTTCCTCAAATTTCCGTCTGAACGATTCCTTAAATTTCAAGCATGCTCACCTTATATCGTACTGACGATAACATCGTCGTTCGATTGCACCCCTATCGATAGTCATCTCAATTTACTCAATCGAGTTTAACTTATTCTTGTTCGACACTATTTAAATACCGCACTCGACTTTTCTAAGGTCGACGTAACTTTGGTGTATATGCCCAGCCCGACCTAGCCAACCATGCTTACGCAAACCATCTTTTTGCTTTTTGTCAAAAATTATTTTCCTATATTTTGCAAAATAGTTAGACTTATTGTATGGACATCCCGTGGGACATTTGAGAGAGAGCGCACCAACGATATCAACTTTGCAGAAGCAACAATTCAGAGTTTACGAAAACGACGGAGTTAAAGAATTCAATCGATAGTCCAAGGACGTATAGCCGTACTCTGATACCATTATGTCATGCCCCGCTCCCGTAGGAGCAATCGTCCTCGCTAAGGCGTGATGCCGCACGAGCCTAGATTGCGCTCGTACAAGGTAGGTTCCATAACGGCCGATTTCAGCGGCTGCGACGGGGTCGTCGCACAGAAGTCCCGAGCAGAGAAATTGAATAATAGCAGCGAAATTTAAAGCAAAACACAAGTCATTGCAAAACACTCTTTTATTGATATTGAAACAAAGGTTACAATGGGGCGCAAGGCCAAGATTATAAGTCTCTCAAGCTTACTCAAGCTCACTCATCTCATATTACAAGTCACTCAGCTCTCTCTCATCTCTTAATACAAGTCTTGAACCAGCAGAAGCTTCGGAAGGCGACGTCCATACATTATGTCCTGTATAAGTCTTGAATACATGCGGCCACACGCTTCGAATCGCCAAGGTACTCCGTGCCTCGACGCATCCAAGCGAGCTCTGCGCCACGAGCTTCTACCTGTGCCTGCACATGTAAATTATGTGGGTGTCAGTACTCAACTGTACTGGTGGAATGAGCTCCTCGCCCACCCATACAAAACCAACACGTTTGATTTACTTTTGTGCAACATAGTCTCCTTTATGATTGTCTTTCTACTCTTGTCTTAGGATCAGTTTTAGGACAGACGCCTTGGCCTATTTTGTGTCTCTAGACCATCCCGTGCTTGCGACAACGGTGTTAACTCATACCTTGCCATTAGACCCTTCCTGTGCCAACAACGTTAACCTATCAAGTCGTGTTTGTCTTACAGCCCAAAATCAGAGACGTAACTATGCGATAGACTCCATTTTCGTGTGACCGTGCTATAAACCCTTGCTGAGACCGTGTCTCGCAACTCAGTGAGACTCAATCATATCGTCGCCTCGCGGCCCTTCGCTACTAAATCATCAACTGACCCAATCAAAACTTGTGGGTTAAGTGTCATTCGACCAACTTTGCCTTACGGCATTTCCTGACTTAAACTCAAGACAACTCAAACCAACTTATGCAACTTATATGCTGACAACTCAAGACTCGACGCCACATCTCGTACCGAAGCACGTCGCCTATGTTGTAACCAAATCTTAGGCCCAACATTTTTGTGTTCCAACTATACTCACACATTCAACTCGACCTCCTTGATATACTACACTCAATACTCGACTCAATTCAAAGGCATACACGCAGATCGCGGCCCATGCCGACTCATCTATATAAACTAGTCACTAGCGCCTAGCGCTAATGGACTCCTATTGTAGTTTTGGTTAGACGGACGCCCCTTGCCAGCGCGAATAGCTTGCTCCTCTGCAAGTTCCCGCCTAACCCGTGCGGTCATCCAGCACACAGCTACGAATGTCTCTATCGCAATGGTTCCCATGGGCCGCCTGGGTCGTCGTTCAAGAAACAGATTTATTTTATTTACCTTGTACAAGTTGTCCAATGACCATGCAAGACTCGACTCAACTGACGTCTCACACAGTCATTCTACCTCTAGTTTTACCATCTCTTTCAGGGCTAAATTCAATACTTATCACATCTGAGATCTTGCCTCGACGACCCAGTCGCGAGCGTTCTTCTTTCTTGCCTCAACGACCTAGTCGTGAGCATTCTTCTTTCTTGTCGTATCATTTTACTTAACTCAAGAACAACTATTGAACATTTTCTAAACTCAAAGAATTCAACCGTTGCCCGTGCCTTAAAACACTAAGTCCGTGCTATCGTGTCTTAGACCAACTTAAAACTCTATGTGACACCACCGCCCAAGTCATACTCTATATGACTGGCCTTACGCTCGTGAGACTATGTGGTTATACCCAACCGTTGAACTCATAGGGTCGTGCCTGCTACTACTCCTGTTAGCTTAACGTAACTTGCCTAACTTACTTTGCAACAACTTGACGAGAAAAGGTTGCGTCAAGCCTTGCCTTGTGGGAACGTACCGTGAACGCATTCGACTTCGGACGACCAAGTCATTTGGTTGCCTAGACTTAGGCTAACACTTAGCTTTGCGGTGAATACCAACTTTCTTTCTTCCAAGCCACGGGATGAAAGATCGAGTGTCATTTTTAAAACACGCCGTGCACCAACTCTAAGCCGACCGTTGGACCTTTCCATATTCTAACTCAATTCGACCCGTCGGGATTATTCCCTTAGCTATGTGGATTCGTCTTTTTTATTATAAAGCCTATTGTGCGAGTTGAAAACACACAATTTATTATATAAAGGCTAAGATGAGGCAAGTTCACTGAAACTACCCCACCTGAGCGAGCGGTCGCCTCGATCGAGCAATGTCTTCGAACAGCCGTTGTAAGGCTAAGTCCGAACGCCGTCGGCGTTCCTATTCCTCCGATTGACTGAGCGGGACGGGGCACTATAGTTGGCCACAACCAAAATAAGCGTTATTAGCGGCACGATAGTCCTCCTTGATGTGCCCAGTATGGCCACAGTAAATGTATTTCAAACCATTCGCATAGCGAAAGTCTTCTTTCACATGCCCTTGTCGACTGCAGAAGGTGCATACAGGCTTATTGTTCTGTTCCCCGTCAGGCTTTTTCTCTCCATCATGATATCTCTTGGCAGGCTGATTTCGATCGTACTATATTTTAGTTGACGCCTTCTTCAGACAAAACTGTTCCACCTGTAGTGCCGCCTCAAAGGCCTAAGAATACGACCCACATTCTCGGTTCAACACACTCAACTGAATATCGTCATCCAGACCTTCAACGAATCGATCTATACGAGTCTGCTCCGTGGGTAACATAATAGCAGTAAAATTTGCCAGCTTAGTAAATTCAGATTCATAGTCCTCCACGGACATATTTCTTTATTTTAGAGTGATAAAGTCATTCTCCTTTTTCTTACTCATGACTGGAGACAGATATTGATCCAGAAATGCCTTTATGAACGAGGCCCAAGAAATCTTTCCATTCCTAACCGTTGCTAGCAGCGTCGGTTTCTTCGCTTTCCACCAGTCTTTTGCCCGCAGCCGTAGTAGCAGAGCGGCACATATTACCTTTTTGCTACTCGAAACTCCTACGAATGTGAACAGACTTTTCATTTTATTGATCCAGTCCACCACCTTATCGGGTGATGTCCTGCCCTCAAATTCTGGAGGTTTTACATCCAAGAAGTCCTTTAGCTTAAAGGAAGAGTGACTTTGCGCCGGCTGGGGTTCGTCGCCATCCACGGGCTCAATCTCGGGTGTTCCCGTTGGTTTGGTCGCTGCGGTAGTATCTCTGTTTGCCATTGATTGTAAAAGTACATAACAGTTTTATGGGAGGACTGAACTTAGACTCACAATACAAACTCGCTTGTACAAAGAAAGCCTAGGGACGAAAACCTAGGTACAGCAGTCTAAGTACAATTGTTTATTTTAGATTCTGGGGGGGTGACGATAGAGGCTCGGGAAGGCGACGGCAGCCCTACCTTACTTCTTGGACGATCGGTATGTGGCCTTGGCTCCTGGTGAAAAGATGGTTGGCGTTGGTGAAGAAATGCTCTTCTTGCTCTCCTCCTGTTACTCTTCTGGCTTCTCTCTCTCTGTGTATTTTCTTTCCGACTATTGGGGAGTCTCTCTGTATATGCATGTTTCTCTCTTTTTTTTATTCTCTAGTTGTCGGAGGGTTTTTGCAAGGGAATGATGCTGGCTATTTATAGGAGTGGGGTGTGATCATTAGGGTTTGCTAAAGATCATTCGTTTGGAATGTCGGCGCTCCTTCAATCTATCTGAACCCTTAATCCTGATTACAATAAATCTAGGCCATTAATACGGATAGCACCGTATCTTGTGAGCAATTAATGCTAACTGCTTTAAATCTTCATGATTGATTATGCCAATGTCCGATTGCTCGCCACGTGTCCCATTGACTTGATGATAAATTATATGCCTTGATCTCAGTAATTATGATGATGATGTCAAATATATTTGTTGAGATTCGGTTAAATCCTTGATTGATCCGATGCCATGTGTTTTAATTGTGTGTCCTGCCAGAGCCGCATAGGATGGGCAACACTTGAACCGCAGGAAGATACCCTTCGTGAGCCGCATAGGACAATGCCTCATCGAGCCGCAGGGAACGAACTCTCAATGAGCCGCATATGCATAGTCTTTGCGAGCCGTATGAGCTAGCGTTGTATTGAGCCGCAGGGGCTGAGCTTTCAGTGGGCCGCATATGGCTGATTTCTGCTAATCATATAGGATGACTTCTCAGTGAGCCGTATGAAGCTGTTCTCTATTTAAGCCGCATGAGATTTGCCACGTGGCAACCTAGGATTTCTGACGGATCGGGTCAGAGATCTTCCTCTTTTCCCGAAGAGTCTGCCATTATGGCAGAGCCATTATGACACTTTATGCCAGAGCCGCCACAGTCGTCAAATTATGTCAGAGCATTAAATGAGGCCACTATTCAAAGGGCCAGCTGTAGGGAAGGATCACAAGGGGATGTGGCATCGATCGAGCCGCATATTCCTGCTGAACCGCATACACTCTCGAGCCGCATGAGACTGAGAGTCTTCCTTTGAACCGTATAAGACAGCTCCCATATGAGCCGCATGGGCTTCGTATCCGGAGCCGCATGGACCATTATTCTGATATTTTCTATGCTTCTACAGGACCCCCTTCAAAGTTTTTAATTTACAAAATTGAAACACTTTGAATAAGAAGCATGGAAAGTAGATTTGTTTAGGTGTGGCAATCCAATCAGAGGTAGCATGGACGTGATAGGTTTGGGTACTTTCGCTGGGGATTTTATGTGGACTTATCATCCTTGGCGTACCTTGGTTTTAGGTACGGATAATAAGTTGAGAGAGGGAACCATCATATTTACTCAGAGGTGGTATGGACGTGGTAAATATAAGGTTGATGGTAGAGCTTTCCTACTCAGAGGTGATATGGACATGGTAGGAGTGAACTCGAATGAGGATACATAGAACAACTCAAAGGTGCTATCAACGTGGAAGTTCTATGCATTGGGTGAAAGAATGATATGGAACAGCTGGGCTCCGAAAGCATGTGATGATGAGGAAAGATGTGGATGTACTAAGGGACCTAGTACGGCATTTGTGGTCAGCAGAGGACATTTGTGGGCCTATTATCCTTGGCATACCTTGGTTTTAGGTACGGATAATAAGTTTGATAGGGATACCTAGGACAACTCCGCGGTAAGGCAGATATGGAGGTTCTTGGTATCGGGCGAAAGAATGCCATGGAGCAGTGAATAGTTTTCTGTTTTCTTTCACTGTTTTTTTTTCTTTTTGTCAAGGGATGTGATCCCAGATGATGTAGTACTTTGAATTTTGAATAAATGAGCATGTTTCAACTCATCTTCTCTTTCTTGTACTTATGGTGTTTGTGGAATTGGACCTGCTGGGGGATTATTTGTGGACCTGTTACCCTAGGCGTACCTTGGTTTTAGGTACGGATAACAAGTTTGGTCAGGATATCCGGAACAGCCATGGCAAAGTGGTCATGGGTGCTCTCGGTATTGAAAAAAGAATGCCGTAGAGCAGCTGGGCTCCCGGGGCATGGTGAGATGGTGGATTTATGCTAAGAAGCTTAGAAAGGGATATTTGTGGACCTATTATCATTGGCGTACCCTGGTTCAGGATACGGATAATAGGATGAAAGGAAACCAACATATTTGCTCAGAGGTTATGAGGACATGGCAAGCATGAGGGTTTTACCGTGGAATCTTCCTGCTCAGAGGTAATGAGGACATGGCAGGGGAGACTTCACGGAAGATATTCGTGGTCAACAGCAGACATTTGTGGTCAACAGAGGATATTTGTGGTCAACAGAGGACGTTTGTGGTCAACAGAGGACATTTGTGGTCAACAGAGGACATTTGTGGTCAACAGAGGACATTTGTGGACCTATTATCCTTGTCGTACTCCGGTTGTGGGTACAGATAATAGGTTGAAAGGGAACCGACATACTTACTCAGAGGTAATGGGGACATGGCAAGCATGAAGGTTTCTTCGACGGAGCCTTCCCACTCAGAGGTAATAAGGACATGGCAGGAGTGGGCTCAATGAAGAGGGGGTACATAGAACGACTCAGAGGTAGGAGAACGTGGAAGTTCTATGCGAGGGGGCAATTTGTTTTTGGTGGAAGTGAAAACGTCTCAGAGGTAATGAGGACATGGCCATTTCAGAAATTTGTGGATCGATTACCCTTTTTGTGCACTGGGAGCGCGGGTAGTGGATCATGAGGGAGGATCTCTTCCAGGAAGAAAGTTCAGAGGTATAATTATACGTGACTTACTATCTGAAAGAGTAACCGGAATGTGAGTTCAGAGGCACCAGCGGGTACATAACTCGGTAATTTAGAATATTGAGAAAGTGTGAGTTCAGCGGCACCAGCGGGTACATGACTTGATAATCTAAAATGTTGTGGATGTGAGTTCAGCGGTACCAGTGGGTACATGACTCGATGATCTGGAGAGTTGTGGATGTGAGTTCAGCGGTACCAACGGGTACATGACTCGATGATCTGGAGAGTAGATGTGAGTTCAACGGTACCGGGGGATACATAACTTACCAATCTAGGAAATTTGGAGGCGGAATATGAGTTCAGCGGTACCGGGGGGTACATAACTCAATCATCAGGGATTTTTTTTTTTGATGTCGTTTCGAACGTAATACTTCTTCAGGAAGTTGCCGTTGATGGGCAACATAAGCAAGTCTCAGTGTGAGCAGCCACATACTTGGCCAGCTCCAACTCTTCTTTAGCTACCCTCTGTGTAAATGCAGACTGAGAGGATGATTTGGGCAACTTGATCATCAGGGGTTCTATTGGTGGAGCCGAGCGAGGTGTTGTTGGCAAACTAGCGACCCCCAGTTTGGTAGTTGATGCTGGGCGGGGAGTTGTTGGCTCGCTAGAAGCCCCAGACTTTGCATCGGGGTGACGACCCTTCTTGGGAAGGCGTATCGTCATCGGCTTGTCGGAGGGATTGGGCTTCTCCGTTTGCGGCTGGCCGGCTCTCGGCAGCCTGATTGTCAGTAGCTCCGTTGTGGGTCTTGGCACTTGGCCAGACTTTGGCAGCCAGATTATCATCTGCTCTTCTTGTGCCGAGAGGCTGATTACGTCCTTACGCAGAGTGGCGGTAAGGGGTGCAGACCTTCCCGGTTTGCGAGCTTGGAGGTGGATCGTCAGAGGCTCTTCTGATTCTGTGGCCGTCTCGGTACTAGCTTGTTCATTTCCTTCATCAAGGTGCCTCTTCGACTTTTCGTATAGGCAGGAGTCCGAGTAGTAAGATTCGACCCCTTTGAAGGGATCGATGTCAGCAAATTTCGTCTTCACGAAGCCGTGTTTGTCGACATATTTGAAGCACTGGTGTAGCGTAGAAGGCACGATCATATAATCGTGTATCCATGGGCGCCCTAAGAGGATGTTGCAAGAAGTGTCTACATCTATGACATAGCAGGTGACTTCGGATTGGAGGTCGCCAATTTGACACTTCAGACGAATCTTCCCAATAGGGTAGCTCCAGCCCGAATTGAAACTGCTAATGGCGGTGCTTGTAGGTGTCAGGCGATGCATTGGGATACGGAGATGATGTAGCAGATCCTTCGGAATGATGCTTATGGAAGAGCCAGGATCTATGTGCATCCGATCCACCTTCACGTCGCCGATGTATCCCGTGTAGTATAACGGGCGATCGTGCAGGTTAGTTTTGATGAGCATATCCTGCGGAGAGAAGACGATATTGGGCATCGCTCCCGTACACGCACTATCTTGGAGATCTGCAGGTTGATTATCTTCCGTGAGGTTGACCTGAGCCAAGTACGCGTCGACGTTTTAGAGTGCATCACTCAAAGCTGTGCGGACATCCTTTGAGAGCCTTAGGAGTTCATATAAGGACAATTTGGCCGGTGTATTGGCCAATTGTGCCAAGATGTCAAAGTTATAGGGCCTCTCCAGCCCCTGAGGTGTCTCCTTTCGGAGGAATTTGTCGAAGCGAGTCTCCTTCGGCCTAGGCTTGTCGGTCGTCGAAGGCTGAGCCGGTCCCGGAGCATCGGTAGAAGTGGGCGGATGATCATCAGTCAAATTCTCAGCCACGGGCTGAGATTGTGCTCCAGATCGAGTAACAACGACCGTGACTTCTTCTTCATCTGCCGAGACGGTGCGGCAGGATCTGACATTTCCGCTTCTCTTCTTATGAATGGGAGGCGTTGTGGGCTGAGTCACCTCGTGGACCAAGTCTGGATGGATCCACATGACCTCCCCTCGTGATGTGGGGAGGGGTACTAGACCGACAGCCTGATCTCGGGGAGGTGGAAGATTGGTAATCTCCATTGTCGCTAGAGGGACGGGGACCACCCCGTCTTGAGTCTCCGTCGGAGGGAAGCTGTCGAATTGTACGGACACCATATTGGCCGCCACGGTTACTTCTTCGAAATCGATGGCCAGAGCGTTCGAATCGATGAGGTTTTGTATGTACCGTTTCAGCTGGTAGCAATCGTGTGTAGCATGATGAACATAGCGATGATAATGGCAGTACTTTGGATTCTCCATCTCTGTCGGCCGCGGTTCCCGTCTTAGTGGAGGAAGCTGAATTCTGTCCCTTTGTATGAGCATGTCCAAGATGGGCTTGATGTGACCGTCTTCGAAGGAGTAAGTGATTTGCGGCCATTGTTTGTCTGCTGGCTTCGGCTCAGGTTTTTGTGCTGTATCGGCCACCATAGCCTGCTTTCCCTTGCTGTCCCGATTGTTGGAGGGGCTACCCCCATTATCATTGTTGGAACGCTTGCCCTTGTTTTCTCCTTCCGAGATGTGCAATCCCAGTTGGCGGGCCTTCTTCAATCATTCTTCGGCGCTCGTGGCGCTGATGATGAACGTCTTCCAATCTTTGAATTGACTTTCGCCCATCCAGAGACTCATCGTTGGAAGCAGTCTCTTTTGGCAAATTTCAATTAAAGAGGAATTTAGGTTTCCGGAGGGCAGCTTCATGGCAGTTTGGCGGAACCGCTCAATATAGTTCCTTGTCAACTCCTTTTCCCCTTGGACGACGTCCATGAGGGTGGACATGGTGACGTCCTGCCCTACTTCGTAGAATCTCTCCAAGAACAGGCGCTTGAAGCCGGCGAAGGAGTGGATGCAGTTGTCCGGCAGGTTGCGGTACCAGTCGAAGGCGACTCCTTCCAATGCCCCGATGAATAACCGCGTGAGGATAGCATCATCATGGGGCAGATGGTCGGTGGTGACCTCGAAGTAAGTGATATACCGACCTGCTGAGGTCTTGCCATCATAGGGGTTGATATTGAACGGCTTATATCTTGGTGGAAATAGAACATCCCTCCATTCAGCAGGATATGGTTGCCGTATTCTGAAGTCTTGAGAGTTTTCTCGGGCGTGGAACATGGCTCGAAGCTCTTGAACTTCTCTCCTTACTTCTCGGGTCTCATCTGTCGCAGTCGGAGCAGTTACTTCGAAAGGATTATTGCCCGGGTTCGGTGCCGCCGAATTTGAATCTATGTTGATTGTGGGACCCGCACTTGTCTGGCCAGGTGTCACTCCCTGCAGAGTAGGAAGCACCGCTTTGATCTCGTCTACAGACTTGACCAAGGCGTGCAGTATGGCCTCCAAAGTGTCGATGCGTTGGCCATCACTGAAGCCACCTTGATTGTTGTCCGTCATGAATACCGTCCTTATGTGAGGAGTGACGGAAGGGACGGTGGAGGGTGCGCCCTCCGAGTCGTACCTATGCATCGAGAAATCATCGGGGTAGGTGGGAATATTCTCTTCGGGTTCGGACTCAGAAGGAACAGTACCTCCAGCTTCGGAGTTTGCTTCATCTTGAGAGTCACGGATGTCCTCGGGGACATCAGCATCTGTTGCACCTGATGGGAGAGTTGTTTCTCCGGGCTCGTCTCCTTGAAACATCGGATTGTTGTGGATGTTCGGAGGAGTGCTACCCCCAGCTCCCTCGACCCTCAGCGGTGCGGACGATGAATCTCCCATTGCAGCAGATTTTGTCTTCGAACGGGTGTGTTGGTATACTCCGGTGGAGGGCAACCGTTTAGCCGACAATTTCTTAGCTGTAGTGGTTGATATTTTTATGCTGGAGATGCTTGTCTTCTTCCCTTTCCCCTCGGCAGGGACTTTCTGTGCGGAATTGCAGGAGGCAATAGGAGGTGCTTCGTCCCCCGAGCTCGGATGCTGTAATCTTTGGAAGACAGACGGCCGGTCTTCCGTCACTGCTGTGTTGTTGCAGCAGCAGTTGACGATGATCTGGGTGCAGTGACGTCCATGTGAGGACTCTTTGCACGCCGAGGCCCCTTCTCTTTCCTTGCGTTTGTAGAGGACAGCCTCACGCAGGTCAGAGGAACCACTTTGTCCGTTTGCCGTTGGGGACTGGACTTGAGCGGTTCTATACAACTTCCCATCAGAGGCCCGCATGATAATTAGCGGGACGCCCCGATAGTCAGAGGTTGGGGCAGCTGTCTGGGCTTGATGAGCCCGTGCTGCCCTGGACTTCTTCTTCTTAGCACCTGTGGGTGCATAATAAGAAGAGTCCAAGTTGAATACCACAGAGTCTGGAGAATCATCAGGGTTCGGACCGTACGAGAGACGGTCGAAAACTGATCGAGAGGAGCATCGAGCGGATGCTATGCGGCTGGGATTGGAAACCGTGCAGGCTGTCTGCATGCGGTTGTCTTCTGTCGTCGGCTGAGTTCTTATGCGGCTAGGAGTCACGACCGTACAGGCTGGCCGCATGCGGTTGGCATTTGTGGCCGCATGGGTTTTCTGTAAACGATTGACTCTAATAGCCGTATGAGTTTCATCCATGCGGTTGGCAACTGTAGCCGCATAAGTTATGCGGCTGACAGATGTGGCCGCATGAGTTTTCTTCACGCGGTTGGCGGATGTAGCCGCATGGGCTTTCTCCCTGCGGCTAATACCCTTCTGTGGCTCGGATCGCGTAGAGTTCCTCTTTGCCCCTGCAAGTCCAGCATCATAGTGTTTTCTTCTGCCGGACTTGGGGATAGCAGAGTTGTCTATGGTCTGAAGTGGGGCCGCAGGAGAGTCCTTCTCGCCGTCTTGAGCAACAGAGGGTATCCCATCGAAGACTTGAGGAGGAGCAAATGATTTTGGCCTCCACTCTTTGCGAGCCTTCGTGGTGCGGGTGCGCTTCCGGATCGGGCCAGCGCTGCCTTCAGAGAGCATCTCTTCGAACGCCCGTTGGTCGAAGCGGACGACCATCTTCTGTTGTGTGGAGCCAAGTTTGGCTGCATCCGATTGCGTCACCAACTCCTCAGCCGTGGAGAAGTTTATCCCCAGCAAAGTTGCCATCTTGTTTGCCATTGATTGTAAAAGTACAGAACAGTTTTATGGGAGGACTGAACTTAGACTCACAATACAAACTCGCTTGTACAAAGAAAGCCTAGGGACAAAAACCTAGGTACAGCAGTCTAAGTATAATTGTTTATTTTAGATTCTGGGGGGTGATGATAGAGGCTCGGGAAGGCGATGGCAGCCCTGCCTTACTCCTTGGACGATCGGTATGCGGCCTTGGCTCCTAGTGAAAAGATGGTTGGCGTTGGTGAAGAAATGCTCTTCTTGCTCTCCTCCTGTTGCTCTTCTGGCTTCTCTCTCTCTGTGTATTTTCTTTCCGACTATTGGGGAGTCTCTCTGTATATGTGTGTTTCTCTCTTTTTTTTTATTCTCTAGTTGCCGGGGGGTTTTTGTAAGGAAATGATGCTGGCTATTTATAGGAGTGGGGTGTGATCATTAGGGTTTGCTAAAGATCATTCGTTTGGAATGTCGGCGCTCCTTCAATCTATCTGAACCCTTGATCCTGATTACAATAAATCTAGGCCATTAATGCGGATAGCACCGTATCTTGTGAGCAAAGAATGCTAACTGCTTTAAATCTTCATGATTGATTATGCCAATGTCCGATTGCTTGCCACGTGTCCCATTGGCTTGATGATAAATGATATGCCTTGATCTCAGTAATTATGATGATGATGTCAAATATATTTGTTGAGATTCGGTTAAATCTTTGATTGATCCGATGCCACGTATTTTAATTGTGGGTCCTGCCAGAGCCGCATAGGATGGGCAACACTTGAACCGCAGGAAGATACCCTTCGTGAGCCGCATAGGACAATGCCTCATCCAGCCGCAGGGAACGAACTCTCAATGAGCCGCATATGCATAGTCTTTGCGAGCCGCATGAGCCAGCGTTGTATTGAGCCGCAGGGGCTGAGCTTTCAGTGGGCCGCATATGGCTGATTTCTGCTAATCATATAGGATGACTTCTCAGTGAGCCACATGAAGCTGTTCTCTATTTAAGCCGCATGAGATTTGCCACGTGGCAACCTAGGATTTCTGACGGATCGGGTCAGAGATCTTCCTCTTTTCCCGAAGAGTCTGCCATTATGGCAGAGCCATTATGACACTTTATACCAGAGCCGCCACAGTCGTCAAATCGTGTCAGAGCATTAAATGAGGCAACTATTCAAAGGGCCAGCTGTAGGGAAGGATCACAAGGGGACGTGGCATCGATCGAGCCGCATATTCCTGCTGAACCGTATACACTCTCGAGCCGCATGAGACTGAGAGTCTTCCTTTGAACCGTATAAGACAGCTCCCATATGAGCCGCATGGGCTTCGTATCCGGAGCCGCATGGACCATTATTCTGATATTTTCCATGCTTCTACAATCTCGATTTGCCGCAAGCGTAGTTACAAGTTGGGTCAAGGCATCCAACTGCTTCTGTTGGGCCTTCAGTCAGGCCTGTTGCATCTGACCACGCTCCTCATTATCTTACCTCTGTAGTTCCAACAAGGTCATGATCCGTTCTATCGGATCGTTCGAGCCAGATGGTCGAGGAGGAGCCATTTCTCTACAAAAGAGTATAACTTCTGTTAGTCTCATAAAATATTATGGACTTATTGTATGGGGCATTGGTTTTCATAACTCAAAAATTGGAACTTTTGAAAGCCATCAAAAACTTTATATACTTTTTCGAAAATAATATTTACAAGAGGCCAAGGACATAAAACCGTGCTTTGATACCACTTTGTCACGCCCCGATCCCGCTAGGGTCGTCCGTCTTGCCTGGATCCCTGCGGGATCGTTCGTCCTCGCTAAGGCGTGATGCCGTGCAAGCCTAAGTCGTGCTTGCACAAGGCCACATACCTACACAAAACGACTAGTCAAGCAAAAGCACATGCACGCACCCATTCATTGCAAAAAACCAAATATTGGACACGGAGATTTGAAATATAATTACTTCTTTTATTGATAAACTTGATAGGAATACAAGTACAAAGCTTTGCGAACTCAGATTTGTTTTATCTTGGCTACATGATTCTCTTTAAAACTCTCTTTTGAAAATAGTCACAATGCCCATACATTATATCCCTTTATTACATGCTGGAAATGAAAAGATAACTTCAAAGGAAAAGAAACTTGTAACTTGACTGGAAAAGAAAAAAAAGCTTCAATGCAGTCCACAGCTCTACTGGGCTAGACGAGCTTTAGTGACTCACTTGAAATCTTCCTGTCTTCTTTGCTTTTTGAAAAGGATGTCTACAATGTAGGTCAGCACACATCATGTACTGGCGGGCGGCTTTTGGCCGAACTTGCAAATCTCTGCACTAAATCAACATGTGGAGCTAACATTTACTAGTGATCTTTATACTTGTCTAAGTTCTTTTTAACAATTCATAAGAACATGATAGTAGAATAATTCATAAGTAACTTATCATCGTCGACAGTCATCCCTGTACAAGACATGTTAGCACAATTTGCATAACGAGTAATATATGTTTTATTCTTGCAAATATTGAAGTTGTAATTCAGGTCATGCAGGTGGCCTATTCTACATGTTGGTCCATGGGGTATCCCCATGATTAGCCGCTGTGACTCTTCGGTTCAGCTCGTCGCTAAGGACTCAGATATCGACTCACATTTTCACATGGAGGCCCTAATCTCTCCTAGACCGAGCGGTTCCAGGTGCCCCCAGATACTACCCGAGAGACAAATATTTCCTTGTTAACAAGTTGTCCGAGATCAAATGCTTGCTCTAGCAATTCTATCAGATGAGACAGATTTGGACTTATGTACAGATATACGACATGTTTATTTTGTGCCTTCTTGTTCATCTCAATACGTACAAGTTCGTCTGTACATGTCTACATTTTTCAAGCATACTTAGTAACCGAACAGATGATCATTCTTATGGAGCAGATAGAGTAGCAATACATAATCTTGTATTTGATTCAATTCAATTATCTTCTCTTATCTTTTATTGACGTGGTATCGTTGATCATAGGGACAAGGCAACAGAGTGGACTAGAGATCATTTTTATTAGGCGTACAGATCAATGTTTGTTCGGTTGAAGCAACTCACCGAGTTGATTCTTAGTTGAGAGAAGGAGGGACTTCATGTGCCGTTCATAAACAGTTCACGCGTCCTACATTGGCACCAACAGTTGATTAGCATAATTCGGTCTCTTTCTCTCAAGATTCAGAATGAATACAAAATACGATGAAAGCAAACAATAAAAACTAACACGAAAACACATTCATCAAAACCAAGCAGCAAAAAAAACATCTAACAAATCTCTTGAATTCATTTCAATAGAAGCCAATCCATCAATTGGAAAGGTTCATTGTATTTCATCCGTGATCAATCGATACCGGCAAAGGTTTCCCCAAATACTCAGTTCAAGACTGAGTCAGCAAGCCGTAGGTATTACATAGTAGACCGCGAGGAGCGGGGCACTACAGTAAGCTGGCGACGGACTTTCTCCACTCGGACCGACTCCTATGAGGGCTATGGAGAATTAATGCATACTGGTAGAGGGGTCCCTAGATGACTGCATCGCCACAAAGGCGTCGTAGGATCCCGTACCGTAGTACGTACCCCTCTGAAGACTACCAACGACAGTAATCCAGAGCTCGTCCATCGTCCGAGCCGCAGGGGGCTGCGAGGAACTACCAGCCCCTCCCTCCTTATGTGCACTCTCACGCTCTAGCCTAAGATACTCATCCTATAAAAGTACGCATCTCGATAAGAATAATATGTATCTAAGATACCTAGCTATGTATCTAAGATACCTGCGATGAAGTACTTAACTTTGGGCTGACACGAAAACTTACCTATGTATCTAAGATACCTAGCTAGCACTTATCTACATATCACCGTAACTCCAGGTATTTGTGTATCATGTGGATATCATGTACCATAATACAATAGTGAGCACTTTAATACTCTCTTGTATCTTGATACTAGGATACAGTTTCAAATATCCATGACACTAACTATACACACTACCTATATACACGTTCATCTTATATACTACTACGATACTCACTCTGTACACTCTAGGTACTATGATATACACTTAGGTGTTGTCACGTGTTCCATGTGAGTCATTATCTAAAAATAAATTTTACTTATGCAAGCCTTTTGAGACAATCAGCATTATACTAGATTTTCAAAAAAAATCTATAACTCTGATAGCCCCAAAAGGCATGCTTAAGAAAATTTTATTTCCAGAAAAGGGCTCACATGGACACTTGATTTCAGGCTAAAACTGACACTTAACATAAAAGTTAATGATATCTCTGTCGTCATGTGTTCCTTGTGAGCCCACAAGAAAAACTTGACCTCGGAGTGTCCAAGCTAGCACTTACCATGAAATACTTGGCGATACCTAGCTAGCACTTACCTATATACCTAGTATCTTGACATATGTCTTGACAATGTACCAATTATAACTACACTTCTAGGATACTCTATACACTCTAGGTACTAGGATACTCCTTAGCGAGGTTCACAGTATCGGTATCGAAATTGGTATCGGACTATTCCTATGAGTATTGGTATCGGCGATATCGGTAGAATAGACGGTTTGGATTAGAATATCGAATTTTTTGTTATCGGAGAACAAATAATTATTAATAATTTATTTATATTTAAAAACATATATTTTATATATTTAGGCATAATTTTAAGTATTTTTAGTATTATTTTTCAGTAGTTTTGAAACTAAACGAAATAGTAGTCACCCTTACCGATTGGTTTACATACAATAGATTGATTTTCTTCTTTTACATGCCTTAACAACCTTATTATATTTTAAACCCTTGCTGATTTGTATTTTTTGTTTAATTTCCTTTATCGAATTGATCGAAAAAGAGATACCCAATGTCGGTATCGGTCAGTATAGGGTATCGGTCGGTATCGAATCAGGATATGCAAAACAGTATCGGTATCGGCCGTATTGGATCGATATCAGCTGATACTTTAAACCATGCTCCTTACTATATTAGATATCAAAATCACTTAGTAGTACACAAATATGAATGTGTATAAATCCATCAGTAGCACACAAATATGAATGTGCATTTCATATATGAATATAAGGTATTACAATTCCTTTTTTAGGCATTACATATAGAAATTTGTATAAATTACATAGTAGTACACAAAAATATCATAAATATATTAACTATCAAATAAGGATATTCTTGTGTCATAGTATCCACAGAGTGTGTGTCCGGAAGAGTCAAAGTGTCAAAGTATTGTGTCCTCTGTGTGTCAGATCCGTGTCCATGTGTGTGTCAAAGTGTCAAAGTATCCACGTGTTGTCAAAGTGTCAAAGTGTGTGTCAAAGTGTCCACGTGTGTCAAAGTGTCCATGTGTCAAAGTGTCAAACTGTTGTGTCCTATGTTAAAGTGTCATATCCGAAAGAGGGTTAGGGTTTACCTAGTCGGGGAGGAAAGGAGGAGGAGGAGGAGGACTTGAGGGAGGGGTCGACGATGGAGCACGTCAGAGAAGGAGGACTCGTCGGGGTCGCTGGGGGGTCGCGGGGTCAGGGGGCTCGCTAGGGGTAGCTGGGTTAGAGGGCTCGTCGGAGAGTCGTGGGGTCACCGGGGCTCTTCGGGGTTCGACGGGGGGGCGCGGGGTCAGGGGGCTCGTAGACGAAGTGGTCGGGAAAGAGGAAGGGCCGGCAAAGAAATTTTTGGGGAAAAAAATAAAAACTCAAACCAGCACCCAGAACCCTATATCAAATAATTTAGCGACAAAGAAGGCAGACGTCGCTATTGTATAATATATTGTGACATATTATGACTTGAGTCGCTAAACGTCGCTATTTTCAATAATTTACCGACGTTCACCGACTACTCTACGACTTTTTTGTTTTTCATAAAATTAAGGTAGTCGCAAAATGTCGCTGGACGTCGCAAACAGTGACGTCTTACGATATTTTTCTGTAACGTCGCTAATATGCAAAATATTGGCGACGTTTCGTCGCTGATTTGGCTTATTTTGGTAGTATTTGTCATGCTTTCATATTTTATCCATTACTTACATTTTGCTTTTTAGCCTAATTTTACCAGCTTTACCCTTTGTCAGAGCTTGTTCAGACAGATGTACTAAGGTATGTCCAACTTTGGTACATAAGGTCTTTCTTGGTGTTTTATTCTTATGCAATTAGTGTATTATTGTTTGATCAGCATCGGTACACTTGGTTCTCACTTGAGATTATAGAAGCATGGAAAAGATGGGGTTCATGCGGATCACATTACAAAGCTGGCCGCATGAGTGCTCTGGACCAAGTTAATTTGGTCCGCAGAAGGAAGAGTCGCATGACAAACTCTGCGGTCCAAAATACCCCAAACTCTATGCGGCCCATCATTGCTGTCTCAAACAGATTGATTATATTAAAATGCGACCAAACTGATTCGGGCCGCAGAAGAAAGAGTTACTTATGCGGCCAAGCTAATCAGCCGTATAAGCCCCTTTGACAAAGCTGACAACTCTGACAAAATCTGACACATCCTGACAAAAAAAGATGAAGATAAGAGTTCATGCGGTCTGAAGCATAGGGACCACGTGTCTGAGAGTTCATGCGGTCTGAGGTATGGTCCGCTGGGGTGCTATACAGCTAGGGAGACTGCGACCTGAGCCGCATGAGCCTTATGCGGCCCAGAATGACAAAATATGACTGAGCTTCATGCAGACTTGTGGCACTGCTGGTGGGACACGTGGCTAAGGGAGACTGCGACCGGAGCCGCATGAGTCTTATGTGGCCCAGCATAGCCGAGCACTAAAGGACAAAGAAGACCTATGCGGTCCAAAATGCCCTAAGCTCTATGCGGCCCCTCATTGCTTGTTTGCCATTGATTATAAAAGAACAGAACAATTATATGGGAGTACTGGACTTTTACTTCACAATACAAACTCGCTCGTACAAAGAAAGCCTAGGGACAAAAACCTAGATACAGCAATCTAAGTACGATTGTTTAGTTTAGATTCTGGGGGGTGACGGTAGTGGCTCGGGAAAGCGACGGCCGCTCTGCCTTTCTCCTTGGACGATCAGACGTAGCCTTGGCTCCGGTGAAGAACTGCTCTCAGGATGGGAAGACTCTTCTGTGCGCGCCTTTGTCTCTCTGTGTGTCCAGCCGGGTGGACAGGATCTCCTTTGCAAGGGAATGGCACCTTGCTATATTTTTTTCTGTTTTTTGATCGGGGATCTTTTTACAAGGGAATGGCACCTTGCTATTTATAGGAGTGGGGTGTCATCATTAAGGTTTACAATGACTCCCCCCTTAAAAAGTCGACGGCCAATCATCTGGGCCATTAATCTTGATTATATTACATCTGGAAAATTGATTCATGATTATGCCAAATCTGTATGGGCAATTAATGCTGATTGTAATAAATCTTCATAATTTGTCATGACAAGCTCAGATCTCCCGCCACGTGTTTAATCTGCGTGATTGTAATAAATTTGTTTTGATTCGGGTAATTATGATGATTGCACTAAATCTGGTTGTTGGAATTTGTTGATGACTCTTAATTGATTTAGTGCCATGTGTCCAACCATCATTATGCTGCGAGCCGTAGGGATACGGAGGAAACTGATCTTCTGCCACGTGTCCTAACCGCGAGCCACAGGGACAAGGTGTCTTGACAGAGCCGCATGAGGGTGACTTCTCAGGATTTGAACCGCAAGAAGGTGGCAGCGAATTGAACCGCATAAGGGTGGCCTTATCTGAACCGCATAGGGGTGGTCATATCTGAACCGCATGGGGGTGGCCATATCTGAACCGTATGGGGGTGGCCATATCTGAACCGCATGGGAGTAGCAGCCGCATGGGGGTGAAAGTGGCCGCCGCATGAGGGACGGTAGCCGCATAAGGGTGAACCCCCAACTGAACCGCATAAAGGTGGTCTAGGCGGTCTGCATAGAGAGCTTCTTTGGACTTCGTATACTATGCCGGCTATCACAAAGATTTTCTCGTCTTTTGATGAGCATGACGCGTCTCTCCATTATGTCAGAGCCGTCAGAACTGTCACTTTATGACAGAGCATTTAATGGCCAGCTGCAGGGAGTAATTATGGCCAGCTGTAATAGGCCTGTCTTGAGCCGCCTGAGGCCACGTGGCTCTTCCTGAGCCGCATATAGTTCCAGAGCCGCATGCGGCTCTCTGGGACTTTCCGAACCGCATAAGACTCTTCGAGCTTTTGAGCCGCATGTTGAATCTGGGCCGCATGAAGCTCCCAAGGATTTTGAGCCGCATGAAGCTTCCTGGGTTCTGTGCTGTATGAAGAATGTTTTATGACCGAGCTGCATGAAGGACGTCTCATGACCGAGCCGCATGAGGAATGTCTCATGATCGAGCCGTATGAAGGACGTCTCATGACTCGCGTGAGGAATGTCTCGATCAACCTATGCACTCGCTTTGTGGGCCCGGGTATCCCGAGCACACGAGTGCGTAGGTATCATGTTTTCTCCCTGATGTGGGTCTAGTAAAATCACTTGCCCTCAATCTTTGTTGGGAGACTCTTGAGAACCACCATGTCCGTTTGCCGCCGGGGGCTGGACACGGGCGGTTCTGTACAACTTTCCATCAGAGGCCCGCTTAGCGGGACGCTCTTGATGGTCAGAGGTTGGGACAGCTGACTGAGCTCGACGAGCCCACACTGCCCTAGACTTCTTCGACTTAGCACCCGAAGGTGCGTAATAGGAAGAGTCCAAGTTTAGAAGGAGAGAAGAGAAGTTGATGCCCTTTTCAAAGGAGGCAAGGGGGCTCTATTTATAGAATGGAGTGAGCCCTTTCTTTTTCTCCTTTCCGATGTGGGACTAAAAGCAATATTTTCCATGCTTCTATAAGACCACCTTCAAAGTTTTCAAATTAAAAATTTGGAATACTTTGAATAAGAAGCATGAAAAGTAGAGTTGTTTTGGTGTGGAGATCCTATCAGAGGTAGAATGGACGTGATAGGTTTGGGTACTTCCACTGGGGATTTTGTGTGGACTTATCATCCTTAGCGTACCTTGGTTTTAGGTACGGATAATAAGACGAGAGAGGGAACCATCATATTTACTCAGAGGTGGTATGGACGTGGTAAATATAAGGTTGATGGTAGAGCTTTCCTACTCAGAGGTGATATGGACATGGTAGGAGTGAACTCGAATGAGGATACATAGAACAACTCAGAGGTGCTATCAACGTGGAAGTTCTATGCATTATGTGAAAGAATGCTATGGAACAGCTAGGCTCCGAAAGTATGTGTTGATGAGGAAAGATGTGGATGTACTAGGGGACCTAGTACGACATTTGTGGTCAACAGAGGACATTTGTGGGCCTATTATCCTTGGCGTACCCTGGAGTTTTTTTTGGTACGGATAATAAGTCAAGAGAGAACCAACATACTTACTCAGAGGTAATGAGAACGTGGTAAACATGAGGGTTTATTCGATGGAGCCTTTCCACTCAGAGGTAATGAGGGCATGGCAGGAGTGGGCTCCATGAAGGATGCATAGAACAACTCAGAGGTAACATCGACGTGGAAGTTCTATGTGAGGGGCGGTTTGTTTTTGATGGAAGGGAAACAACTCAGAGGTAACATCGACATGGTTGTTTCGGAGAATTTGTGGATCTGTTACTCTTTTTGTGCACTGAAAGTGCGGGTATTGGATCATAAGGAGGGTGCTCTTTTAGGAAGAAAGTTCAGAGGTATAATCATACATGACTTACTACCTAAAAGACGCGATATAGATTCATCTGTAGTGACCAGAGTGCAAGTTTAGCGGTACCTGCGGGTGCATAACTCAACAATCCGGGAGATTTAGAGTCAGAATGTGAGTTCAGCGGTACGAGAGGGTACGTAACTCGTCATTCTGGGAGATTTGACGGCGGGATGTGAGTTCAGCGGTACCAGCGGGTACGTAACTCATCACTTTGGCAGATTTGTAGTCGGCATGTGAGTTCAGTGGTACCAGCGGGTACATAACTCAACATTCTGGGAAATTTGGAGGCGGGATGTGAGTTCAACGGTACCAGCGGGTACGTGACTCATCAGTTTGGCAGATTTGAAGTCGGGACGTGAGTTCAGCGGTACCAGCGGGTACATAACTCATCACTTTGGCAGATTTGTAGTCGGGATGCGAGTTCAGCGGTACGAAAGGGTACATGACTCATCATTCTGGAGGATATCGTTTCAGACGTAATACTTCTTTAGGAACTTGCCGTTGACGGGCAACATGAGCAAGTCTCCGTTTTGTTTTGCGAGGCGGTAAGCTCCACTGGAGAATACAGCATCAATGATGAACGGACCTTCCCACTTTGGCTGAAACTTGCCGACGGTTTTATGAGTCATAACCATCGGCCTTCGAACTGCCAGAACGAAGACGCCCACTTGGAATGTTCTGATTTTAACCTTTTTGTTGAAGGCTCCGGAGATACGTGCCTGGTACAGCTCGATTCGTTGTTGAGCTAGTAGGCGCTTCTCATCTAGGGCCTCTAACTCTTGTAGTCGGCGATGGTGATTATCATCTATCGTCAACCTGTATGTGAGAGCGACACGGAGTGAGGGGATTTGAGTCTCCAGTGGGAGAATTGCCTCGCTTCCATATACCAGAGAGAATGGTATGTTCCCGATGGCAGTCCGTACTGTAGTACGGTACGCCCATAAGTATTCACCAAGCTTTTCATTCCAGTCGCGTTTGTTTGATGACACGAACTTCTTGAGAAGCTTGATGATTGTTTTGTTGAATGCTTCAGCCAGACCATTAGCCGCTGGGTTGTATGGTGTTGAAGCAATATTCTGGATGCGATGTTTGTCACAAAATCGATAGAAAGCGTGCCTTGTGAACTGCGGACCATTATCATGGATGATCCTTCGGGACAGCCCAAAGCGATAGATGACGTGATGTTTGAGGAAACTGATCACGTTTGAAGTCTTCACTTCTGCCAGCGGAACAGCTTCCGTCCATTTGGAGAAGTAATCTGTGATTGCGAGTATGAAGCGATGTCCTCGGGACGAAGGCAGAGTGATCGGACCGATGATGTCCATTCCCCATGCTTCGAAGGGCCAGGATGCTACCGTCGGGTGTAGAAACTCGGATGGCTGGTGGATGAAATCTGCGTGGACTTGACAGGCTTGGCATTTTCGTGCATAAGCTATTACATCTGCAACCATCGTGGGCCAGTAGTAGCCCATTCGGCGAAGGCGATCTTGTAGTTTCGGGCCAGGCTGATGGGATCCACAGATGCCATCGTGAGCTTCACGTACGACTTCTTTGGCTTCTGTATTTGACAGGCATCGAAGCAGTAATCCATCGTATGATCGCCGATATAGCATTTTCGTCTCTGTATCGTAGAAGAATCTGAGGGAACGTCTTCTAATAGAAGTGGCTTCCTTCGAGTCTTCGTGTGCTGTTACAGCCACGTGGCCACGTGGCCATCTATACGGCCCAAAATATGCTTCATCCCGAAATCATTATAAATAGCAGGGTACCACACCCATACAAAAGGCTGGCAATTTTTTCAAGAGCAAAGACTGTGTCTGATAGTCCAAGGAGTAAGGCAGAGTTCCTACACTTCTCCCGAGCCTCCACCGTCACCCCCTAGAATCAAAACTAAACAATTGTGCTTAGATTGTTTTCTAGGATTTCTTTCTAGGCTCTCTGTTGTACTTTCAAGTTTGCAATCAAATCTAGTTCCTCTGTAGTTCTTGTTTTGATAATTAATGGCAAACACGATGGCGACTCTGCTAGGAACTTCTTTCTCCACCGATGAGAAATTGGTGATGCAATCTGACACGTCTAAGCTCGGCTCTATGCAGCAGATGCTTGTTGTTCGCTTTGATCAACAAGCATTCGAGGAAATGCTCTCCGATGGGAGTATCAGTCCAGCACAGAAGCGAGCCAACTCGAAAAGAGCTCGCAGGACATGGAGGCCCAAGACCACTGCCCCTCGCCAGGCTCTGGAAGGAACTCCTCTCGCCACTCAAGACGGCGACCAAAGCTCCCATGCGGCCTCGCTTCGAACCACAGAGGACCCCGCTGTCCCCAAATTCAGAGAGAAAAACATTACAATGCTGGACTTTTGGGGCCCAAAGAAAACTCATGCAGTCGAAGAAGAGGCCGCATAAGAAAGGTGGTCGCAGGCAGATTGCCTATACGGCAGCCAATCCTGGCCGCAGACAAGATGCCCTATGCGGTCGCAGACATATGGCCTATGCGACAGCCAATCCTGGCAGCAAACAGGATGCCCCATGCAGCCCTGTCAGAAGCTTTGTCTTTGACCGTCTCTCATGCGGACCAGACTCTATGCGGCCCATTGAGAATGTTGAAGCTTCCAACTTGGACCCTTCCTACTACGTACCTTTGGGTGCTAAGTCGAAGAAGTCTAGGGCAGTGCGGGCTCAACAAACCCAGTCAACTGTCCAATCTGTTGACCATCAGCGGGTACCGTTAATTGTTACACGGGCCCCTGATCGAAAGCTGTACAGAACCTCCCGTGTCCAGCCCTCTACGACAAATAGACAGGGTAGGTCCCAAAAGTCTCCCTACAACGATCGAGAGCAAGTGCTTTTACTTGCCTCAGATCAGGGAGCAGATATGATACCTACGCACCCGTGCACTTAGGATACCCGAGCCCACAAAACGGATGCAAAGGTAAATCAATCTGCCCTCGACTTGCGAGAAGTACTCATCCACAAACGCAAGAAGAAAGAGGCAACCTTGGCATGCGGTGAGCCCTCTCTAGGACATCACTATACCTAAATTGTCATCAACTGCTGCTGCAACAAGTCGACAGCACCTAAAGACCGGCAGTCCGTCTTCCAACGACTGCACCAGCCAGCACCTGTCCGACGACAACTCAAAAAACAAGTACAAATTTTGGGAGACGAGAAATTTCCTTTTGTCTCATGTAATTCAACTCGAAAGGTTCCTACCGGCAAGGAAGGAAAGAAGACAGGCTCCTCCAGCTCGGCAACCTCAGCCAGCACGGCAAGGAAGCTTTCATCTGTAGGATTGTCGTCGATGATCGCAGGGGGTGTCTACCTAGGCACCATTTCAAGAAAAAAACTTCCAACACCCAGGGGTTCGTCTTCCATGTCCCTGGGGGTAAACGAAGCCGGGGGTGGTAGTCTCCTGAACATATGCGACAACCCGGTGTTCCAAGAAGATGCGTAGGGGGTAGCGATCCACTGGAATTATGCAACAGACTTGGACGTCTCCGAGGGTGACCGTTTTCGCCAAGATGATGCAGCTTCCTACGCAGGAGTAGCACCCTTTTAGAGTCTGAGGAGGAGGACATTTCGATGTTCTTCGACGATTTTTCTGTACGAGGGTACGACACGAAAAGCACATCCTCTACGGTCCCTTTCGTATCTCCCCACGTACGGACAGTATTTATGGCAAGAGATGATCACGAAGGGCCTAGTGACCGACAACGTCTAGAAGCGCTTGAAGCCATGATCCTAACCTTGGTCAAGTCTGTAGACGAGATCAAGGCTGCCTTGCCGACTCAACCAGCAAGGACAACTGGACAAACAAGTTTGGGCCCCGTAGTTAACACAGACTCAAACACGACCGCTCCTCCTCTAGGTGACAAGCCTCCTGGAATATCTGCTCCCTCAGCAGTAGATGAGGCCAGAGAAGCAAGAAAAGAAGTTCAGGAGCTTCAAGCAATGTTCAATGCCCGAGACTCCTCCTGGGACCTCAGAATATGGCAGCCATATCCTGTTGCATGGAGAGACGTTCCTTTTCCTCCGAGATACAAACCATTTCATATCGATTCATATGACGGAAAGACCTCTGCTAGCTGGTATATGACTTATTTTGAGGTCACAACGGACCACTTACCGCATAATGATGCCATCCTCACACGACTATTTGTCAGAGCATTGGAGGGAATCGCGTTCGACTGGTACCGTAATCTCCCGGACAACTGCATCCATTTCTTTGAGGGTTTCAAACATATGTTCCTAGAAAGGTTCTACGAAGTAGGGCATGATGTGACAATATCGTCTCTCATGGACATCATTCAGGGAAAAATGGAGCTAACAAGAAACTACATCGAGCGGTTTCGCCAAACCGCGATGAGATTGCCCCAAGGTAATCCGAAAAGCTCCTTGATTGAAATCTGCCAAAAGAAGTTGCTCCCTGCAATCAGCCTCTGGATGGGCGAAGATCAATTCAGGGATTGGATGACTTTCATCATAAGTGCTACAAATACAGAGACAAAGTTAAAGAAGGCTCGCCAGCTAGGATTACACATCCCAGATGGAGAGGACAAGGGCAAACATCCTTGTACCATCTCCAATAACAACAACAGTGGCGGTACCACCAATAATCGGGACACCAAAGACAAACAGGCCATGGTTGCTGGTACAACCAAAAAGCCTGAACAAAAGCAAGCAGAAGTTCCGAAGCCCAAGAAGATGACATACTCTTTTGAAGATAGGCATGTCTAGCCTATCTTCGACATGCTCCTGAAGGCGGGTAGAATCCGACTCCGTGATGTAGAGTACAAGCCTCAACCAACAGAGATCGAGGATCCGAATATTGTCACTTCCACCGCTATGTCCACCACCCCACGCAGGAGTGCTTCACATTAAAGCGGTACATCCAGAACGTCATCAACTCCAATACTTTGTCGCTAGATTTCGAAGAGGTTACCATGGCTGCAAACATGGTATCCGTTCAGTTCGGCGACTTCCCCCCAACAAAAACTCAAGAAGGGGTAGTACCCGTTCCCCGAGCAACGATGGAGGTTACTAACCTTCCACCTGTCCGAGACCAGACGACTGGATTGGTGCTTTTTACCACGTCACGAGGAGAGGTCATGTGGGTCCACCAGAACTTAGTGCCCGAAGTTACCCAGGCGGTGCCATCTTCAACTAGCAAAAAAAAGGACAGGAAGTCCAGCTCCTGCCACATAATTTTGGCCAAAGTTGAAGAGGCGGCGGCCGCTGTACCCGGTCTGGCGCACAATTCCAGCCCACTCCGAGTAATTCAGTCGAAGACCTTCAGCCAACAACGTTGCCTGCTACTGATGTTCCTGGACCATCTCAGCCTCCACCGGCAGACAAATCCAAGCCGAAGGAAACCCGCTTCGACAGGCCGCTCCGTAAGGACGCACCTTAGGGACTGGAGAGACCTTATAACTTTGATATACTAGCACAACTAGCTAATACGCCAGCAAAATTGTCGTTATACGAGCTCCTAAGGCTCTCCAGGAATATTCGTGTCGCATTGAGCGAAGCACTATAGAATGCTGACGCCTACTTAGCTCAGGTCAAGCCTACAGGGGAAGACTCGTCAGCAGATCTCCAGGGCAGCAATTGTACTGATACAATGCCCAACATCGTATTTATCCTACAGGACATGTTAATCAAAACCAACTTGCATGATCGCCCTTTGTACTATACTGGATACATAGGCGACATCAAGGTGGATCAGATGCACATCGATCCTAGCTCGTCAATAAGCATCATCCCGGAAAGCTTGCTTCAACTCCTGGGCAGCCCTATGCACCGGCTAGCGTCGACCAATCCTGCCATTAGAGGTTTTAACTCGAGAAGAAGCTATCCCCGGGAAAGATTCGCTTGAAATGTCAGATCGGCGACCTGAAGACGGAGGTTACGTGCTACGTCATAGACACAGATACGTCCTACAATATCCTCTTGGGGCGTCCTTGGATACATGACTATATGATCGTGCCGTCCATGCTTCACCAGTGCTTCAAGTTTGTCAGTAAGCACGACTTTGTAAAGAAAGAATTCATCGATATCGATCCCTTCAAAGGGGTTGAGTCTTACTATTCGTCTAAGGCTTGTCTATATAATAAATCTAAGCAGCACACAGTTGATGTGGGGACACAAAACGAACCAGAGGCCATAAGAGGGTTAGGAGAACCTCTGAAAATTCGTCTCCAGGCCCGTAAACCAGGCAAAGCCGCACCCCTTGTCGCAACTTTGCATAAAGAAGTGCTTAGTCCCCTCATCCCAACCGTGCAGTTGGAATTGATGGTCATTCGACTCTCGAGGTCTAGCCAGGAGCCAAAACCCATCGTAGAGCCGATGGTGATCCGATTGCCAAAATCTAATCAAAGGCGAACGAAAGATGCAAGGTCCTCTGTGGAGCCGATGGTAATTCGGTTGCCGAAATCCAATCAAAGGTGAACGAAAGATGTAAGGTCCTCTGTCGAGCCGATGGTTATCCGCCTCCCCATGACAAGCCGACAATCAAGTGTTGATTCGAGACCCTCAGACAAGTCGATGCCACGAGCGGAACCTTTGGTGGTCAAGCTGCCCAGGACATCACCCCAGCCTCTAGTCACGTAGGGGGTAGCTGAAGAGGAGGCTGAACTGGCCAAATATCTGGTTACACACGTTGATAGTCCCTCTGTAGATGATGTAATTCCTCTAGACAAGATACCTTATTTCATCAATAAAGGTTGCCTTTGAACTATCCTGAGCGCAATAAGCTTAACCTGATGTATGCTATGGAGCATGGTCTGGACATTAACCTACACACACAGGTGACAACCGTCTATACCGTGAATCAACTTACTCCTATAGTGGTGCCTACTTCCAAGTCTCAGGCAGAAGAAAAGGCGATCACACAATCATCTTCGACCGAAAAGAAAGTCCTCAACCTTTCATGCCAGAAGAGTTCGATCTCGAACTCGACACTGGAAGATTGCTGCTCCACCTATATAGTTACCGAGCCAAGTACTCCATGCAAAAGCAGGGGTACGACATGGAGACTACCCCAGGCCTAAACTATGGTAACGGCCGACGATCGTCTCTATAGTTGCCAGTCCCGACTGGGAAACCACGAGATTATTACAGCAAGTCCAGACACGGTCTAGGTTATGTTACACCAGCAACAATGCCCGAGAGCTCCGATGAGGAATGCGAGTGGCATTCTCACTCATCCGAATCACCTACTTACGATTCTGATGATAGCATTGGAGATATATTCAGGCAAACATTGTCTGTCAATATAGCATCCGCTGACATTCAAGAAGAAGATGAAGATCTTTTCGAATTCCTTGAATTGGAGCCATGGATCCAACAGCTGGATACACAATGGAAGGAGCGCTTTGAACAACGAGACCCTCCCACTGAGGATGAGGTCATACAAGTTGACCTCAGCGATGAATCCTTCTCAAAGCCAATCTTTATTAGTAAAAGCTTGACGGTCGACGAGCGGGAGTCGTTGTTACAACTCATAAGAGAATATATCGACATCTTCGCCTGGAGCTATGAAGACATGCCAGGGCTAAACCCCTAGATCGCACTTCATAAGCTCAACATTCATCCAGACGCAAAACCAGTCAAACAATAGCAACGGTAGTTCCGTCCAGACATCATGAATTTCATCAAAACTGAAGTAAACAAGCTCATAGCTAGCGGCTTCATTCGTGAGGAACAACACCCAGACTGGGTAGCTAATATAGTACCCATCATCAAGAAGAACGGAAAGATTCGAATTTGTATCGACTTCCGCAATCTAAATACGGCATATCCTAAGGATGAATTCTCTCTTCCGATCACAGACATAATGATCGATAATACATGTGGCTTCGAGCGCATGTCCTTTATGGATGGCTTTTCGGGATACAATCAAATCTAAATGTTCCCTGATAATGAGAAGCATACGTCATTTCAAACATCGGTCGACGTATATTGTTACACAGATATGTCCTTCGACCTAAAGAACGTCGGTGCTACATATCAACGAGTTATGAGTGTCAGACCACTTGCACAAGATGGTGGAGTGTTACGTTGACGACATCACCGTCAAAAGCCGCTCCAAGGACGACCACTTACATGATTTGAGGACAGTATTCGACCTCATACAAGCGCATAATCTGAAGATGAATCCCACCAAGTCCTTCCTGGGCGTGTCCAGTAGAAAATTCTTGGGCTTTGTCATTACCTCCCGGGACATTCATATAGACCCGGATAAGACAAAAGCAATCCTGGAAATGAGTCAACCAAGGAACCTCCGCGAACTCCGAGGCCTTCAGAGAAGGCTAGCCTACATCAGAAGGTTCATATCTAACCTTTCAGGATGATGTCAACCATTCACACAACTCATGAAGAAAGGCGTCTCTTTCATATGGAATGAAGAATGCCAACACGCCTTTGATGACATTAAGGAATACATGTCAATCTGCCGATTCTAGTAGCCCCGGTCGCTGGAAAGCCCTTCCTGCTCTATGTGCGAACAATGGAATACTCCTTCGGCGCTTTACTGGCACAAAATAATGATGCGGTTCATGAACAAGCCATCTATTACCTCAGCTGAATGATGATGGGGGCAGAGTATAGGTACACCGCCGTGGAGAAGGAATGCATTGCTTTGGTGTTCGCCATTCAAAAAATACGACACTATGTGACAGGACAGACCATCCATGTTGTCTCACGAGTCAACCCCTTCAGGGTTCTCATGACCAAGCCAGGCGCACTCAGTTCTCGTCTAGCCACCTGGACGATATTGTTGTCCCCCTATGATATGGTTTTCGTTCCGTAGAAGGCTGTCAAAGGTCAAGCCTTGGCCGACTTCTTAGCAGCCCATCCAGGCTCAAAAACAACCAGAATCTATGAAGAAATCCCAAACGAAGTCGTTAACTCAAACATGACTTCACTTGATGCCGTTTGGCGAATGTTCTTCGACGGTGCTTCAAGAACGGGGCCCCAAGGTGATATCGTCGCTGGAGTCAGGATAGTATTAATTTCTTCCTCTGGATTGGTAGTCAATCGGGCGTACTCTCTCACAGAGCCCTATTCAAATAATGTGGCCGAATATAATGTTCTAGTCATCGGGCTCCGACTCGCAAAAGAAGTAGGGGTCAAATACCTAGAAGCGTATGGCGACTCGCAGTTGATTGTCAACCAAATCCGAGGCTCATACGAGGTCCGCAACGAGGACCTGATTCCTTATCATCAGACAGTGATTACCATCATTGCAACCTTGGAGGGGTTCATTATAAAGTATGTTCCTAGGCTCCAAAATATTGAAGCCGATGCCCTAGCATGCCTCGCTGCTTCCTTGGCAGTTCTAAATCATGCTCATCATCTAGTCGACGTGATAGGCCATGAGCTGGTCTATTCCAAAAATAACGTTCAACTAGGTACGAGTTACTTCGCCCAGATAATCAATGACATACAAAACTGGAGACGCCCGTTCATCGACTTTGCGGTCTACGGAATTCTGCCAGAGAGTGTGAAAGAAGCAACTTCAATCAGAAGGCGTCTCTCAGATTCTTTTATGATACGGAAACAAAAATGCTATATCGACGATCCTATAATGGACTACTGCTACGCTGCCTATCAAATACAGAAGCCAAATAAGCCCTACGCGAGGCTCACGATGGCGTTTACGAGGCTCACCAACCTGGCCCGAAGTTGCAGGACCATCTCTGTAGGATGGGCTGTTAATGGCCAACGATAGTAGCAGACGCGGTCGATTATACAAAGAATTGTAGGGCTTGTCAAATCCACGTAGACTTTATACATCATCCATCCGAATTCTTGTACCCAACAGTGGCCTCTTGGCCATTTGAAGTAGGGAGAATAGACATTATTGGACCAATCACCCCGCCGTCATCTAAAGGACCATCTAAAGGACACTGGTTTATACTTGCAATCACCGATTACTTCTCCAAGTGGGCGAAAGATGTTCCGCTTGCAGAGGTAAAGACATCAAACGTGATCAGTTTCCTAAAATATCACGTCATCTACAGTTTTGGACTGCCCCGGAGGATTATTCACGACAATGGTCCGCAGTTCGCAATCCATGCTTTCTATCGATTCTGCGACAAAAATCAGATTCAGAATGTGGCTTCAACCGCATACAACCCATCGGCTAACGGTCTGACTGAAGCTTTTAAGAAGACTATAATCAAGCTTCTCAAAAAGTTTGTGTCTTCAAACAAGCGCAACTGGAATAAAAAGCTGGGCGAATGCTTATGGGCGTACCGTACTACAATTCGGACGGCTACAAAAAATACACCGTTCTCTCTGGTTTACGGGAGCGAGGCAGTTCTTCCATTGGAGACCCAGATCCCCTCGCTTCGCGTGGCCCTTACTTATCGGTTGACGTCGGACGATAACTACCGCCGACGGCTACAAGAACTGGAGGCCCTAGACGAGAAGTGTTTACAAGCTCAACAAAGCATCGAGCTCTATCAAGCACGCATCTCTTGAACCTTCAATAAGAAAGTCAAGCAGAGAACATTCCAAGTAGGCAATCTCGTCTTGGCCGTTCGCAGACCGATGGTCATGACTCACAAAACCATCGGCAAATTCCAGCCCAAATGGGAGGGCCCGTTTGTCATCGAGTCTGTATTCTACAATGGCACATACCGGCTCGTAAAACAAAATGGAGACTTGCTTATGATGCCCATAAATGGCAAGTTTCTAAAAAAAAATTATGCTTAAAGATATGCTCCTAGAATGTCGAGTTATGTACACCAAGTACCTCTGAACTTATACTTTACTAGCTCCGAGTGGACTCACATCGCATCTCCCTAGGTGACAAGTCATGTATACTAATACCTCTGAACTTCCACTCTAATGCTTCATCCCGTCGGAGTCTGCCAGGTTTGTTCTTGTCGCCTCTGAGCAAACTTCCTGGTTTTGATTATCGTATATCATGTCCATGCTTCCTCTGATATAGATAATCTCCTAACTTAACACCTGTACCTAATCTGGGATAAAGCCATGGGGTTAAGGCCACAGAACCTATCACGTCCATATTACCTCTGTTAGGTTTTGTTTTAAAATCTATTACTCGCACTACTAATGCACAAAAGGGTAATAGGTCCACAAAAAATTGTTCAAATCTATTAGTTGCATTACCGGTGCGCAAAAGGATAATAGGTCCACAAAAAACCATTCAAATCTATTACCTGTACCACCAGTGCGCAAAAGGGTAGTAGGTCCACTAAAAATTATTTTGAATCTATTTACTCGCATCACAGATACACAAAAGGGTAATAGGTCCACAAAAAGTCCCCCAAGTGGGATGTCCTCTGCCAATCACAAATGTTGTATTAGGCCCTCTAGTACGAGCATTTCAGATATCATAAGCAAAGAATGAAGATAATGTATCTTTTTATTTCAAGAAACATCAACTACATTGGTGGGGCTACATCTCCAGCAACAAAAAGAAAATGGAAAAAGAATGCAAAAAAAGGGAAATTCACTACTCATCAGCAACACATAGTTTGGTGAGTACGTCCTCCAGTTGTGTTGTTGAGCGTTCGATTTTTTGTTTGGCTCGGCGTTCAGCTTCCTGGGTCAGCTTTTCAGCATCCTCAAGATGTGCATGAGCCTGCCAGTTGTCCTCCACATTTTTTAGCATACCCTCTAGAGCAACAGAGGATCATGTGACCTTATCAGTCTCGAGCTCGTAAATCAGCTCTCTCTCTCTTGACGGGTAGCTCGGAGCTCAGTCTCCAGGGATGCCAGCTTAGCTTGGAGCTGGAGGATTTGCTCGTTAGTTTCAGCCATCGTACGAATCCCTCCTCATGAACTAGAGAAGCCTCTCCCTTCCGGCTCAGCTTGTCATACTTTAGAGAAACCTCTGGAGGTCTTTCTCCAAGGTAGGCTTGGTCATCTCCAGTACATCCTTTACCTTTTCTACGGCCGTTACAAGGAAGGCACGCTCTTGTTCCACTACAGCAGGCACATCGACTTGTCGTAGTTTTTGTAATTAGATTAGGCATCGATCAGCCTCTGCCAGTTTGTGCTCCAGAAGGTCAGACATCCCTTCTCTACCCGGGAGCGTCTTCAGCAGTTCAATCTAGCTATGGGCACAATGACGAGCTACGCCAAATGACGTTCCTCTCCTCAAAGCAGCTTCAACCCCTATTTCAGATGGCGGTAGAAGCTCTCGACTATGTCCTTTGATGACTCGTCTAGTTTCTCCAAAGAGGACGACGACGAAGGAATAGCAGCTAAGAGAGCTGAAGGTATCTGGAAAGGAGGTGCAGCAGAGCTTGACGACCCTCTCAGAAGGGAAACAAACTCCGAGCGATGAAATTCCCGCACAACGGCAATCTCTCCCTCTGCAGCTCGAAGGAGCTGAAGACTGGACAAAGCGGAGATTTCAATTTTCGAGAAAGGGGCAGCTTCAACCGACCCCGCATCCACCGATGTTGGCATAAGAACCACCACCTCTACCGCCGGCATTTCTGTCATGGGCAGCTCCGAACTTGACCCGGCAGGGGGGCTCTTGATTATAAGGAGAGAAGGTACACCTCTTCTTCTTTGTACGAGGTTCGCCCTAATATCCTCCTCTATCCCCTCTTTCGTGGCCATATCCCCCATTGGCAATGAAGGAACAGGGCCTACAGATCCAGAACAACCAACAATCAGCTTGATTCGAAGGATATGGAGATAGAGCGAATGAACCTCCTTATTGGTAAGAATTTGACATAGCTTACCAGGGAAGGGTGGCAGAGACTGAAACTCGTTTAGGACAGTCATAGATCCTCCTACTGCCACTATATCCTCCTCAACGGCGGTACCCGAGCCGCCTGCATCTGCCACTCCAGCCCCAGTTGCCCCGAAAGGAGATATAGCTGGGTTGGTACCAGCCAGCTAAGACCCCGCAGTCCCAAGATCCGATTTTGTAAGGCTCGTACCTTCTCTGACCAGGGTGTCCGTAGCTGCAGGAATCTCGAAAGCAGCATCGGGCTTCAGAGGGTTTATTCCTCCCAAAGCCTGTAAAAAGGAACAACCATATAATGTCCCAAAAGTAACATTGTGGTCTATCGAGATAAAATTTACCTCCGAGATGGCTTCGGCGTTGTTGCCTTCTTTCGCGGTGTCAGGCCCACAAATCCTAATCGCGACCTTCTTTTGAAAATGGGGCCTGTCGGCAACGGAGGGTCCACGCTTACTTTGCTTATGCGAAGGACTTGGCACATGAGAAGGCAAGCGCGACGCCAAAGTACTCGCAGGAGTGGTGGATCGTCGAATTCATTCTCCTATTTCGTATCAGTAGAATCAGAGTCAGATACTTCGATAGCCTTCGTCTTCCCTGCCCTGGTCCTCTTTCTGGTCACCTTGCGTTGTTCCCCTCACTTGGTGTCGGTAATAAAACTGGTACTTGCATCGAAGTCGCGGGAAGGCCTATTCACGGAGACATGGTGGAGGGCCGCCAGGTACAAGATATTCCCCGAGCCCCTAGTATCGGGCAGACAGAAGCTGGTTTGGGTACGGACTGCAATGTAGTAATGCTAGGCCCGGATGCCATCCAGGACGCCACCCTCATAACCCAGGCAGGGGCTCGGGTTGTCCAAAAATAACTGTCTATACCCGAATTGCCGAGAGTATCGGCTGGGTAGGTAAGGTTCCAAGAAGACGACGTTGCGGTTGTGGTACACCAGATGTACAGGACGGATATTCTGCAACCAGCGGAACATCTTCTCGGATAGAATCTAGGGCACGATACTGCCATCAAAATGAAGGCGCCTTATTTCCTTGTCAGTAAAAGGTAGGACCGACACAAAAAAAGAGTAGCTGTCCACCCGTGCGAGCGTAGCTCGACAGTCGGGTATGGTTAAACAGGTCCAAGGCATGTCATGGTACTGGTAAATGAAGGCATCGTTGGCCGTCGAGTTACCCTCGGGGCAGGTCGCATCAGAGAGGGGCAGTGCTTTAGCAGCCACCCCATCAGATAATAGTAGGGCAGCTCAATTCGGTTGAAATCCTTCATAGTGTCACAAGCTATGGCTTTGGCCGTAAAGATACGAAGGCCTCGATGAATGCTGTATACCATGGATGGGAGTAGAACTAGCCTGCCTCCAAAGACTAACTTGACAGCATGGAGGATCAGGTTGCGGCTGATTCTCTCAATAGAACCGGAACCCCCCGAGACCACACAGATCCTCAGCCCTATCATCAGAAACCCAGCCAGGATGGCCTTATTGGACAAGAGTTGGGTATCTTGATAGAAATAACTGAAGGTGTCAGTCTGGCTTCCGAATCTGTCACCGAAAGCTTTGGTCCACTTGGCACTTTGCACCTGAGCGACCACCCCTTCTTGTGTCTGAGGGCTCTGAAGGGTAACCCGGCCCAAGGCCCCAAGGTTGAACAGATAACTGATCTAAGCCTTGGTGTGGGTAAGGTTCCCTTCAGAGCTTTCATCCTTCTTCTTCGATATTTGCTGACAAGTGCTATGATGACACAGCACTTTCTGGTAAATGGTAAGGAACCCGGGAACCGCTGCTCTAACACCCCAAACTCCTCATTTGTGGGATTATACTCCTCGTAAACTTCGTCTCCCCTGGGCAACTTGGAGACGTCATGCATCTCGTGGAGAGCGAGCCCCATCTCCCCAATAGGTGCAAAAAAGGTCTCCGTACGACGGTTGTACATCTCGAGGAGTGCTATGAACAGCTTTGAGTTCACAGAAAGACCGTAGCAGGTGCCCCTTATGGCATAGTAGTGGCCGAGCTGCTGTAAAGTATCCTGATACACCGTCAGAATCCAGGATGTTATGTTGACCCGCGGATGGGAACGATGCATCCAATTCAGCAGCGATAGTCTGCCCGTGGGGTATGACCCTTTGCGAGCAATCTGGTTCAAGAAGGTGTCAGCTTAAGAGAATCGGATATTGGGCCTCAACTCATTTATGAAACTACCGGGGACCAGTCCGATAACAGAATAACTGATTGACTCCTTGGTCACGACCACCGACCGCATCTATCTATTATAATAGATATTGCCTATGAAGACTCCCTGTCGGTCCTGAGTTATGAGATCCGTTATTCGTCTCTCAATAGGCACCATGTTAAAACCTGATAGGGGAAAATGGCGTTCCATTTGAGGAAGGTGAACCACTACTCCGTTGGAAGAAAAATCCCAGCTCTCTGATATCTCCAGTATGCTTGGGTTCGAGACAGTTAGAGCGTCTCTGAATAAGAATCCAAGCTTCAGAAGAGTGTCCCCCAGTCTTCCGAAATTCATCATACTGAGTAGATAGAAGAATGATTGGCCCCTGATCTCCTTTAACCTGGCCTCAGGTTGATCTTGGGTAATCTGAGTCAACACGCGTTCGACTATATGGTCAAATCTCACACCCAAAGCAGACTGAGCGTACCCTATCAAGAGCTTCCCCGATGGAGCTGTAGGCAAGTTCACTGCAAAGGTCAAAGAAGGAATATAGTTAGAGAAAAACAAAGTAAATGGGTTCCTTCTTCAGCTATACGGCCTAGTCAAACAGAACCTACGCGGCCTAGTTGTGAGGAGCACATGCGGCTCAAAAACATGAGATGCATATGCGGCCTAGACAGGTAAAGCTTATGCGGTTCAGTTATGTGACGCTCATGCGGCTCAGTCATGAGGCACTTATGTGGTTCAGTTATGTAATGCTCATACGGCTCGGCCATGAGGCATCTATGTGGGTCAGTTATGTGACGCTCATGCGACTCTGTCATAGGCATCTATGCGGTTCAGCGACGCTTATGCGGCTCAGTCCATGTGGCCCCATCACACAGAACGCATGCGGTCCAGTGAGATAGGACACACACCGATTATGCCAAAGCACAGAGGTGATATATGACAGGCCTACGCATAAAGCATGTGACATAGCCATTTAAGTTCAAGAAATCGTTCTCCCACCATCCTTACCCTTAATAGGGGCTGCACGTCAGGATGAACGGGAAGAGAGTCCGCAGCTCTCGACGGAGAGGCGAGTCCCTTCCCTTTGGCCACAGCGCCGGTCGATTTGGAAGCTTTTGGAGCCATGGCTGACTAGAGCAGAAAGGATGACGAAGATAATGAAGCCGAAGGAGAAGAAGTTGAAAGAAAAAAGAGAAGCTCTCTCTCTGCCGTATGGCCCATATTTATAGGTCTTCAAAAGAGCGTAAACCGATAGACGCCGCTTCGATTCTCGTATCCACTAAGAGATAATGATGACCCTTGGGATTCTATCCCTTGTAACCAAAAAGGCAGTCCCAAATCTAAAACCGAATCAAAGTATTAAATACAGCAGTCACAGCCTAGATGGGATCTCCCTGCGGCTCGAAGTCTCTCCATAGCTCGAAGCCTCCCTGCGGCTTGATATATCTCCATGCTTCCTATTCAAAGTGTTCCCAAATTTATAATTTGAAAACTTTGAAGGGGGTCTTATAGAAGCATAAAAAAGATAGGGTTCATGCGGATCACATTACAAAGCTGACCGCATGAGTGCTCTGGACCAAGTTAATTTGGTCCGCAGATGGAAGAGCCGCATGAAAAACCCTACGGTCCAAAATGCCCCAAACTCCATGCGGCCCATCATTGCTGTCTCAAACAGATTGATTATATTAAAATACGACCAAACTGATTCGGGCCATAGAAGGAAGAGTTACTTATGTGGCCAAGCTAATCAGCCGCAGAAGCCCCTCTGACAAAGCTAACAACTCTGACACATCCTGACAAAAAAAGATGAAGATAAGACATGACCTTTCTAAAAAGATAAGAAGTGTCATGTCACCAGACATAGGGCCCACGTGTCTGAGAGTTCATGCGGTCTGAGGCATGGTCCGCTAGGGTGCTATGCGGCTAGGGAGACTGTGACCTGAGCCGCATGAGCCTTATGCGGCCCAGAATGACAAAATATAACTGAGCTTTGTGCGAACTTGTGGCACTGCTAGTGGGACACGTGGCTAAGGAAGACTGCGACCTGAGCCGCAAGAGTCTTATACGGCCCAGTATGGCCGAGCACTAAAGGACAAAGAAGACCTATGCGGTCCAAAATGCCCCAAGCTCTATGTGGCCCCTCATTACTGTCTCAAACAGATTGATTCTATTTTGTGATAGGGCACGTGGCAAGTTGACCAAGTCTCAACCACCCAGATTTGCTACAACAAAGAAATCTCAACAAACCACCAGCTGGCAGCCAAAGATCGAGTCTTCTTATGCTGTTACAGCCACGTGGCCACGTGGCCATCTATGCAGCCCAAAATATGCTTCATCCCGAAATTATTATAAATAGCAGGGTACCACACCCATACAAAAGGCTGGCAAATTTCTCAAGGACAAAGACTGTGTCTGATAGTCCAAGGAGTAAGGCAGAGTTCCTACACTTCTCTCGAGCCTCCAAAACTAAACAATTGTACTTAGATTGTTTCATAGGATTTCTTTTTAGGCTCTATATTGTACTTTCAAGTTTGTAATCAAATCTAGTTCCTCTGTAGTTCTTATTTTGATAATTAATGGCAAACAGAGATGATATCTTGTGGTTTGAGATATATAGTTGGACTTGCTACATATAGTTAGATTTGACCTCTAGACAGCTTATACGCATTCGAGTTGGGCTAGAGTCCACTTGATACGTAGCTGGCATGTTTACGTATTATGGTCCTATATATTTTAGGAATGGGGTGTTACATTACTAAAAAGTATGACATAAATGAATATATTGATGAGAAGATGGAGATAGCTAATAGCCAACCGAGAACAAGATGAAAGAAAAAAAAATGTCATCAAACTTTGATAAATAAGACAAAATAAATAAGTGTAACCAGCCAAGATTGGTTTTGTAAACTGAAAATTGTTTGAGCAAGTAAATTGAAAATCGAAGTTGTGTATGAATCTTACCAAATAAGTAGTATATGTATATACTATTAATTTTATATATTTCATGCATGTCTTATTTTTTTTAATTCAATTTAAGCATAACATACTTTACATTTGGATACCAATGAAGTATAAAATAGGTAAAATAAAAGGAATTATAATTGGCAACGAGACTTTTATAATGTCTCCGAATTTTTAAGGTGGGTTATCAAAATTATCTTCAATTTATTAGGGTTTTTAAAAATGAAATTTATAGCTTATTTTGTAAATCAAAGGGACGTTTGACACACAAAATACTATATAACCGAAAATTCTATACTCTCAGAAATCAAATTTTTAGTAATTAAATTTCCTGGAAAAATTATTCCTATGTTTGTTGAATATATAAATATTTTCGAGAAAAAATTAAAAAGATAAAAATCTAGAAAGGATAGAAAACTGAGCTAAAACAAAAAATTCTTAAAAAATAAAAAATCATTCTTAAAAAAATAAAAAATTCTTAAAAATAAAAGAAGAATAAAAGTTATTCCCTACTTGTTTTACCATAATTCAAGGTGCACCATGTCATGTTCCGATTCCGTAGAATCGATAGTCGTCCTCCGGACGTGATGCCGTTCGATACGTGTCCCTAAAGGAACTGTATGTCCTTTTTGAGTCGAGATTGGGTGTATGTGTCCTAAATAGGATACGTGATATTGTGTCATGGTATCTCATATATACATGGTTAGATTTGGGTATATACATGTGTTTCTTTTGTCCAAACAACTCAAATTCGTCATAATATTCATCCACGTTTTTAATAGCCATAGCAACTTAGAAATGTCATAACTTTTAGCTCAGAACTCTGATTAATCTTTCTATTTTTTTAAAAGAACCGTATCGAAGTTAGCTTTCCAAATATATATTAATAGGCCAAAATTATTCTAGAATTTTTTGTAAAACTACTTCAGTGCCAGTTGTCCGAAAGACGAACGTGTTTCGGTGTTTTCGCAATTCCGGAAGCTTCTGGACACAAAAATATGATCTGTTTGAAGTTTTGAAAAGATAATATGAAGGGCTACGACATACTTTAATCCTAAAATTTAGTGAAGATCTAATTGGTACAGTATTAATTTTAAGTTGAAAAGTGACTATACGACATAGGTATTTTGTGTAACCTATGAGCCTATGTTGTATGGATATTAAGTATGGATATTAAGTGAATGTAGGTACCATAGGTTGTCGAGTATATGTATGATATAGTACATATATATGTATATATATTATTGTTAGGTAATATGTGTTAGTTAGTGTGTGTTAATGTTGATACAAATGGTTATCAAGTAAGCAAAATATAGATAAGTTATGTGTCAAGGTATTAAAGTTTTGGACAAGGTACTAGTGTGATACTTGGGTACCATGAGGATATTGGTATCGTGACACTCAAGTATCATGAGTAAGGATAAGAGAGTATTGGAACTTGAGTAAGGTATCATATTTGGTATCAAGTATTAGTATTAGAGTTTGTTGGGATATGTTAGAGTTATCTTAGAAGTTAAGATAATTAGTGTACATAGATATCTTAGTATCTATGATATATTAGAGTTAGAAGATTAGATGGTTAGTTAGTTAATGTCTAGTAGATGTTAGAGTTAAGATAGATAGTATCTTAGGATACTAGATGTTAGTATCTTAGGAGTAGATAGTGTATCGTAGATTTATCTTTACCTTAAGGTAATAGTTTACCTACAAGGTAAGGTATTGGGTTTACCTTCAAGGTAAAGGGGTTTACCTAGATACTAAGGTTAGATGTTAAGATATTGGTTAGCTAGTAGCTTAGGGTAGATACTAGATATCAAATATTGATATTGGTAGCTAAGATATTTATACCTAGTCTAAGGTATTGGACTTTCCACCAAGGTATTGGTATTGGGATACCAATAGGACCAAGGTATATTGGTATATGTGTTTGCCATTGATTAGAAAAGAATAGAACAGTTTTATGGAAGGACTGAACTTTTACTTCATAACACAAACTCGCTCGTACAAAGAAAGCCTAGGGATGAAAACCTAGGTACAGCAATCTAAGTACATTTGTTTAGTTTTTCTGGGGGTAACGGTAGAGGCTCGGGAGAGTGCTATCAACTCTGTCTTACTCCTTGGACGATCGGACGTAACCTTGGCTCTTGATGAAGAAATAGCCTCGGAATGTGTGGAGAGATTCTTTTGTGCGTCGCCGCTCTCTTTGTGCGTGCCTCTGTGTCTCTCCCTCTTTGCAAGGGAATGGCACCTTGCTATTTATAGGAGTGGAGTATGATAAGTAGGGTTTACAATGATTGCTCCTTGAAAAGTGGGCAGTTAGAGACTGGTTACGATTTGCCTTGATCTTATTTATTGGAAATTAATCTGGGCCGTCAATATTGATTGTAACAAATCTGGGCAGTTAATGTTGATTGTACCAAATCTGCATGGGCAATTAATGTTGATTGTAACAAATCTGTATAGACAGTTAATGTTGATTGCAACAAATTTGTACTATGATTATTTGTTGATATCAGCAAATTCGAGTGAATAAATCTTAGTCAATCTCCTGCCCCGTGTCCCAACTGCCTGTTATGTCGATTGCCATAAATCTGGATTATTGGGATTTGATTAACTCCTGTCACGTGTCCCCACTACTGCGAGCCGCATGGAGGACTGTCATAGTTGGGCTGTATGAGTGTGGCCTCGTATCAGAGCCGCATAAGGGTGGCCTTATCTGAACCGCATGGAAGTCGTTTAATCTGAACCGCATGAGGGTGGCCCCCATGATCCTAGCTGCATGGAAGTAGCATCCACATGGGGTAGCCCCCAACCGAACCGTATAAGGGTGGCCACGTGTCAGAGCCGCATGGGTGTGGCTTCCTAAAATCGGAGCCGCATGAGGGTGGCCCCCACGATTCGAGCCGCATAGAAGTAGCAGCCGTATGGGAGTGGCTGCCGCATGAAGGATGTTAGCCACATAGGGAGCTTCGGAATTGGTGGATCGTGCCAGCTATAAAGATTTTCTTCGTTTTCCTAGGAGGGTGCCATTATGTCAGAGTCATCATTGCAGCTTTATGTCAGAGCTATCAATTCACCTTTATGTCAGAGCTGTCGTGTTGCGTCAGAGCATTAAATGAGGCCGCTGCTCGATGGCCAACTATAGAGGCAAACCGCCTAGGGCCACGTGGCTTTTACCCGAGCCGCATGGAGCTATTGGGGATTTCTGAGCCGTATGAGGCTCTGAAGGACTTTTGAGCCGCACGAAGCTCTAAAGGACTCTTGAGCCGCATGAAGCTTTAAGAGATTCTTTGAACCGCATGAGACTCCCTCTATTTTGGGCCGTATGGACTTTCTTGTTCTTTTCCATGCTTCTACAAGACCCCCTTCAAAGTTTTCAATTTGTAAAATTGAAATACTTTGAATAAGAAGCATGATTATGTCCACATAAGCTTTTCTGGCAGCATAGGATGTTCTGGCCACATGGACTTCCAAGCTGCATGGACTTCCTAGCCGCATGGACTGCCTGGCCTCATGGACTGCCTGGCCGCATGGACTGCCTGGCCGCATGGACTTCCTAACCGCATGGACTGTTCTGGCCGCATGTTATCTTCTCTGCCACGTGTGCGTCTCATTTAATGGCCCTTGATTTGTTTTAGATTTAAAGCCGCCTTTTGGGGTAGGATCCCAAGGGTCATTTTTAAATATTCAGATTTGCCTCGATGACTGAAGAGTCGATTTTGTTCTTTAGGCGACACACGGATCGAAGCGTCCATCGGTTTATGAGCCCCCCTGTTCGCCTATAAATAATAGTAACTTTTAGAGAGAAACCCTTTACTTTCTTCTTTTATTCGAACCTCTCTTGTCCTAGCTGCCGTCTTCTTCCTCTTTGCTCATCAATGGCTCCCAAGACTTCCAAGGCTTTCTCTGCTGCGACGAAGGACAAAAGAGTGGCCTCTTCGTCGACTGCGGTGCCCTCGGTTCATCCCGATGTTCACCCCACCATTGAGGGTAAGGATATTTGGGAGAAGTTATATGAACTCGAAATCCTAACCGTCAGGGCTACGTCGCATGTTTTTTATGCACGAGCCTTCTTCGTCTCCATTGAACTGTTCAAGTTCATTGGGATGAATCCACATAACGTGTTGTATGTGCCATATGTGCATCTCATGCCCGAGCCGCATGGGGGTATCCTTCATGTCCGAGCCGCATGAGGGTCATTTTGTGGCCGCATAAGCACTTCGTAGAACTGGACCGCATGAAATTCCAACAGACAGGACCGCATAAGCTTCCTCGAACTGTGTCGCATGATACCCCCATCAAATCAGAACCGCATAAGCTCACGCTAAATAGAGCCGCATAAGCTTACGCTAATCAGTGCCGCATAAGCTCATGTTCAAACAGAGCCGCATAAGCTCTTTTAAACAGAACCGCATAAGCTCACGCTGAACAGAGCCGCAGAAGCTTTACGCTAATCTGTGCCGTATAAGCTCATGTTCATACAGAGCCGCATAAGCTCTTTTAAACAGAACAGCATAAGCTCATGTTTACAGAAAGCCGCATAAGCTCATCTGAAATGGGCCGTATGGGACCCCCACCAAATCAGAGCCGCATAAGCTCATGTGGACTAGGTCGCATAAGCCTAGAAACACTAAGTAGCTTTGTTTAGCCATCTTTTAACTTGTTTCTTTTGTCTTTCTCCAGTGAATTTGCCAGTCAATCCAGCGGGAGAACTCCTGGTGGGTCGGCCCAATCTGCTGTGGGTGTGCGATTCGACCACTTAGTCCAATATGTGGCGAATCAGCTTCCCACAGACGAGCCTATGGAGAGGCTGAATGCTATCAGAAACCAGCCATTCTACTTTTTCTGTGCTATGATGAACTCGGGGCAATTAGAGGGAAAATACCTGAAGCCGGCATTCCTCTTTGGGGATGCCTTGACTGTAAAGAACCCCCGAGTGCTGGATATATCCGAGAGTTAGGACTTTACTCTTGACGGAATGGCGATCCATATCCCTCCGATGGAGCATTATTTTCCTCTGTCATGGCTCAACATGTTACCGATGGACAGAAAGATGGTGGACTCCTTGACTCCAAGCAGGTCGGGGATGATTGTGGGTAACATCCATTATAAGAGGAATTTGGGGTCAACGTATGCAGGAAGGGAACCGGTCAGTCGGTACGTGATAGGACTGGCTCCGGGTACCTTCATAAACGTATCGGGTCCCAATTTTATGTTCTCTCAAGCTGACACCTTCTTGAACCAGCTTGCTCGGAAGGGGTCCTATCCCGTCGGCCGATTGGCACTGCTGAACTGGATAAACCTCATCCCTGCGTGGCCCAACTTGACCACGTGGATTCTGGAGAAGTATTAGACTCCCCTGCGTGAGATCGGCCTCTACCATGCCATTCGGGGCACCTGTCATGGTCTATCCATAAATAAGCCGTTGTTCATGGTTCTCTTGGAGATGTACAACCGGCAGACGGGAACCTTCTTCACGCCTAGAGAGGAGCTGGGACTCGCTCTCCACGAGATGTACGTTATTTCTAAACTGCCCTGGGGGGACGAAGTCTTTGAAGTGTACACCCCTACGAACGAAGAGTTCGAGGATTTGGATCGACAGTTCCCGGGCTTTGTTGCTGTATACCAGGAATTGTTATGTCACCACAATACCTGTCACCAGGCGTCCATCAAGAAGGATGGTAGCTCGGAAGGGAGCATTCCACATACCACGTCCTGGGTCTCATACCTTTTTACACTAGGCGCCTCAGGCCAGGTTTCTTTCCGAGATCCTCAAACCCAGGAGGAGGTACAAAAACTAACGTCGACTGCCAAGAGATCGAGGGCCATGGGCGACACATTTGGGAGTCAAACTGACTCCTTTAGTTATTTTTATCATGGTACTCAGCGGCTGTCAGAGAAGGCACTCCTGGCAGGATTCCTAATGGTGTGGCTACGGAACTGTGTGGTCTCAGGAGGGGCAGGTTCCATTGAGAGGATCAGCCACCACTTTATCCTATCTGCCGTAAAGCTGGTCTTTGGGGCCAGACTGGCCCTTCTTCCGGCCATGGTGTGCAGCATACACCATGGCCTTCGTGCCTTCTCGTCCAAGGTCATCGCCCGTGACACGGCAATGGATTTTGAGCGTATAGAGCTGCCCTACCATTATCTGATGGGGTGGATGTTGATGCACTGCCGGTCTTTGATGAGGCCTGGAGCAGAAGATGGCATTACGGCTGATGATGCTTTTCATTTTCCAATATCACCATCAGCCCTGGGAGTACAGCACTATGCCAGCTTGTCGGAGGGTGCTGGCGAGAGTGGACAGATACGACTTTTTTGTGTCTGTTCCTTATTTTATCGATAAAGAAGTGAGGGGCGTACATATTGATGGTACCGGACCTCCTCACCTCTTGCCTGAGAAGATACTCCTTTGGTTGCGTAATATCCGTCCAGCGCACCTAGTATACCGTAACCGCAACGATGTCTACCTGGAGCCCTACTTGCCCAGTAGGTTCTCCCGCCAGTTCGGGTATAGCCAGCTATTCTTTGACAGTCCCAGCTCTTGCCTGGGCTTTGAAGGTAGCGTCTTTGACGATATCAGGGCATGGCATTATTATGACGCGGTTCATACCTGAACCAGCTTTTCGGTTCCTGAAGCTGAGGCGCCAGGGAAGATTTTGTATATGGCGGCCCTATACCATGTTACGGCGAGCAAGCCTCCCGTTAATTTTGACCCGAGTACCAGCTTTATTGTGGGTACTGGCTTGGCAGAGAAGTCCAAGGGGTCTAAGACGAGGAAGAAGAGGGCGAACACGGTTCCTGTGCCTGACTCGAAGTCCACCAATGCGGACGAAGAGGATAATAAGCATGATGCCGATAACTCTCTCCCTCATGTGGAAGAGGTGGTGGCGGATCAGCTGCCTGTTGTGCCAGATGAGGTGATGGCAGATCAGCCGCCTGTTGTGCCTGGCCTTTCACGCAAGCGAGGCAGGCGTGAGTCTATTGGCGGCATAACCTTCTCCATGAAGCGGGCTGCGGTAAGACGTCGCAGGCTGCTCATTAAGGAGAGAGGCGAAGATGATGATGCCGTTTCGGAGGTGAATTGAATTGCGACCATCTCCTTCTTTAGCTCTTTCTCTTCCTGAACTATGATCTAATCATTTTTTTCTTCTTTGTAGGCGTCAGAAGAGTCGGGCTCTCGAGAATCGACCGCTGTTTCTGAAGTCAATCTGGTCCTGACTACTTTGATTAGTGACATGTGTGCCGAGATTATTTCTGTCGAGATTCTCTCGACAGCGGCTGAAGGATCTCACGTTGCTGAGGTCTCGACCCAGGGCGACGGGGGCTCCGCTGAACCCGTCCCCGAGACTGCTAAATTTCAGCAGGGTGACGCTGATCCAGTCGTATCTCCTTCCGGGGCGGCTGTGGCAGAGGAACCAGCTGAATTCAGCTTAGAGGTCGCTGGTGTAGAAGCATGGAAAATATTAGAATAAAGGTATAAATGGCCCATGCGGTTTTGGGTAGCAAGTCTATGCGGCTCATACTGGAGTTGCCCTATGCGGCCCAAAAGAAGACCCTCAGACTCATGCGGCTCGGGGATGAATGCGGTTCAGCAGGAATATGTGGCTCAATTGACGACACGTGTGACCCCCCCCCCCCCCCCACAGTTGGCCACTGGAGTAATGGCCTCATTTAATGCTCTGACACGACTCGACGGCTGTCTCTGACATAAAGTATCATAATGGCTCTGCCATAATGACAGACTCTTCGGGAAAAGAAGAAAATCTCTGACCCGATCTGACAAAAATTCTAGATTGCCACGTGGCAAAAGTCCCATGCGGCTCGAATAGAGAACAGCTTCATGCGGCTCATTGAGGAATCATTCTAATATGATTAACAAAAATCCACCATATGCGGTCCACCCATAGCCCGGTCTATGCGGCTCAACACCACGCTAATTCATGCGGCCCACAGAAACTATGCATATGCGGCTCATGGAGAGATCGTCTCCTGCGGCTCGCAAAGATTATGCATATGCGGCTCATGGAAAGTTCGTCTCCTGCGGCTCGATGAGGCATTGACTCATGCGGCTCACGAGGAGTATCCCCCTGCGGTTCAAGTGTTGGTCACCCTATGCGGCCCTGGCAGGATCTTCAATTAAAAAATGTGGCACTGAAGATGCAACAGAATCCCAACGAGAATATTCGACATCATCATCATAATTGCCGAGATCAGGGCATATCATTCATCATCAAGCCAATAGGACAAGTGGCGAGCAATCAAATATTGGCATAATCAATCACGAAGATTTAAAGCAGTCAGCATTAACTGCTCATAAGATTTGGTGCTATCCGCATTAGTGGCCGAGATTCATTATGATCAGGATCAAGGGCCCAGATAGAATGAAGGAGCGCCGACATTCCAAACAGATAATCATCAGCAAACCCTAATGATCCTACCCCACTCTTATAAATAGCCAGCATCATTCCCATGTAAAAGAGGTCGGCAACAAAAAGAATAAAAAAAGAGAAGAAGAGAGAGATATACACAGAGAGAGCTCCCCCTTTTCCTGATAATCACAGAGAGAGAGAAGCCAGGAGAGCAACCCGAGGATAGTAAGAAGAACCTTTCTTCGTCAACGCCGAGCAGATCTTTCCCGAGCCAAGGCTGCATACCGATCGTCCAAGGAGTAAGGCAGAGCGGCCGTCGCTTTCCCGAGCCTCTATCGTCACCCCCCAGAATCAAAAATAAACAATCGTACTTAGTCTGCTGTACCTAGGTTTTCGTCCCTAGGCTTTCTTTGTACGAGCGAGTTTGTATTGTGAGTCTAAGTTCAGTCCTCCGATAATTGTTCTGTTCTTTTACAATCAATGGCAAACACGATGGCGACTCTGCTGGGGACTAACTTCTCCACGGCTGAGGAGTTGGTGACGCAATCGGATGCAGCCAAACTTGGCTCCACACAACAGAAGATGGTCGTTCGCTTCGACCAACAGGCGTTCGAAGAGATGCTCTCTGAAGGCAGCGCTGGCCCGGTCCAGAAACGCACCCGCACCACGAAGGCTCGCAAAGAGTGGAGGCCAAAGTCATTTGCTCCTCCCCAAGCCCTCGATGGGATACCCTCGGTCGCTCAAGACGGCGAGAAAGTCTCTCCTGCGGCCCCACTTCAGATCGCAGTCACCTCTACTGTTCCCAAGTCCGGCAGAAGAAAATACTATGATGCTGGACTTGCAGGGGCAAAGAGGGTCTCTGCTCAACCTGAACCGCAGAGGGGTATTAGCCGCAGAAAGAAAATCCATGCGGCCACAACCGTCAACCACATGAAGAAAACTCATGCGGCCACTTCTGTCAGCCGCATAACTTATGCAGCTACAGTTCCCAACCGCATGGATGAGATTCATGCGGCTAGTAAAGTCAACCGCTTACAGAAAACCCATGCGGCCACAGATGCCAACCGCATGCGGACAGCCTGCACGGCCGTGACTCCTAACCGCATAAGAACTCGTCCCACAACAGAAGACAGTCGCATGCAGATAGCCTGCACGGCGCCCAACGCTAGCCGCATAGCGTCTCTACCACACTTCTCTCGATCAGTTTTCGACCGACTCTCATGCGGTCCTAACTCTGATCACTTTCTGGATGAAAATCCAGACTCTGTGATACCTAATGTGGACTCTTCCTATTACGCACCCACAAGTGCTAAAAAGAAAAAGTCTAGGGCAGCGCGGGCTCATCAAGTCCAGACAGCTGCCCCAACCTCTGACTATCGGGGCGTCCCGCTGAGTATCACGCGGGCCTCTGACGGGAAGTTGTATAAAACCACTCGAGTCCAGCCCCCGGCGGCAAACGGACAAAGTGGTTCCTCTGACCTGCGTGAAGCTATCCTCCACAAACGCAAGGAAAGAGAAGGAGCCTCAGCGTGCAGAGAGTCCTCACAGGGATGTCACTGCACCCAGATTATCGTCAACTGCTGTTGCAACAACACGGTAGTAACGGAAGACCGGCCATCCGTCTTCCAAATATTACAACATCCGAGCTCGGAAGACGAGGCACCTCCCGTTGCCTCCTGCAATTCCGCGCGGAAAGTCCCCGTTGAGGGGAGAGGGAAGAAGACAAGCATCTCCAGCCCAAAGGTGTCAACTATTGCAGCTAAGAAGCCGTCGTCTAAAGGATTATCCTCTACTGGAGTATTCCAACACACCCGTTCAAAGACGAAAACTGCTGCAGTAGGAAGTTCGCCGTCTACGTCATTGGGGGTCGTCGGAACTGGGGGTAGCACTCCTCCAAACCTCTACGATAACCCGACATTCCAAGAAGACGGACTGGAGGAAGCAAATCCTCCGACGGATATAACAGATACCGATGTCCCCGAGGACGTCCTAAACGAAGCAAGCTCTGAAGCTGGGGGTACTGTTCCTTCCGAGTCCGAACCTGAAGAGAACATCCCCACATATCCTGATGATTTCTCGATGCATGAGTATGACTCGGAGGGCATGTCCGCCACCTCTCCTTCTGTCACTCCTCACGTGAGGACAGTATTCATGACGGACAACAGCCAAGGTGGTTCCGGCGATCGCCAACGTATCGACACTTTGGAGGCCATACTGCACGCCTTGGTCAAGTCTGTAGACGAGATCAAAGCAGCGCTTCCTACTCTGCAGGGAGTGTCACCTGGTCAGACAAGCACGGGTCCCGCGAACAACATAGATTCAAATTCAGCGGCACCAAATCCGGGCAATAATGCTCCCGAGATAACGGCCCCAACCGCGACAGATGAGGCCCGAGAAGTAAGGAGAGAGGTTCAGGAGCTTCGAGCGATGTTCCACGCCCGAGAAAATTCTCAAGACCTCAGAATACGGCAACCATACCCAGCTGAATGGAGGGATGTGCCCTTTCCTCCAAGATATAAGCCGTTCAATATCAACCCATATAATGGTAAGACTTCAGCAAGCCGGTACATCACTTACTTTGAGGTCACTACCGACCATCTGCCCCATGATGACGCCATCCTCACACGGTTATTCATTGGGGCACTGGAAGGAGTCGCCTTCGATTGGTACCGCAACCTGCCAGATAATTGCATCCACTCCTTCGCTGGCTTCAAGCGCTTGTTCTTGGAGAGGTTCTATGAGGTAGGGCAGGACGTCACGATGTCTACCCTCATGGACGTCGTCCAAGGAGAGAAAGAGCTAACAAGGAATTACATTGAGCGGTTTCGTCAAACCGCAATGAAGTTACCATCTGGCAACCCGGACTCTTCCTTGATTGAAATTTGCCAAAAGAGACTACTCCCAACAATTAGTCTCTGGATGGGCGAAAGTCAATTCAAGGACTGGAAGGCCTTTATCATCAGCGCTACAAGTGCCGAAGAACGATTGAAGAAAGCTCGCCAACTGGGGTTGCATATCTCAGAGGGAGAGAGCAAGGGGAAGCGTCCCAACGCCAGCAACGACAATGGGGGTAGCCCCTCCAACAACCGGGACAACAAAGGCAAGCAGGCCATGGTGACCGATACAGCCCAGAAGCCCGAGCCACAGCCAGCAGACAAACAATGGCCTCAAATCACTTATTCTTTCGAAGACGGCCACGTCAAGCCTATCTTGGACATGCTTATACAAGGAGATAGAATTCAGCTTCCTCCACCAAGGCGGGAACCTCGGCCTGCTGATTTGGAAAATTCGAAGTTCTGCCATTACCACCGCTACGTCCACCATGCTACACACGACTGCTACCAACTGAAACGGTATATCCAGAACCTCATCGATTCGAACGCTCTGGCTATCGACTTCGAGGAGGTAACCGTAGCAGCCAACATGGTGTCCGTACAATTCGACAATTTTCCTCCAACAGAGACTCAAGACGGTGTCATACCCATCCCTCTGGCAACGATGGAAATCACTAATCTTCCGCCTGCCCGTGATCAAACTCCCGGCCTAGTACCCCTCACCACATCACGAGGGGAAATCATGTGGGTCCATCCGGACCTAGTCCACGAGGTGACTCAGCCCACTTTACCTTCTAAAAAGAAAAGTGGAAAGGTCAAATCATGTCACACCGCCTCGGCAGAGGAGGAGGAAGTCTCAGCCGTCACTACTCGATCTGGAGCACAAGCCCAACTAGTGGCCGAGAATCCGACTAATGATCAGCAGCCCACAAACGCTGATACTCCGGGACCGGCTCAGCCTTCGACGACCGACAAGCCTAGGCCGAAGGAGACTCGCTTCGACAAATCCCTCCGAAAGGAGACACCTCAGGAGCTGGAGAGGCCCTACAACTTTGACATCTTGGCGCAATTGGCTAATACACCGGCCAAATTGTCCTTATATGAACTCCTGAGGCTCTCAAAGGATGTCCGCACGGCTCTAAGTGAGGCGCTCCAAAATGCCGACGCATACTTGGCTCAGGTCAACCTCACGGAAGATAATCAGCCTACAGATCTCCAAGATAGTGCGTGTACAGGTGCAATGCCCAATATCGTCTTCTCTCCGCAGGATATGCTCATCAAAACTAACCTGCACGATCGCCCATTGTACTACACTGGATACATCGACGACGTAAAGGTAGACCGAATGCACATTGATCCTGGGTCCTCCATAAGCATCATTCCGAAGGGTTTGCTACATCATCTTCGCATTCCAATGCATCGCCTGACGCCTACAAGCACCGCCATTAGCGGTTTCAATTCGGGCAGGAGCTACCCAATAGGGAAGATTCGCTTGAAATGTCAGATTGGCGATCTCCAATCAGAAGTCACCTGCTACGTCATAGATGTCGACACTTCTTACAATATCCTTCTGGGGCGGCCTTGGATACACGATTACATGATCATGCCTTCTACGCCACACCAGTGCTTTAAATATATCGATAAGCACGGCTTCGTGAGGACAGAGTTTGCTGATATCGATCCCTTCAAAGGGGTCGAATCTTATTACTCAGACTCCTGTCTGTACGAAAAATCAAAGAAGCATCTGGTCTAAGAGGAGGTGCAAGCTCACACCAAGACAACCACAAGATCAGAAGAACCCCTGACGATCCACCTCCACGCTCGCAAACCGGGCAGTTCTGCACCCCTTACGGCTACTCTGCGTAAGGACGCAATCAGTCTATCGGCGCAAGAAGAGCAGATGAGAATCCGGCTGCCGAGGTCTGGCCAAGTGCCGAGACCCACACCAGGGCCTTTTACCATCAGACTACCGAGAGTCGGTCAGCTCCAAGCGGAGAAACTCAATCCCTCCGACAGACCGCTCACAATACGTCTTCCTAAAAAGGGTCGTCACCCCGACGCGAGGTCTGACACTTCCAGCAAACCAGCCACTCCTCGCCCCACGTCAGATGCCAAGCTGGGGGTTGCTAGTCTACCAACAACTCCACGACCTGCTCCCCCGGTCGAGCCTCTGAAGATCAAGCTGACTAGGTCGCTCTCCCAGTCTTCATTTATACAGGGGGTGGCCGAAGAAGAACCAGAATTAGCCAAGTATGTGGCTGCCCACTCCGATACCCCTTCCGCGGATGATGTAATCCCTCTCGAGAAGATACCTTATTTTATCAATAAAGGGCTATCTTTGAATTACATCGAGCTCAACAAGCTATGTACAATGTATGCTATGGACCACGGTATAGGCACTCACCTACACACACAAGTGACAAATGTATATACCACAATCCAGCTCACTCCGGCAGAAGACGCTTACCGAATAGTCGAGGGAGGGGACCACCCGATTATCTTCGGCCGGAAAGACGATCCGTACCCCTTCACCATAAAAGAAGTCGATCTTGGGTCAGATGCCGGGAGATTGCCTCTATACCTTTATAGTCCCCAGTCCAAATACCTCATGCAGAAACAAGGATATGATCTAGAAACTACACCAGGCTTGAATTACGGTACCGGACGGCGACTACCTTTGAATCCCCCAGTACCGTCTGGTAAACCATGGGACTACTATAACAAAACTCGATGTGGACTAGGGTATATAACTCCCACAACGACTCCAGAGAGTTCAGATGAAGAATGTGATTGGCAGTTACACTCAACCGGGTCACCAACTTCCGACTCAGACACAAGCATTGGGGACATATTCGGACAAGTCCTATCAGTCAACATGGCATTTGCCGACGCTTACGAAGAAGATGAGGACATTCCTGAAATCCTCGAGCTTGAGCCGTGGGCCCAACAGTTAGACGCATAATGGGAAAAGCGGTTCGAGCTAAGAGAACCTCCTACGGAGGATGAAGTTATGCAGGTCAACCTCGGCACCGAATCCTCTCCAAAGCCAATCTTCGTCAGTAAAAGCCTAACAGACGAGGAACGAGAATCACTGCTGGAACTCATCAGAGAATACATTGACGTATTTGCATAGAGTTACGAAGACATGCCGGGATTAGATCCCGATATTGCTCTCCATAAACTCAATATACGGCCGGATGCAAAGCCAGTCAAGCAGTAGCAACGACGCTTCCGCCCGGGCGTCATGGACGCGATCGAAGCCGAAGTCAACAAGCTGATAGCCAGCGACTTCATCCGTGAGGAGCAACACCCTGACTGGGTCGCCAATATAGTCCCGGTCCTTAAGAAGAACGGGAAGATCCGAATCTGCATCGACTTCCGTAATCTAAATAAGGCATGTCCGAAAGACGAATTTCCCCTCCCGATCACGGACATCATGATTGACAACACATGCGGCTTCGAACGTATGTCATTCATGGATGGATTCTCGGGATACAATCAAATCAAGATGTCCCCCGACGATGAGAAGCACACATCATTTAGAACACCGATCGGCACATACTGTTACATAGTCATGCCATTCGGTCTAAAGAACGCTGGTGCCACATATCAGCGGGCTATGAGTATCATTTTTAGATAACATTTGCACAAAATAGTGGAATGCTACGTCGACGACATCGCTGTCAAGAGTCGCCGCAAGGAGGATCATCTGCAAGATCTGAGAACGGTATTCGACCTGATACGAGCCCACAACCTGAAGATGAACCCTACAAAGTCGTTCTTGGGCGTATCCAGCGGGAAGTTCTTAGGTTTCATCATCACTGTACGGGGTATCCATGTAGACCCTGAGAAAACCAAGGCAATAATGGAGATGGGTCCTCCGAAAAATCTCCGCGAACTTAGAGGCCTCCAAGGGAGGCTAGCCTATATCAGAAGGTTCATTTCCAATCTCTCCGGACGATGCCGGCCGTTCACACACCTCATGAAGAAGGGAGTCTCATTCGTATGGGACGAAGAATGCCAACGCGCTTTCGACGACATCAAAGAATATTTGTCAAATCCTCCAGTCCTGGTGGCCTCGGTCCCTGGAAAACTATTCTTGCTCTATGTACGAGCAATGGAACACTCCTTCGGTGCCCTGCTGGCACAAAATAACGATGTAGGACACGAACAGGCCATATACTACCTCAGCCGAATGATGGTCGGGCCCGAACACCGATACACTGCCGTGGAGAAAGAATGCCTCGCCTTGGTATTCGCCATTCAAAAGACGCGACATTATGTTACAGGACAAACCATACATGTGATCTCACAGGTAAATCCCTTCAGGGTCCTCATGACTAAACCAGGGGCGCTCAGCTCTCGCCTCGCTACATGGGCAATACTGCTATCCCCATATCATATGATCTTCGTCCCACAGAAGGCTGTCAAAGGCCAAGCCCTGGCAGACTTTTTGGCGGCCCATCCAGGATCGGGGTCATCCAGAATATACGAGGAAATCCCAGATGAGGTCGCCGATTCTAATACAACCACCCACGACAACATATGGAGGATGTTCTTCGATGGCGCTTCAAGAACCGGACCCAAGGGAAATATCGTCGTCGGGGTCGGAGTAATATTGATCTCTCCTACCGGGCTAGTGATCAATCGCGCCTACTCTCTCACGGAACCCTGTTCCAACAATGTGGCCGAGTACAACGCTTTGGTCATTGGCCTCCAACTCGTAAAGGAGCTGGGTGTAGAATATCTCGAAGCATACGGCGATTCTCAATTAATCGTCAATCAGATTCGGGGGTCGTACGAAGTCCGCCATGAAGACATGATCCCCTACCACCAAATAGCAATCAACATTATCTCCTCATTCGAGGGATTCTTCATCGAACACGTCCCCAGACTTCAAAATATCGAAGCCGATGCCCTAGCAGGCCTTGCCGCTTCCTTAGCAGTGCCGAACCAAGCGCATCACTCGGTTGAGGTGATAGGCCACGAACTGGTCTGTCCCAAGAACAATATTCAATTCGTGGCGAGCTATTCCGCCCAGACGGTCGACGAAACACCAGACTGGAGACAACCGTTCATTGACTTCGTCGTATACGATATCCTCCGGGAGAATCCAAGGGAAGCCACCTCCATCAGACGGCGTTCTCTCAGATTCTTCTACGACACAGAGACAAAGATGTTGTACCGACGATCCTACGACGGATTATTACTCCGGTGCTTGTCAAATGCAGAAGCCAAAGAAGCTGTACGAGAAGCTCACGACGGTGTCTGTGGGGCCCATCAGCCTGGCCCTAAGCTACAGGACCGCCTTCGCCGTATGGGCTACTACTGGCCCACGATGGTGGCAGACGCAATAGACTATGCCAGAAAATGCAAGGCTTGCCAAGTCCACGCGGACTTCATTCACCAACCATCCGAGTTTCTACATCCAACGGTGGCATCCTGGCCATTCGAAGCATGGGGAATGGATATCATTGGTCCAATCACCCCACCTTCCTCCCGAGGACATCGCTTCATACTTACGATCACCGACTACTTCTCCAAATGGGCGGAAGCCGTCCCACTCACAGAAGTTAAGACTTCAAACATGATCAGCTTTCTTAAGCATCACGTCATCTACCGCTTCGGACTGCCGCGGAGGATCATCCATGATAATGGTCCGCAGTTTGCAAGCCATGCATTCTATCGATTCTGCGACAAACACCGCATTCAGAATGTCGCTTCGACACCATATAACCCGACAGCAAACGGGTTGGCAGAGGCATTCAATAAAACAATCATCAAACTCCTCAAGAAGTTTGTCTCCTCCAACAAACGCGACTGGAACGAGAAGCTCGGCGAATGCTTATGGGCTTATCGCACCACGGTTCGAACAGCTACTGGGAATATACCATTCTCTTTAGTATACGGGAGTGAGGCAGTCCTCCCACTGGAAACTCAGATTCCTTCACTCCGCGTCGCCCTCACTTATCAATTAACAACGGATGATAACTATCGACGCCGATTACAAGAGTTGGAGGCCTTAGACGAAAAGCGCCTCCTAGCCCAGCAAAGGATCGAGCTATACCAAGCACGTATCTCAGGAGCCTTCAACAAGAAGGTCAAAATCAGAATATTCCAAGTGGGCGATCTCGTTCTGGCAGTCCGGAGACCAATGGTCATGACTCACAAGACCGCAGGCAAGTTCCAGCCAAAATGGGAAGGTCCATTTGTCATCGAGGCCGTGTTCTCCAACGGCGCCTACCGCCTCGCCAAGCAGAATGGGGACTTGCTTATGTTGCCCGTCAACGGCAAGTTTCTAAAGAAATACTATGTTTAGCCACCATTTTCCAAATTATCGAGTCATGTACCCTCTTAGTACCCCTGAACTCGCACCCACCATTTTCCAAATTATCGAGTCATGTATCCATTGATACCACTGAACCCACATCTACAACATTTCAGATTACCGAGCCATGCACCCGCTGGTGCCACTGAACTCTCATCTCCTCAATATTCTAGAAAATCCAAATTATGTACTTACATTTCGGTCACTCTCTCAGATAGTAAGTCACGTATAATCATACCTCTGAACTTTCTTCCTGAAAGAGATCCTCCCTCATGATCCACTACCCGCGCTCCCAGTACACAAAAGGGTAATCGATCCACTAATTTCCGAAACGACCATGTCCTCATTACCTCTGAGTCGTTTTCACTTCCACCAAAAACAAACTACCCCCTCGCATAGAACTTCCATGTCCTCCTACCTCTGAGTAGTTCTATGCACCCCTTCTTCATTGAGCCCACTCCTGTCATGTCCTCATTACCTCTGAGTGGGAAGGCTCCGTCGAAGAAATCACCATATTTGCCATGTCCACATTACCTCTGAGCAAGTATATTGGTTCTCTTTCAACCTATTATCCGTACCCACAACCAGAGTGCGACAAGGATAATAGGTCCACAAATGTCCTCTGTTGACCACAAATGTCCTCTGTTGACCACAAACGTCCTCTGTTGACCACAAATGTCCTCTGTTGACCACAAATGTCCTCTGTTGACCACAAACGTCCTCTGTTGACCACTATTGATTATAGAAAAGTCTTCCGTGAAGTCTCCCCTACCATGTTCTCATTACCTCTGAGTAGGAAGATTCCACGGTAAAACCCTCATGTTTGCTACGCCCTCATAATCTCGGAGCAATTATGACTGGCTTCCTCCCACCTTATTATCCGTATCCTGAACCAGGATACGCCAAGGATAATAGGTCCACAAATATCCCTTGCTAAGCTTCTTAGCATAAATCTACCATCCTACCATGCCCCGGGAGCCCAGCTGCTCTACGGCATTCCTTTCCCCAGTACCGGGAACATCCATGACCATTTTGTCGTGGCTGTCCCGGACATCCTGATCAAACTTGTTATCCGTACCTAAAACTAAGGTACGCCCAGGGTAACAAGTCCATAAATAATCCCCCAGCAAGTCCAATTCCATGAACACCACAAGAACAAGAAAGAGAAGATGAGTTGAAACATGCTCATTTATCTCAAAATTCAAAAGAGCTACATCAGTGGGGATCACATCCCTTGCAAATAAAAATATACACATATGAAAGAAAAAAACAAAAAAAGAGAAGCAGAAGAGGACAGATGGTGGATCACTGCTCCGGGGCGCATAACACCGTGAGGCGGTCCTTTATCAAGGCGACCGACCGCTCAAAACTCTGTTTGGCTCGACGCTCTGCCTCCTGATTCAGCACCGCCGGGTCCTCCAGATGAGCATAGGCTCGCCAGTTGTCCTCAAACTCCTTAAAAGACCGCTCCAAGGTGGCAGAGGATCAGGAAACCCGCTCGGCCTCCCGAGCAATCGACTCCTGCTCTGCACGAGCAGCTTCCCGCTCTAACTCTAGGAAGGCCAACTCCTGTTGGAGTGCAAGAATCCGCTCCCGTGTGGCCGCTACTCCACGAGAAGCAGACTCTTTACGAGCCCTACAAGCCTGACTTCGATGACCCAGATGGGCATATGAAACAGAAAGCTTGTCAAGGTCTTCCCGCACAGCTGGCGCGGCAGCATCCCGAGTGAGCTTGATCTTGTCCCGAGCAGCAACGAGGCGACCCTGCTCCCGTTCAATTACAGCGGGTAAGCCAGCCTGCCGTGTTGCCAGTAGTTGGGTCACAAGTAGATCAGCCTCTGTTAACTTGGGCTCCAGGAGCGCGGCTAACCCCATCCCGCCAGGAAGGTCCTTCAAAGTGTCAATCTGGCCCCGAGCACCCTTCAAAGACATAGTGAAAGGGATTCCCCGTTCTACAGCAGCGTCGACACCCCTCCCTAAGTGACGATAGAAGCTATCAACCACATCCTGCGTCACCTCGTTCAAAGCCTCCGAGGAGGCCGGTATCAACGGGAGTGTGGCCGGCAGCACAGAAGAAGATGCAACAGAATCTGCCGCTTCGGCCACAAGAGAAACCAACTCCGTACGGTAAGACGCTTGAACAGCGGCCAACTCCTCTTCAGCAGCCCGCAGGATTTGGATGCTCGACAAGGTCGAGAAGTCGACTTCCGGAGCCGTGTCAACAGCGGAAGACGAGGCGGAAACCATTGCCAACTCCCTCCCCGTCTGCCCGGAGACGGCAGGAGGCTCTTCAACATGAGAGAGAGGAGAAGAAATATTCCTTTCGTCCGGATAATGGCCTACCGAACTCTCCCCGAGAACATCCGCGGCGGGAGGAAAAAGGTCAGGACCTGTAGGGCCAAGGCAACCATGAATCGACTTGACCCGAAGGATATGTTGATAGAGCAAATAAGCCCCTTCGGTAGTCAATATATGGCCTATCTTACCAATGGAGGAGTGTAGAGGCTGAGGTTCGCTTACAGCCACCACAGCCTCCTCACTAATAGCCTCCGAATCAGGAATCAGAGAGTCATCCCCGGGAGAAGAGGTACTGAGAACGGTGTCATCTCGCTGAAGCTCAACGACCGCGGGGGCGGGCCCAGAGGAACCTTCGTTCCCCCGAGCTGATGCTTCAGCAACCCGGGAACTTCCAGCCGCCTCCGGGAGAGCTCCAGCAGAAAGGACCGCGGCGCACATATCGCTGATTAAGGCAGCAAGGGCGGGATCAACCTCGGAGGCAGTAGATGGTTCAGAAGACCCCGGTCCGTCGGACGCCTACAAAGAAAAGTGATTAAATTATATCTGCGAGAGGAAAGGGAACTACAACAAAGAAATAAATCCAATTTAGCCTTACCTCCGGAGTAGCATCGGTACCGTCATCCCTTTCGGTAATAAGCGATCCACGAGACTTAACGGCAGCTCTCTTCACAAAAAAGGTCGCTCTGCTGCCAGAAGATTCGTGCCTGACTCGCTTACGTGAGGAACCAGACACAGCCGGAAGCTGTTCTTCCCTCACTCTTCCACCTTCTGTAGAAAGCAATGGGCCCTCCGCCGGTTCGTCAGGGATGGGAAGCGGTTGATCTGCTACTTCTTCGCCTCCATCAAAAAGAGAATCTTCGCTGTCATCTTCCTCCCCAGCCGACTCGGAAGGTTCTGATTCAGGGAGAGGAGTCTGAAGCGCTAGTTGCTTTCTGGCCTTAGCCCCCTTTGGCTTCTCCTCTAAGCCTGTACCCACGATAAAACTGGTACTCGGATCAAAATTAATAGGAGGCTTGTTCGCCATGACATGATACAAAGCAGCCACGTATAAAATTTCCCTTGGCGTCTGAGCATCAGGGACCGAGAAGCTGGCTCGAGTATGATAAGCATCATAATAATTCCATGCCCTGACGCCATCAAGAACACTACCTTCGAAGCCCAAACCCGGATTGGGATGATCAAGGAATAACTGGCTATAACCGAACTGCCGAGAAAACCTACTAGGTAGGTAAGGCTCCAGGTACACCCTATCGCGGTTGCGATAAACCAAATGAGCAGGACGGATGTTACGCAACCAGGTGAACATATCCGGAGATAGAAAGTGAAGAGGTCCAGTACCATCAAGGTGTACCTTACTCACATCCTCATCAGAAAAAGGAGGAACAGACACAAAAAGGTGACACCCATCTACCCTCGCCAGCGCCCTCCGACAAGCCGGCATAGTATTGTATTCCCAAGACTGGCGATGGCATTTGAAGAGGAAAGCATCTTCATCCGTAGCATCTTCCGCAATCTCGGGTCCCAGCAAAGACTTGTAATGCATCGCCAACCACGCCATCAAGTAATGGAAAGGCAATTCTACGCGCTCAAAATCCAAGGTCTTCTTACGCACAACAACTTTCGATGAGAAGGTCCGAAGACCGTGGTGGATGCTGCACACCATGGCGGGAAGAAGGGCCCGCCTAACTCCGAACACCAGTTTAACGGCGGAAAGAATAAAATGGCGACCGATCCTCTCGATGGAACCTGCTCCTCCTGAGACGACGCAATTCTGTAACCATATCATCAAAAAGCCAGCCAGGAGCGCCTTCTCTGACATCTGCGTGGTCCCATAGTAAAAATAGCTGAAAGAGTCAGTTTGACTCCCAAATATGTCACTCCTGGACCGCGACTTCTTGACGCCTGACATCAAATCCTTCACCTCCACGTGCGTTTTAGGGGTTCGAGGAGTAACTCCACCAGAAGGGTTAACTTTGAAAAGGTAACTAATCCATGATGTGGTGTGGGGAGCGGTCCCTTCGGAGCTATCCGCTGTCTTTATGGCCATCTGGTGACAAGCACTATGGTGGCACAGCAACTCCCGGTATACTGCAACGAAACCTGGGAATCGTCGGTCCAAGTCCTCAAACTCCTCATTCGAAGGGGTATACACCTCGAAAGGCTCATTTCCCCAGGGGAGTTTAGAGACAGTATACATCTCATGAAGAGCAAGCCCCAGCTCCCCTACTGGTGAGAAGAATGTCCCCGTTCGCCAGCTATACATCTCCAAGAGCGCCATGAACAGCGGCTTATTAATAGGGAGCCCGTGGCAAGTCCCTCGAACAGCATGATAAAGTCCCACCTCACGCAAGAGTGTTCCGTAGGTCTGCAGGACCCAGGTGGTCAACTGGACCCACATAGAAGTAGGGTTTATCCAGTTCGGTAACGCTATCCTACCAACAGGATAGGACTTCTTACGGACAAGCCAATTCAAGAAGGTGTCAGCCTGAGCAAATGAGAAGTTGGGACCGTATGCATTCATGAAGGAGCCCGGGGCCAGACCCATCATATAACGAGGGACGGGATCCTTACCTGGGTATGCTGACCGCATATTCGGATTGTAATGGATGTCGCCCATCAACATCCCCGATTGAGTAGGGGTTAAGTTGCACACCATCTTCCTGTTCAACAGCACCATATTGAACCACGATAAGGGATAATGGCGTTCCATAAAAGGGATATGGATTGACTCCCCGTCCAAAGAGAAATCCCAGTTCTCGGAAATCTCTAACACTCGAGAGTTCCCTATGATTAGAGCATCTCCAAAGAGGAATAGAGGCTTCAGGTATTTCCCATCCAGCCTCCCAGTGTTCATCATGGAACGAAGGTAATGAAGGGTCTAATTCTCGATGGCGTTCAACCTCTCCAAAGGCTCATCAGCAGGGAACTGATTCAATACATGCTTAATTAGGTCGTCAAGATGCACACCCAAAGCAAATTAATTTGAACCAACCAAAAGTTCCCCCGCAGGATTCACGGGCAGATTCACTAGAAAAAGATAAAAGAAACAAGGTCAGAAGACAAACAAAGAAAACAGAAGTATTGGAAAAGATTACTGAAGTCTATGCGGCTCAGGTTGCCACAGCCTCATGCGGCTCATCAGCAGATAGGTCCATGCGGCTCTGCGCGTCATAGCCCCATGCGACTCTGAATTAACCAAGTCTGTACAACTCAGATTCAGAAGGGTTTATAGATTCATGCGACTAAGCCCGACTCATACAAACCGCTGCGGCTACAAACCATCAAGTTCATGCGGTTCAAAAGTGAGCAACGCTTATGCGGCCCAAGTCGAAAACACACATGCGGCACTGATCGAATGCGACAAGCTCATGCGGCTATAATAGGCGAAGTACTTATGCGGTCACATCGATACGTCTCGTATATGTGGCTTGTGCATAAAGTATGCAACAGAGCCATGGCAGCAGTTAGGGTTTTTCGGAGTGACCCCCTTACCAGCGATGGGCGGGTGAACATCAGGATGGACAGCGCCTACAGCAGTCGGCGGAGGAACGACTACATTCGTCGTCGTAGTCGCCGTAGCAGCAACTGCCTTGCCCTTCGCGGCCTTCGATGCAGCAGATCTCTTGGGAGCCATGGTCGATGGATGAAGAAGGAAAACGAAGAGCAAAGTTGGCAACAGGGAATTCAAGCAAAGAAAGGAGGTAAAGAAATCCCCAAGAGCTGAAAAACTCCTATTTATAGGCGATCCATAAAGTAGAAAGACGCCTCGGATTACGCGTCGCCTCCAAAAATAAAGGCGAGAACGCTTCGGTCAAGGCAAAACCGACCCTTGGGATCCTCTCCCAAAAGGCGGCGTCAAATCAAATCGAAGGCAATTAATGAAGATTTGCTCACGTGGTCAGGGCGCATGGCGAAGAGCCTATGCGGCCAGAAGAATCTATGCGGCCGAGATGCTAATGCGGCCAGGAAGCTCAGGTAAACAGAACATCCTATGCGGCATGAACGGGGCCATGCTTCTTATTCAAAGTGTTTCAATTTTACAAATTGAAAACTTTGAAGGGGGTCCTGTAGAAGCATGGAAAATATTAGAATAAAGGTATAAATGGCCCATGCGGTTTTGGGTAGCAAGTCTATACGGCTCATACTGGAGTTGTCCTATGCGGCCCAAAAGAAGACCCTCAGACTCTTGCGGCTCGGGGATGAATGCGGTTCAGCAGGAATATGCGGCTCAATTGACGACATGTGTGACCCCCCCCCCACAGTTGGCCACTGGAGTAATGGCCTCATTTAATGCTCTGACACGACTCGACGGCTGTCTCTGACATAAAGTATCATAATGGCTCTGTCATAATGACAGACTCTTCGAGAAAAGAAGAAAATCTCTGACCCGATCTGACAAAAATCCTAGATTGCCACGTGGCAAAAGTCCCATGCGGCTCGGATAGAGAACAGCTTCATGCGGCTCATTGAGGAATCATTCTAATATGATTAACAAAAATCTGCCATATGCGGTCCACCCATAGCCCGGTCTATGTGGCTCAACACCACGCTAATTCATGCGGCCCACAGAAACTATGCATATGCGGCTCATGGAGAGATCGTCTCCTGCGGCTCGCAAAGATTATGCATATGCGGCTCATGGAAAGTTCGTCTCCTGCGGCTCGATGAGGCATTGACTCATACGGCTCACGAGGAGTATCCCCCTGCGGTTCAAGTGTTGGTCACCCTATGCGGCCCTGGCAGGATCTTCAATTAAAAAACGTGGCACTGAAGATGCAACAGAATCCCAACGAGAATATTCGACATCATCATCATAATTGTCGAGATCAGGGCATATCATTCATCATCAAGCCAATAGGACACGTGGCGAGCAATCAAATATTGGCATAATCAATCACGAAGATTTAAAACAGTCAGCATTAACTGCTCATAAGATTTGGTGCTATCCGTATTAGTGGCCGAGATTCATTATGATCAGGATCAAGGGCCCAGATAGAATGAAGGAGCGCCGACATTCCAAACAGATAATCATCAGCAAACCCTAATGATCCTACCCCACTCTTATAAATAGCCAGCATCATTCCCATGTAAAAGAGGTCGGCAACAAAAAGAATAAAAAAAAGAGAAGAAGAGAGAGATATACACAGAGAGAGCTCCCTTTTTACCTGATAATCACAGAGAGAGAGAAGCCAGGAGAGCAACCCGAGGAGAGTAAGAAGAACCTTTCTTCGTCAATGTCGAGCAGATCTTCCCCGAGCCAAGGCTGCATACCGATCGTCCAAGGAGTAAGGCAGAGCGGCCGTCGCTTTCCCGAGCCTCTATCGTCACCCCCCAGAATCAAAAATAAACAATCGTACTTAGTCTGCTGTACCTAGGTTTTCGTCCCTAGGCTTTCTTTGTACGAGCGAGTTTGTATTGTGAGTCTAAGTTCAGTCCTCCGATAATTGTTCTGTTCTTTTACAATCAATGGCAAACAGCTGGTGAGGGGACTACGGCGGCTGTGAGCGAACCTCAGCCTCCATAACCCTCCCCTGGTAAGATAAGCCAAATCTTGACTAGTGAGGAGGCTCATTTGCTCTATCATTACATCCTTCGGGTTAGGCTGATTGATAGTTGCTCTGGACATATAGGTCCTGCCTCTTCACTGCCAATGACGGACATTGTCAGGTTCGGCTTTGCCAGAGGAGATCTAGGGGAAGGGAGTGTGCCCCCTCCCCTTCCAACTTATATTGAGGGGCCTTTCGCTGGATCGAGTTCGGAAGATCAGATGGCGACACAGCCGGGGCAGAGAGCAATGGTCCATGCATCCTCTTCTGCTCTTGTGGTTTCGGGGGTCGACCTTTCTGCCTTGTCGAGTATCCAGGTTCTTCGGGCCACGGAAGAGGAGTTAGCTTCTATCCACGCGTCTTTTCGCTCGAAATTTGTTTCCCTGGTGGCATGGGTGGCAAGTTCTGGCGCGTCTCCTTCGATACTGCCAGCTACACTTCCTTTGACGTCGTCCTCTACGGAAGTTCTGGATGAGGCGTCACAGGATGTGGTTGACAGTTTCTACCGCCACTTGAAGAGAGGGGTCGAAGCTGCTGTGGAGCGGGGGACCCCCTTTGCCTTGGCCCGATAATGCGCTCGTGGCTACATTAAAATTCTTAAAACCCTCCATGGTGGGGCAGGGATAGTTGCGCTTTTGGAGCCCAAATTGTTAGAGGCTGATCAGCTCGTGGCCCAGTTTCAAGTGCCGACGATGGTGGTGATGGCTGTGTGTGTTGGGTTATCGGTCGGAGTGGCCGGTCGTGGTGGCAGTGTGGGTGTTTGGGGTGGATGTTGGGGGTTATGGTGTTTGCGATGGTGGTTTGGTGATGGTTGCTGCAGCATTTACCGAGGGGAGGAGGAAGGCTAGGGTTGCTGATGGTTCGGGAGGCAGGGTGTGGCCGAGGCTTTTTTTTGCTGGGTCGGGTGGTAGTGTACCGAAGTTGGCAGGGTTGCGCTGATGGGGCAGCCAGAGGCAGTAGTCGGGATAGATCGGGGCTAGGGATAGGGTTAGGAATTCGATTGTGTCGGGGTGTGTCCGACACAGAGTGGTTGGAATTGTATATATAAAAAAATATGGAATAAGAATTTGGACGGGGAGGGATTACATGGACATGATGCACTCACGTGGGTGGAAAAATTTGTGGATGGTTGGAATTTATGGAGGAGTACCTGCCTATTTATAGGATGTGGGAATTTCCAGTTGGATAAGGATTAGAATTGATTTAAAGCTCCAATTGATAAATACCATATTAATTTAAATAGTTTTAAAGTGAATTCAATCCAAATTCGAATCAAATTAAATCTAAGTAAATCCATCTTTACATTAAAAATAGGATCCATAAAAATACATTTGTATTTATAATTCATAATAATTAATTTAAATACCAATCAACAAATTTTAAAAATATTTTTATGAACACTAAAATTATAATAATAATTAATTTTGAAAATTCAAAATAAGTATTTAAATATTAATAGAAAATAACTTACAATACATTTTTGCAAATAAAAAATAATAATAATATCGATTAGTTTTTTAAACTCAAAATATGTATGGAAATAATTTCCATGCACTTGCATGTAAAATAGAATAAAAGTATTATTTTTCTAAAGCATTACTTCTACTTGTATAAATCATTTTTATAGTAATGAAAATAAAACATTTGACTAAATAAAAAATGTTTATATACAAATTATTTACTCTTTATATATTTTGAAATCAAACTATTTACTATATTTACGAAACCTATAATAAACTCTTTATGTAAAATAACTAAATAAATAATATCACGTATGCACGTACTCACACTCGTCGTATAATTACCAAAAATAAATACTAAAAATAAAATTTCAAAATCGTAGTAAAAATTTTGGGGTTTTATAAGACGTGTGTGTAAAAAGGGGAAACACTACGCCAGCACGTTAAAACGTGTGCGTAAAGGAGGAAATGCTACGCTGGCACGTTAAGAATGTGTGCGTAAAAACTTTATCTTCTCTCCAAGGCCAAGACAAGCAGGCATAAAAGCTCAAGAGCTCAAGAAAGTCCCATCTCGGCCAAGACTCGATGAAATCCAACCATTCCAAAACCAAACTTGCGTAACATCAGAATGCCTTCTACATAGAACTCTTAGTTTTCGAAAATAAGCCAGTTTCGTAGATCAAAATCGAGAAATCTGAAAATGCAACAAACTTATATCTACATGAAATGAACCATGGAAACTAAAAATGCTAAGTACTAAAGTGTCTTAGAATCTCGTGAGGAAGACAATGGAAAAATAAAACTTAAGTTCCTCCATGAAGCAAGTTGCACTTGCCTACGGTGGTGCTCGGTGGAAAAGAAATGAGGAAGAAAAAAAGAAGTAGTAAATGAGTAATGAATGAGGAGAGAGAATGGTTGTTGGGTTAATAAATGAGGGATGGTGGTAGGTAGGGATTTGCATATCAACCCAAACCGAGCCCAACCAAGCCGAACCCAACCGAACCCAATGCAGGCCAAGGCCAGGATAAACCACATGAACCAGGAAATGCTAACTAACCCATGCCAATACAAAACCCAAGACTAGCCAGTCAAGACAAGTCGAACCAGGATGAACCCAAAATAAACCAAGGCAAGATTAAACCAGGATCAAGCTAAGCAAGACAAGTCTAATTACGAGTCGGAATTCCGTATACGTATACCAAAATACGTAATACAAACTACGGGCGTTATAAAGTTCACATAGTCCAAGGGATAAAGTGATCGTCTTCTGATTAGATTCCTAAAGTTGTACTTCTTCAGAATTCATTGTACTTTGTACAATTCTTTTTCAAGTTTGGAATAAACTTTTTGTTTTTGCAAACAAAATGGCGACACTACTAGGGACGACTTTCTCCTCCTACGAGAAGGTGACAACTCAATGTGATACTGCGTCGATCGACAAGACGCAGAAGACTCTGGTTGTTTAAGTCAACCAGACAGCCTACGAGGATATGATCAACACGAAGAGCAACAAGCGCACTGTGGCTATCACCAAGAATAGAACTGTGTGGACTCCTAAGTCTTCCACAGTAGCTGTTGCCCAGGCGCAACCTGAGCGCTCAGTGGCCAAGGTACAATCTGTCTCTGTGGCCCAGGCGTAGCTTGCTTCTGTTTCCCGCACACAACCCATTCACTCTGCTGCCCAAGCACAGTCCACTCGTTCTGTTGCCAAGATGCAGTCTACTCACTCTGCTTCTGTTGTCCGTGTACAACCCATTCACTCTACTGCCAAGGCACAGTCTACTCATCTTGCTGCCAAGGCACAGTCCACTTCTATTGCCATAGCGTAATATACTCATCTTGCTGCCAAGGTGCAACCTACTCACCTTACTGTCAAGGCGCAACCAGTAGCCCATTCTGCTATGGCACAACCTATGCGTCCTGTTGCCTAGGCACAGTTTGCACACCATGTTGCTCTGGCGTAACCCAAGGGAACTAGTCTTTTGGCTATTCCCTCTTCTTCTCCAGTTCTGAACTTGGAGAAGCAATGTTCTAGTGCTAGTGCTAGACAAAACAAAGGAAAGGGTCCTTTGACACTTCCTCAACTTGTGCAATCTGTACCTAATGTGGTTCAACAATAAAACAGAGGGAAACGCTTCTTAGATAACCCTTCACAAAATAAAGGAAAGCACCCCTTGGTCTTTTTTCAATCTTCTCCAGTCTATAACTCAAAGAAAAATATCTCAGATTGTATTTTTTTGAACAGAGATTCCTCTGTTTTTAACAGAGGTCTTCAAATCTCTGCCGGGGAAAAGAATACTGATCAAAGAGGCATCCCGCCTACCCCTATGGCAACTACTCAAGATCTTCCAACCTTGTATATTTCAAGATCTAAACAAAAAAAAGTTGTTGGTATCTCAAACAGATGCACCGGGAGTAGAATTGTCTGATTTACGTGCCTATCTCAACAGGCGTCAATCAATATCAACCTCGGTGAAACGCAAGTATCCTATGCCAAGGGCCAACTTGCACCAGAAATACAGCTGTGAAAAGAAAGACTCAATCACTTATGCTAATGAATTAAGTACCTCTTTATACACCCACGGAACTAAGCATCTTAAGAACCGGAGTCATGTTCCTAACACCATTAAAGAATATGTTCCTCCGATTTCTTTTCGTCCCGTGGTGGTAACTGATCTCCGGGAATGTCTTACACAAAGACGGGAGATCACAGAGACGTCCCACTCACCTTTAAATCATCTATCAGAACGCCACTGCCTTCATGAAGTGGTTATAAAGTGTTGTTGCCAATCAGTTAAATGATCTGTCTTCGATCATCTGAACTATACTTTAATTCCTGAACCCATGTTGGAAGATGAAGATGAGCTATTATATGCTTCTGTTAATATGACTTCCCGAGACACTGGGGGTAGAAAATCTTTAAAGCGTGGTACGTCTCGCAAAGGGGTATTTCAACATACCAGATCGAAAAATCAGAATTTGGACCAAGATGTCTTTAATCAGGAAGATCTTTCCATCACTCATCTGGAAGAGGATTCATTGTCTGACTTTGACGCAGATAGTGAAAGCTCTGAATAAACTATCTCGTCAATAGTGGCAAGAGAAGTAACGGCATATGCCATTATAGAAGACCAAGACGCTTCCAGTTCAGCCAGTCAAGAACAACAAATTACGGGACTGGAAGACAAACTGAAGACCATGGCTGAAATGGTCGCAAGTATGTACACCATAATCGTGGCTCAACATACAGTGCCACCAGTTATAAATCCTGCTACAAATCCTGAGCTCATAGCATCTTCTGTACCTGTTAATATCGGTTTGGGGGTACCGCCTCCCCAGGTTGCGTCTATACCAATTCAAGCTGCTCCCAGTCAGTCTGGTATTGGGGGTGGTAATTACCATGTTGTTTCTCCTCCTAACAATTCAAATCAACCTACCAATTTACAAACATCAGGGGATACTAATGATGCTGTAAAACTCTTACGTACCCAGTTTGAGGCCTTTAAGCAGAAGAATGGTCTACAAAGACTTGGGATAAAATAACCTTATCCTGCAAAATGGAAAGAGGTTCAATTTCCTTCTAAATATAAGCTTCCCACCATTATGTTGTTTGATAGCGGCACTTCTCCAAGTTACTACATAAATCACTTTAAAGTGATGACTAATCAATTACAGCCAAATGATGCTCTTCTTACCAGGGTGTTCGTCGGTTGTTTAGCCGGTACGACATACGACTAGTACCGTAGCTTGCCTGATGGCTGCATAACTTTCTTTGCTGATTTCAAGCAAATATTCTTGGAATAATTCTATGAAGGGGTCAATGACATGACTATGTCTGTCCTTATCAAAATTAAACAAAGACACAATGAAACCACGAAGAATTTTATTAAAAGATTCTGCTGGGAGGCACTTAAAATGCCTCTAGGAACTCCATCTGCTGTAACAATAGACACTTGCAAATCAAACTTGCTGCCTATTATCAGCATATGGACAGGATCGACACAATTTTAAGATTGGCCTTCTTTCATTGTGAATGCTAAAGCTGCAGAGGTTAGTGCTGAGAAGTTCAAACATCTAGGAGTTTAGATGGCTAATCATAACCAAGATGAATATCCCACATCTGACAACAATAATCGCCAGAACAATCGCAAGGGCAAGGAAACTTTGGCCATCAATCTCAAGGGCAAGGAGTCATTGTCTATTAATGTTGCTCAGACTGCACCCACTTCATCAGCACCACCACAAAAACTACCTCATCCAAAAGAAGAATATTCTTTCATTGAAGATGATATCATGGGCATCTTCGATTGCTTGATCAAAAGCAATAAGCTTCAACTGCCAGAGGCAAAACTGCCAGAAGAAGTGAGTAAGACTGACCACCCTAAATATTGTGTTTATCACAGATTTATAGGACATCCAACTCGAGCCTGCTACGTGCTCAAAGGCAAAATCCAAGAAATGGTCAACTTTAGAGCAGCTACTCTCCAATCGGATGAGAAGACTGTGACGGCCAATGTCGTCTCTGTGCAATTTGGTGACTTCCCATGTAACTCCTCTTCCGAAATTTTTAATATTTTATTTTATTATGTTTAAAGAAAAAAATTTCGTCGAGATCTTTGAAAGATATTTTTTGATAATCAAATAAATTAGTTTAAATTAAAGTACTAAATTCTCTGAATAAAATATTTTACTAAATTTCATTGATTATTGGTTTTGATAGAAAAGATCATAAACACTTTTGGATAATAAAAAGGCGTTCAATTTGTAAAATATAAGTTACAATATTTTCATGACAACAAATATTATTTTTAGTTATAATGATAAATCAATTGTATTTTGGACTTAAATTTATATGCTATTAATTTTAGTTATATGCTAGATAGTAGAAAGGATTTTGTTTCGAAAATATTCCCAAAGATATCGTAAGTCTTTTTAAAACTATTTATTATTATTTTTGATAAGATTTGTTGTAAGAAATATACGATAATTAGTTGTTAGTATCAAATATTTGTTATTTTGATAGTTATGTATGTAATCCATTATTGGATTAAGGTTATCTTAAGTCAGTTTAAATTATTGGTTAATATCTTGCCAATAATAAATTTGTTGATTTTGGTTATATACTTTAAAATTAACTTTGATAAGATAATTTAGTCTTCAACTTTATTGAGTTAATTCGTTTTGATAAATATTAAATATTATTTCTAAAATATTATGATTGATCTTTTGTTTGAGCTAGACTTAAATTCGTACTATCCAAAACCATTTGATAATATAAATGGCGATTTAAATTCTGGAATGATCAATTATTTGATTTTGATTAAACTAAACTAGTTTTAGAATTTAAATTGATTTAAACCTATGGAAGAATTATCTATCCTAATCCTTTTGGACTATTTATCTTAAACCCTTCTCTAAAAACTTCTATATATAATTTCTACGAGTCCCCTCCATCCCATAACTTTTCTAGAAATCTAATTTCTACTCCTAGCCGACCATGCCTCTACGGCTGCCCCTGGCCAATGCTGGCCGAGCCCCGTTTACCAGCCGTCATGTCCATACACGCTCCTGGCCATTCTCCATCCCGATCCACCACCACTCCACAACATCGCCCCCCACATCACAGTTGCCACTACGACAACCACCGTTCTCACCCCATCTCCTCGCCAACGCCACTGCTACACCACCTGCGCTTGACTTCCCCTTTCCTCCACGACCATATTCATCACCCAGTCACAACATTATCACCACCGTCAACACAGCCAACAGCAAAATTCTGTGCCGAAGTGTCCGTGTCCACCACCACAACTATTGTGTCCAACCATACGTTCTGTGTCCATCCACAAGTTTGTGTGTCCTCTATCACCGTGTCAGCCACGTGTCCAGCCTCGGGTCCGACAATCCCAGACATATTCCAAAACCATCAAAGAGTCCGTGTCCATCTCTGTGTCCGACAATAAACTGAACACACAAAATCAAAACAAAACAAAAACCTAACCCTAACCATCCCCTGCCTCGACCTTGCCACCATCTTCGTCTCCTGCCTCTGCGCCTTAGTGGTCGCCTAGATCCGGCGCGCCCCTTCACCAGTTCTGTCGGTCCGCCGCCACCGCCGCTAGCATCCGCTGCATCGGTGAGTCCCAGATCCGACCCCTCCGCTGCCAAATTGAGGCCGAGCGCCGCCCGCGCTCGACCGATCTGCGAGCAGCTCCTCTTCCTATGAGCGCGACGGAGCCTTCCCGCAAACCGCGTCCGTGCCCTTCTCCACACCAGCCGCCGACCGTCGAACTCTTCCGCAGCTCGCCGATGAACGAGCGAGCAGTCGCCGGGGACCAAGCCGTGCATCTCGCCACCGCCAAGCCATGAGCTTCTTTCTCGCTTCGTGCGCCTGGCCGACGATTTCAGTGAGCGTCCATCCCTCTTTATTCTCATCCCTCTCAAGCTTTCTCTCTCTGCAAAAATTGTTCATATTTTCCAATGTCTCTTCCCTCTTCATAAAGAGACTGTTATGGGGAGAAGAGATAGGATTTTATAAATATAAAATTTTATTAGTATAATTATGTCAGTATCAGTACAGTAGTACTTTAATCATATTTTCTTTTCCTGCTAGTATAGGTAGGTTCAGTGTAAGCACATTTATTGTATGGAGTATATAATTGAGTATCCAATACGGTATATATATAGGTATTATTTCTACAAGTACAAATATTGATGGTATTAAAGGTTATTAACTGTTAGGATTTTTCCCAAATGCTGGTTAAGGTAGGTTAGTGTTTATTTTTATTTTACTAATAAATTAGTATACTGCATACGTATATATATTGTTATTATTATCACTCATTATTATTATCATCATCATTATTATTATTATTATTATTATTATTATTATTATTATTATTATATAGTAAATATTTCTAGATATTGTATTATAACAAAATACTTTATTAGGCTTTAGATCCTACATCTATTTTTCCAAAATATGTTATTATATTATATTTCCATAAATGTATTTGGGCCATGGGTTTTGGGCCTATGCATTTCTAGGCCTGTCAATGGTAGCTTATTGGTCGGATATTGGCATTACCATATCCGAACCATTAACTATCGGATATATCCGATAACTATCCGATATCCGATCGGATATCAGTTTTGGCTACCGTATCCGTTACCGATAATTTTAACGGATATCAGATAATATCCGAACCAATAAGATTACTAAAAAATAATTTAAAAAAGGGAAGAAAAAAAAATCAGAACCAGCAAATTTTGTCAAGAAACAACATACTTTCACATTGAAACGACATATTTTATTTAGAAACAGCAGATTTTCACATTTAAATATCAGAAACAACATATTTCTACATTGGAACAGCAGATTTTGTCATATATATGTGCAGATTTTCACATTGAAATATCATAAGTAGCAGATTTTCATGCATACATTGAATATATTTGTACCAAAAAATTCTCCAATCAAGCACATATAACTAATAGTCTCATGCATACATTGAATATATTTTAAATTTATTAAATAATTTAAATATTATTGGTTCGGATATTATTCGTCCGGATATGACACTTACCGTATCTGCATCCGATATCCAATAAATATCCGATATGATATCCGAATTCGTATCCGTATCTGAAATTCCAGATATTTTCGGTTCGAATACGGATCGAATACGGATTTTCGGTCTACCATTGACAGGCCTATGCATTTCTGGACTATTTTTACACTATATAACTGCGAATATAAATGTGTTATGGGCTCTATGTAAAAATAATTTCTAAAAATAAAATATAATAGTTAGTGGACTCAAAAACTAAACATAGCTATTTTATATGGAGAAGTATATATATTTTGTATATGGTAAATATTATGGGATTTATTAACAAATTTGGTTTTTTTAGATAAACAATAATTCTAATAAGTTTTATAAATGCAATAATTTCTAAATGGATTATATGTAAATTTTCTAAATAGATACATTTTTCTATACTTAGAAACCCCTTTCTCCTAAACCAAATCCTTTAGATTAGTTTGCCCTTCATAATGACTAATCAAGTATTTTTTATCTCTTTTGTGAAACCGAACCTCTACATGGCAACCCTCGCTAATTGGACTATTCCGAACACAAAGGTACTATCGGATACACCAGCTAAGGACCTCAGGCAATTACACTTTCTGATTGCTTTTCGATTCATAGTAGTTTTTACATTTCATGTTCATACATATATCTTGCTGCTTGTTGACACGCTCGTCACATGGAGTAGTCGGAAGGGGAAATATCTTAGTAGACATGTGAACTACCCAGAACTATTCCATGAGTCTATTCGTGAATAATAGCAGCTGCACACGACACGTGCAGGGTGCCGGATTTACCCACTAGCCGTTCACATGTCGAAACTGATATTTCACACCACATAGATAGTTGTTTTTATTTATTTTTCTTGTCCTTTCTACCGTGCCATGCCATCAGTATCTTCTAGTTTTCACCTCTCATATGTTATTTTCATGTCTTGTTAATTCTATTGTGTTTTTGTATTACCGTCGGTTTGTGGGCTTGTTCCATTCCTGACTGAAAACCAACATTTTCAGGTTTAGCCGCGATCATTCTTAGCACTGGGAAGACATGAGTATGCTGAGGTCGACTTAGATAGTAGAATTAGCTGTCTTTTCTAAATTGTGAGAACATTATATTTTTCTTCAAATATAAATATTGTAAATGTTGTAATAAATTTAGAAATGTGAATGAGCGATAAAGTTTATTTTTTAGCATTTATTTTCTTGCGGGCTTGACAGCGTTCTACCGTCGACTCTGCGGCGTAGGCTGGCTTGGACACGTCTCGTATCCGAAAAAGCGGGTACGGGTCATGACAAGTTTTTGTGGTGGCCCATGCAGGTCAGTCTTCGCAAACTGTGCGAACTTGTGGTAGTACCATATTAGTCGTACTACTGCGAGCCTGCGACTAGGAAATGCTCATTCACAACTAGGAGTAAATCAATTTTAAGAGAATGGTTAGGACTAGGAGTTCCTATTTTAAATTGACAATTGGGTAGTTAAGGTTGCTACGTATGTCTCACTAGATGACTTTCACAGAAGGATATACTGTCGTATTTTGATTCGACGGTATTTCTAAGGAGGGTAGATTCGTAACCCTCTTTCCAAAATTTTAAAAATATCCTTTTATTTACTTATTTGAATTAAATATAATTTTTTTTGAATTTTAGAAATATTTAAGTTAATTAATTATTATTACGGAATATCTTAGTCATTGTTAGATTTTGGAGTGCCAAATGACTAGAAGTGATGGCACGGATAGTGCAGTGGCGTACTTTGACTAGTGTATTAGTTATGATAGGAAAGATCGAGCCATAAGTATGTCCGAGCTAGAAAAACCAGACAAAGTTGTGACTTGACCACTATAAATAATTTAATTAATTATTTGATAATAATACGACTTTTAGAAGACCCGGTTGTTCTAAACTAGCCCGAACACAACCTAAGCCCTGGTAGTCATGTAGTGAGACCAATGACGTCCATGTAGATATATATAGATGTGTGTATATATTTCTAGTCCATTTTATCTCGTAAATAATTTCTGTAAATTTTACTTCGAATATAATATATGTATTATTACTATTTAAATTCATATTTTACTTGGGAATAGTATAATATTCTCTTAAATTGATTTTTGGGATTTTGCGGATTTATTTAGGATATATATATATATATATATATATATATATATATATATATATATATATATATATATATATATATATATATATATATATATATATATATATATATATACTTGTGTATAATGTATATTCATAACAGGTATACGTAGTGCTTTATACATATTTTTTTCCTCAATCTTGAATATGAGAGAAACAGAGATTAAAGTTTATATTTCTCCTATCTTCGATCACTCTCTTCCAAATCAATCGTCTGATTTTAGAACTAATACTTTCACTTCAAGGACAGATACGTACACTTTCCTATCATGATCAATTTATTCAAATTTTTGCTTTCTCCATCATGGTCAATTTATTTCAGGATTTTTGAACCTCCCTTGAGATTTTAAGGATGTAGGTGAAAGGATTATCGGTGACTTATGATGGAAGACAGCCGTGCACTGTCGCCACTTATTTGACTTATAGAGACTGTGGGCTCACTGCAGCCAACAGCGCACTGGCGAGGCATGATCCCTAAGTTGCAATAATCTCGAGTAAGTATAAGTTATCGAATGTTGTCAAAACTATATCTTGGTCGTCCTATCTTCGTTCTTAAGATGTTATGTCAAGATTGGATAGAGTTGATAGGGTATTCATTACCGTATCCTCATTTGAGTCATAGAACCAAGAGTTTATTGCAGCTAGCTGTACACTGGCGAGGCATAAATTTTTGGTAAAACGACTTCAGATATATTTACGATATTCGAATACCATATAGGCTACGTCTTTTATTGGCATACGACTATAAAGTTTCTAAATTGATTTGTGCATTATTTCTAGTTACCAACTTCTCAATAAACTAATTGTTCGTTTCCTCCATATCTTTCTATTTTTGAATCGTCATCTTTTAAACCTAATTTGATTTCCTTCCACTAGATTCATAATCATCCCTAGATTATGATTCTATGATCATGCTTATCCGATCGATCATATTAGAACGGTTTCAATTTGGACCATCCTTAACGACCTTTAGATCACGACTAGTCTATTCAATTTTATTTCAATCGTGCCAGTTCGCATGTTACCCTAGAATTCGATTCTATAATCGTGCCTAAATAATTTTGCTTAACTATTTGTTTGTACCACAATGATTTCAATTTTGATCGATTTGGAACAATTTTTGTTCATGACTAAATCATAATCGTGCCTATATTTTTACTAAGTTTATTTTTATTCCACTGTGATCATGACTATTGTGATCTTGTTCATATTCGTACCAACTTTTAAATTTTGATCATGCTTAGAAGACTTCCATGAGTAGCCTTGATCGCAACTACTTCTTAAATTTATCTAAGTGATTTTCCATGTTTAACATCAGCCTAAAAATTTGACCATTGATCATGCCTATATAATTCCAAGGGTAGCTAATCGTGCCACCTAGTATCTTTTCTTAAAATTTCAATTTTATTCACGGCCTAATTTATTTGATCAGCGATTATATCATTTCTTGATCATGACTAATTGTACCATTCAAAATTTTTGAGTAAGAATATTTTTAAGGTGGGTAGAGTCTTCAATTGGTGAATTATCCTTGAAGCCATTGTTAGTTTTTGGGGTTGAATTTTGAGAAAATTTTGAAAATTTTAGTATTCAAGACCATAGCCTATGACTCCAACACCAAACCATACCTAATTGCCACCTTTCATTTCCACCATAGCTGATCGATACTCCTATTAAATTATTATTTTTCTCTTTTTGATATTTTCTTATCATAATATTACCATCTTTGTCGCCGGTCAATCTTGACCATCTATTCTGATAGTTCTTAAATTCGAGGACGAATTTATTTCTAAGGTGGATAGATTTGTAACTCCTCTTCCCGAATTTTTAATATTTTATTTTATTGTGTTTAAAGGAAAAAATTTCCTCGAGATCTTTGAAAGATATTTTGTGATAATCAAATAAATTAGTTTAAATTAAAGTACTAAATTCTCTTAATAAAATATTTTACTAAATTTCATTGATTATTGGTTTTGATAGTTTAAAAGATCATAAACACTTTTGGATAATAAAAAAGGGGTTCAATTTGTAAAATATAAGTTACAATATTTTCATGACAACAAATATTATTTTTAGTTATAATGATAAATCAATTGTATTTTGGACTTAAATTTATATGCTATTAATTTTAGTTATATGCTAGATAGTAGAAAGGATTTTGTTTCGAAAATATTCCCAAAGATATCATATGTCTTTTTAAAACTATTTATTATTATTTTTTATAAGATTTTGTGTAAGAAATATACGATAATTAGTTGCTAGTATCAAATATTTGTTATTTTGATAGTTATGTATATAATCCATTATTGGATTAAGGTTATCTTAAGTCAGTTTAAATTATTGGTTAATATCTTGCCAATAATAAATTTGTTGATTTGGGTTACATACTTTAAAATTAACTTTGATAAGATAATTTAGTCTTCAACTTTATTGAGTTAATTCATTTTGATAAATAATAAATATTATTTCTAAAATATTATGATTGATCTTTTGTTTGAGCTAGACTTAAATTCATACTATTTGATAATACTAAATGGCGATTTAAATTCTGGCATGATCAATTATTTGATTTTGATTAAACTAAACTAGTTTTAGAATTTAAATTGATTTAAACCTATGAAAGAATTATCTATCCTAATCCTTTTGGACTATTTATCTTGAACCCTTCTCTAGAAACTTCTACATATAATTTCTACGAGTCCCCTCCATCCCATAACTTTCCTAGAAACCTAATTTCTACTTCTAGCTGACCATGCCTCCACGGCTGCCCCTGGCCAATGCTGGCCGAACCCCGTCTACCAGCCGTCATGTCCATCCACGCTCCCGGGCATTCTCCATCCCGATCCACCACCACTCCACAACACCGTCCCCTACATCACAGTTGCCACCACGATAACCACCGTTCTCAACCCATCTCCTCGCCAACGCTACTGGTACACCACCTGCGCTCGACTTCCCCTTTCCCCCACGACCACAACCAACACCCAGTCACAACATTATCACCACCGTCAACACAGCCAACAGCAAAATTTTGTGCCGAAGTATCCGTGTCCACCACCACAACCATTGTGTCCAACCATACGTTCTGTGTCCAGCCACAAGTTTGTGTGTCCTCTATCACCGTGTCAGCCGCGTGTCCGACCTCGGGTCCGACAATCCCAGACATATTCCAAAACCATCAAAGAGTTTGTGTCCATCTCTGTGTCGGACAACAAACAGAACACACAAAATCAAAACAAAACAAAAACCTAACCCTAACCATCCCCTGCCTCGACCTCGCCACCATCTTCGTCTCCTACCTCTGCGCCTTAGTGGTCGCCTAGATCCGGCGCGCCCCTTCGCCAATTCTGCCGGTCCACCGCCACCGCCGCTAGCGTCCGCTACATCGGTGAGTCCCAGATCCGACACCTCCACTGCTAAGTTGAGGCCGAGCGCCGCCCGCGCTCGATCGATCTGCGAGCAGCTCCTTTTTCTCTGAGCGCGGCGGAGCCTTCCGGCGAACCGCGTCCGCGCCCTTCTCCACTCCAGCCGCCGGTCGTCGAGCTCTTCCGCAGCTCGCCGATGAACGGGCGAGCAGTTGCCGGGGACCAAGCCGTGCATCTCGCCACCGTTAAGCCACGAGCTCCTTCCTCGCTTCGTGCGCCCGGTCGACGATCTCGGTGAGCGTCCATCCCTCTTTCTTCTCATCCCTCTCAAGCTTTCTCTCTTTGCAAAAATTGTTCATATTTTCTAATGTCTCTTCCCTCTTCATAAAGAGACTGTTATGGGGAGAAGAGATAGGATTTTATAAATATAAAATTTTATTAGTATAATTATGTCAGTATCAGGACAGTAGTACTTTAATCATATTTTCTTTTTCTGCTAGTATAGGTAGGTGCAGTGTAAGCACATTTGTTGTATGGAGTATATAATTGAGTATCCAATACAGTATATATATAGGTATTATTTCTACAAGTACAAATATTAATGGTATTAAAGGTTATTAACTATTAGGATTTTTCCCAAATGCTGGTTAAGGTAGGTTAGTATTTATTTTTATTTTACTAATAAATCAGTATACTGCATACGTATATATATTGTTATTATTATCACTCATTATTATTATTATTATTATTATTATTATTATTATTATTATTATATATAGTAAATATTTCTAGATATTGTATTATAACAAAATACTTTATTAGGCTTTAGACCCTACATCTATTTTTCCAAAATATGTTATTATATTATATTTCCACAAATGTATTTGGGCCATAGGTTTTGGGCCTATGCATTTCTGGACTATTTTTACACTATATAACTACGAATATAAATGTGTTATGGGCTCTATGTAAAAATAATTTCTAAAAATAAAATATAATAGTTAGTGGACTCAAAAACTAAACATAGCTATTTTATATGGAGAAGTATATATATTTTGTATATGGTAAATATTATGGGATTTATTAACAAATTTGGTTTTTTTTAGATAAACAATAATTCTAATAAGTTTTATAAATGCAATAATTTCTAAATGGATTATATGTAAATTTTCTAAATAGATACATTTTTCTATACTTAGAAATCCCTTTCTCCTAAACCAAATCCTTTAGATTAGTTTGCCCTTCATAATGACTAATCAAGTATTTTTCATCTCTTTTGTGAAATCGAACCTCTACATGGCAACCCTCGCTAATTGGACTATTCCGAACACAAAGGTACTATCGGTTACACCAGCTAAGGACCTCAGGCAAGTACACTTTCTGATTGCTTTTCGATTCATAGTAGTTTTTACATTTCATGTTCATACATATATCTTGCTACTTGTTGACACGCTCGTCACACGGAGTAGTCGGAAGGAAAAATATCTTAGTAGACATGTGGACTACCAGAACTATCCCATGAGTCTATTCGTGAATAATAGCAGCTGCACACGACACATGCAGGGTGCCGGATTTACCCACTAGCCGTTCACATATCGAAACTGATATTTCATACCACATAGATAGTTGTTTTTATTCATTTTCCTTGTCCTTTCCACCGTGCCATGCCATCAGTATCTTCTAGTTTTACCTCTCTATGTTATTTTCATGTCTTGTTAATTCTATTGTGTCTTCGTATTGCCGTCGGTTTGTGTGCTTGTTCCATTCCTGACTGGAAACCAACATTTTCAGGTTTAGCCGCGATCATTCTTAGCACTTGGAAGACATGAGTATGCTGAGGTCGACTTAGATAGTGGAATTAGATGTCTTTTCTATATTGTGAGAACATTGTATTTTTCTTCAAATATAAATATTATAGATGTTGTAGTAAATTTAAAAATGTGAATGAGCAATAAAGTTTATTTTTGAGCATTTATTTTCTTGCGGGCTTGACAGCGTTCTACCGCCGACTTTGCGACGTATGCTAGCTTGGACACGTCTCGTATCCGAAAAAGCGGGTGCGGGTCGTGACATCCCACCACAACTAGTGCAAGATGGTATTGTCCCCATTCTGAGGGCTACTCTCGAGATCGTGAATCTTCTACCTCCCCAAAATGAAGGTCTTGTTCTACTATCCACTAATAAAGGAGAAATCATATGGATTCATCCTGATCTAGTGGCAGATTTTGAAACGCCTTCTTCTTCCAATCAAAAGAAGCGTTCCAAAACAAAATCGAAGAGCTGCAATATGGTATCCTTTGAACCTGTAACAGAAGAAGAAATTCTAACCGACACCAGATTTGGGAAACCTTATCTTCGAGAGTATCCCAAAAATCAGGAGAATCCTGCCCCATCTCCTGATGTCCTTCCTGCATCATCTTTCTCTGCTGAGAATATACCATCTACATCCTCGCCAGTAGTGGAACCAATTCCTCCCAAACCAACATCAGCAGACAATTAGGGAAAGCAACCTGTCCATTTTGATAAAGTATTAAAGAAGTCCTCTTCTCTTGGACTTGAGAAGCCATATAATTTTGATATATTGGCTCAATTGGCCAACACTCCAATAAGATTATCAATCTTCGAACTATTACGTCTCTCAAAAGAAACTCGAAAAACGTTAAGTGAAGTCTTGATGCAGGCTGATGCTTGTCTTACTCTTCTCAAGAAGCCTGAAAAAGAGCCTGTCAGCTGTACACATTGTCATAGTGTATTTGAACTAATGCCTAACATCACTTTTACACAAGATGACATGCTGTTAGAAGATAATCATCATGATCGTCCTCTCTACTTCACGGGATGTGTGGACACCATGAAAGTCGATCGCATTCTGATTGACCCAGGGTCTGCACTTAGCATCATGCTGAAGACTCTGCTGGACGCCTTGAAGATCCCAGTGCATAACCTTTCTACAACTATCACTACTATCTTGGGGTTCAATCAAGGAAGAAGTGAACCTTTGGGGAAGATACGCCTGAAACTTCAAATCGGTAATCTTCGTACAAAGGTGACTTTCTACATGATTGATAATCATGGCTCATATAATGCTTTGCTGGGAAGACCATTCCTCCACGAACACAATATTGTACTATCTACTCTCCACCAATGTTTCAAATATATGGATGGCAATGGAGAAGTACAGAAAGAAGTTGCAGACCTAAATCCTTTCAAAGGGGTTGAAGCGTACTGCAACGACTCTCGCATGTACAAAGAGGAATTCATGAAGGTGGTATTGGCAATGGATACTGATGAAGAACAGAAAGGCGTGCCAAATGATACTCTGGTGATCCCTGTCAAAGGGTGTACTTCCTGTCCTCGGTCATCCAAGACATTGACTATTTACCTTCCTTCTCACAAGAAGCAGCCTCCTGGTGTTAGTCAGGAACAAAGGGAGCTTACTTCTTCTGAGCCACTTATAATCGACCTTCGTAGTAAAAAACTACTCCCTCCTTCTCGTTCTTCTTTTCCCCCTCTGGTTATCAATCTAACTAAGCCTGTTAAGGCTAAAGGTCCTATTGTAAATCATGATGTAAAGATCAATAAAGCATCTCCTTTGCAGTATACTGATGTCTCTTATTATGCTCAATGTTATTTAGATATGCTAGATAGCTTTAAGCCACTTACAATAGGAGTCATATTATCTCTCCGAAGTGTGGTATCACTGGAGTCAATACAAGAATCGTTCTTCTTTGTACCGTCTCGAAAGAAAGGTAAAACTCCTATACTTTTTAATAAAAGAGAAGAACAAAAAGTCATGCCCGACAGCGATAATAAGGATGATACAGGAAAGCTACAACTACGTCGCTATAGTCCACAATCCAAGGCAATCATCCGTAAAATGGGCTATGATTTCAAAACTGGTCTCAATAGCGGTAAAGGAAGGCGAACTCCTATTCGTATTTCTGTTCAAAAAGGAAAATCACAACAATACTACAGTAAAACAAAGCGGGGATTAGGTTATACTTCACCACTTCCGACTCCAGAAGCTTCCAAATCCGATAAAGAAGAATGATCTAACTCTTCTGATTCTATCTCATGGGATTCTGACACCAATATTGGTCATGTCCATCGGGTGACAGTAACTTCTAATATGGTATCTGCTGAGTTCTTGAAAGATGATGGAGAAGATATGGAAGAAGCTCCTGAAGCAGATCTTTGGACACAAAGGATGGACACTCAGTGGGAACTCTGTTTTGAACAACGAGAACCACCTACAGAGGTTCAACTAATCTAGATCGATATTGAAGAGAAATGTATACCGCGATCAATCTTCATTAGCAAAAATCTTCCAGAGGATGATAAACAAGAACTGATTCATCTCATTCGTGAATATATCGATGTCTTCACTTGGAGTTATGAAGATATGCCGGGTTTATATCCTCAGGTCGCGACTCATAAACTTAACATTTTGCCTAATGCTAAACCAGTCAAACAACAGCAACGGCGATTCAAGCCTAAGATGATGGATGCGATAGATGATGAAGTCAAAAAGCTTATTGCTTGTGGTTTTATTAGAGAAGAGCAGCATCCTGACTGGGTAGCCAACGTTATTGTACCAGTTTTGAAGAAGACCGGGAAAGTTCGAGTGTGCATAAATTTTTGAGATCTCAATGATGCTTGTCCTAAAGATGAATTCCCTCTCCCAATTACTGATGTCATGATCGACAATACTTGTGGATTCGAACGAATCTCTTTCATGGATGGGTTTTCTGGATACAATCAAATCCGGATGAATCCTAATTCGTACTTATCGCAGAATATACTGTTATACAGTCATGCCTTTCGGTCTTAAGAATGCGGGTGCAACTTACCAGCGGACTATGAGTACTATCTTTCGATATCATTTGCGAAAGACGTCGAATGCTATATTGACGATATTGTTGTTAAAAGTCGTCTAAAGGAAGATCACATCCAAGATTTAAGAACTATCTTCAATCTAATGCGCCAGCATCAACTCAAAATGAACCCCACCAAGTCTTTCTTGGGAGTCTCTAGTAGCAAATTTCTTGGATTCGTCATTACCTCTAAAGGTATACACGTTGATCCCGAGAAGATCAAAGCCATTCAAGAGATGCGTCCTCCACGCAACCTAAAAGAGCTACGAGGATTCTATGGTCGACTTGCTTACATCAGGAGGTTCATTTCGAATTTATCTGGACGTTGCAGACCATTTACTCAGTTAATAAAGAAAGGTGTGCCTTTCATTTGGACAGAAGAATGTCAACGAGCATTTGATGACATAAAGCGGTATTTGATGAGTCCACCAATGCTAGTGCCACCGATCTCAGGAATATCCTTCTTGATGTATGTCCGGGCGATTGATCATTCACTTGGAGCTTTGCTGGCTCAGAAGAACAAAGAAGGTCATGAACAAGTCATCTACTACCTTAGTCGGACGATGATTGGAGCTGAACATCGTTATAGTCCGATAGAGAAGGAATGCTTAGCCTTAATGTTTGCCGTTCAAAAGACAAGGCATTACATTATCGACAAAACTATTCATGTTATATCCCGAGTCAATCCTCTTCGGGTCTTAATGAAGAAGCCCAGTACACTCAATTCTAGGCTTGCTACATAGACCATATTATTAGCACAATATGATATGGTGTATATTCCCCAAAAGTGTGAAAGGCCAAGCACTAGCTTATTTCTTAGCAGCTCATCCTGTTCCTGAAACATCTAAGCTCTATGATGAAATTCCAGACGAAACATTAGAATCAAATATGATCTCAGACGAATTTCCTACTTGGTGTTTGTTCTTCGACGGAGCATCTAGAATTGGACCTGGAGGCTCCCTTGTCGCTGGAGTGGGAATTGTTCCCATTTCACCATATGGATTAGCTATCCAGAGAGCTTATTCCTTAGATGAGTCATGCTCCAACAACGTAGCCGAATACAATGCTTTGCTCATTGGACTCCAATTAGCCAAACAACTGGATATTGAATATCTTGAAGTATATGGTGATTCTAAGCTGATTGTTAATCAGGTTAGAGGCACATATGAAGTTCGACATCAGGATCTGGTACTATATCACGAAGCGGCAATCATAATAGCTTCTTCGTTCAAAGAGTTCTTCATCGAACATATACGTCAAGCATTTAACACAGAAGCTGATGCCTTAGCTAACCTAGCTGCGGTCTTGGCAATTCCGGTCAAAAGACAACAAATGGTTGTTATCTCCAATAGAGAACTGTTTTGTGTTGAAAACAACCATAACATTGAATTAAGTAATTCAACTGAAGTCAATATCATCGGCGAAGACTGGAGAGCACCTTTTATCGACTTTGCAGTACACGACATACTACCTGAAGATCCTAAAGAAGCTACAAGTATTCGTCGACGATCGCTTCGATTTTATTATAATCATACCACCAAAACTCTCTTTCGACGAACTTTTGATGGATTACTTTTGAGAGTTCTTGCTGGTGATGAAGTAAAGCAGATATTACGTGAAGCTCATGATGGCGTTTGTGGAGCACATCAGCCCGGTCCTAAACTACAAGATCGTATCTGACTTATGGGCTACTACTGGCCCTCTATGGTATCAGATGCCATTGACTATGCAAGAAAATATAGAGCATGTCAAATCCAAGCAGATTTCATTCACCAAACATCAGAATTTCTTCACCCGACTGATGCCTCATGGCCCTTCGAAGCTTGGGGCATGGATGTAATTGGTCCTATCAATTCTCCTTCATCTAAAGGACATCGGTTTATCTTGGCTAGCTATAACCGATTATTTCTCTAAGTGGGCTGAAGCCATACCTTTAGCTGAAGTAAAGACTAGCAGTGTCATCAATTTCATCAAACATCATGTGATATACAGATTTGGCATACCTCGTCGGATTATCCATGATAATAGATGTGAAGCTGTCTTACCGTTAGAAATTTAAATTCCATCCTTGAGAATTGCTATTGCAAACGAACTTACCACAGAAAACAATGATCGTCTCCGGCTTCAAGAATTGGAGGCGCTCGATGAGAAAATGCTATTAGCTTAACAACATATCAAACTTTATCAAGCCTGTATCTCAAAAGCTTTCAATCGTAAAGTCAAAATACGAACATTTCAAGAAGGCAAGCTAGTTCTTACAGTCAGACGTCCTATGACTATGAACCATATGAGCAAAGGCAAATTCGAGGCGAAATAGGAAGGTCCGTATGTGGTAAATAAGGTTTTCTCAAATGGAGCCTACCAAGTAACAGATATAGATGGCAGAGTTGCTATGATGCCTATCAATGGCAAATTTCTCAAGAAATATTATGTATAAAAGTAAAATGTTCTTCACTCAGAGAAATGATGTAAACAAAACTCATTTTATTCAAAAGTAGAAAGAGTTACATAATATCAAGGACGAGGACGAGGACCCGATCCTTCATGATTAAATACATGATTTGTCAGCAATTCAAACATCTCATTGTCTGAACACACTAGCAACTCACAGGTGGCTATCCTTATAGCTTCTTCTTCAGCAGTCTTCCATGCTCCACTAACTTGGCAGTCAGGTCCTGCTCTAGCACAGGAATAGTCAAGCCTTCACCCACCTCTTTCTGAAGACGCACCGGAGGCTCAACAGGAGGTGTCTCAGTCATATCTTCGATCTTCGGAGTGAGCAAATCTTCAGAAGACATTCTGTACAAAGAGAAAAGAAGTTGATGATATCTACAGAAGTTTTGTTCTATTTAAAAACAGAATCCTAACAGTCACCCTCAGTTGCGCATAAAAAATCGTAACAGCTCGCAACAAACTGCGCGAGATAGGCGCAACTTGACTCAGTAATTACCATAATTCAAAGTATTTTGAAGTTTTGTGACATTTCAAAATTCAAAAACATTGAAGGGGTCTTGTAGAGCCTAAAAATTAAGTTGTCCCATGTTTGTACTACTCAGCAATCAAGTTGCGCCCAAACAAATCAAGTTGCACCACTGTTATGAAGCCCAGAGATCAAGTTACGACACTGCTCAAGTTGTGCCATATATCAGATTGCGTCCAATCATATTGCGCCTAAGCCTACGTGGCGGCTGACAATAATTGTAATCATTAACTGACAGCACTGACAACTGACAGCACAATAAACGAAGAAAATCTCTTCGAATCTCATAAAGCGTGGCACTCGAGACGATTTGCTGTCATTTGATGACAGCTGTGCTGCGCACTCTGTAAGTTGTGCCTAGGCACAACCTGAACAAACTCTCCTCACATACCCAAATGCTGCCACGTGCCTATGCACTGAGTTGTGCCTAGGCGCAACCTAATCAAGCGCAGTTTGACTCGTTGACTGAAGCTCGCACAATCTGATAAAGTTGAGGCAACTTACGTTCTAAAGCAGGATGACATGGCACACATGATACTAATACCTCAAAACATGTCTACTACTCTGTATACGACCATACGCATTTCAATCATATGATGCCACACGTCTAAATACAGTTAGTACACGTTCGAGTAACTGAATGAAAGTTGGTGCAACCTGAAGTTGGCGCAACCTAAAGTCGTACAGTTCAACCTCGCGCACATCAGAATAACTGCTAAAATAGTTATTTCCAGAACTATATAAATAGAGTTTCCAATCATTATCAAGGGACTAGAGAGATCAAGAGTTCTTGCAAAAGTGCTGCTGCATTCTCCAGAGGCTCTAATCTTCAAGTTCATATAGTCCAAAGGATAAAGTGATCGTCTTCTGATCAGATTTCTAAAGTTGTACTTTTCCAGAATTTATTGTACTTTATACGATTCTTTTTTAAGTTTGGAATAAACTTTTTGTTTTTGCAAACAGTATTATGGTAGGTTTTATAGCTAGCCATTTAGACTCGAAAGTCGCATCATAAAATAGAGTACAAGGTCACGTGTTTTAGCGGAACATGATATTCCTATATGAAGGTGGGCTCGTCTAGGTCTTGTATGTGAAATCTGTTGGAATAAAACAGCTGGTCTCGTGCTCCGAATATCAATGTCACGGTAAGACACACAAAAAGATCTAAAATAGAAAGTGGGTGTTCGTAGGACGCTAATTAACGCTCAAAAATAAAAAGGTTAAAGTACGAAATAAAGATAATTTAGGAAATCTTGTATATCAAGGTAAGATAAGTTACGGGGACAGTTTCCAGAGAGAAAAAAGTCTCTTAGATAAGGGTATGGTCAAGGGAATGATTCTAACAACTAGATGGTCACGATAAAAGATCTAGAATTGAGGGAAGGTCGAGTAAGTCAAGGTTGAGTAATCGTCACATGGTTTGGTAGATGACTAACTACACTTGAATATATACAACTATCATAGTCAGGGATGAGACGACAACTTAACTTATATCTCATTAGGGTAATCTTACTCGCTTCTTGGTTCTCTTACTACCAGATAAGATTTAAATCAATAATTTCGAGTTTCCACAAAAGTCTCTCAAAATAATCTACCAAAATTTCTAATTATCTTAGGCCGTCAAGTATACTCACATTTTAAATCTTTAATCAATCTCGAAATAACCCTTGCATATCATGAATCAAATACACCAACATTTTAGTCTAACTTAAACTCAAAATCTAATTAATTTATCAACCGTCATAACAAAATGCATTTCAAAACTCCACATTCTTTTGAGGTCGTTAAACCAATCATAATAAACCCTTATCATGTCACAACTAAATATACACAATCGAAACATCAAACTCAAAATCTAAATAAACTTACCAATCATAAATCATATGACAAAATTGGAAGTTTAAAATTTTCCCAAATAACTTTCATATCTTCCAACATATGTGTATCTATAACCCAACTCACAAATATTTTCTAAATCTTCAAACTCAAATATTACTTTGTTTTCTCAATCTTCTATTAATCCTCGTGTGATTACTACCTAGCAGTCTCAAAATAAATTTATCTCTATCCTTCGAAGTCGGTGATATCGTTACTACCCAACTTGGAATTAACTAATCCTTAATATCATACTTTTTAGGAAAAATAAATGTCTTTTCTTTTTAAAAAAAAACTCAAATAAGACCTCAATACATAATAATTGCTAAGGCAATCCTTCTAGCCATGTAATTGACCTATGAGCATATAATAGTGTAGTCATCTCCCTAACTGACATTAAGCACGAGAAAGTAAGGATTCACGGTAGAAAGGGGTCAAACAAGATGCAATCACGGGAGGGAAATGAGAGTTTGAAGTTTGGAGTCAAGAAAGGATGTCAAACGTGTGGATGAGATCCTAAATTCTAATCCTATATTGCAGGCCCTCTCGATACATTAATGTAACCGAAACGACAAATTTGACCTGCATGGGCCACCATAAAAACATGTAACGCTCCAGTCCTAAAATATTTAGGACTAAGTACGTAGACATGCCGGCTGTATACATACGAAGTATAGGGAACCCTCGTATGTATACATAAGCTGTAAAATATACAGTAATCCCAGGCAACTAAATCTCATCTACGAAGATAAATAATAATATAAAAGCAACTTTGAATTTTCGTCATGTATACAATCGTTGGACGGAGACAAATTCACTACCAGCTAATTTAAATAAGGAAGAAATATACAAAAAAAATTGATTTGGTCGAGCGAAGGGGATGACGATCCAAAAGCAACATCTTGAAGGAATAGAGCACAAGTCATGGCCTTAGCTAGAGCACCTGTAAGAAGTCACAAAACACACCTGGAGAGATCACCAGGTCCTCAGAGGGTCGTAACAAGATACAGGAAGAACATGCCATATAAATACTGAATATAAAATATGTCACAATCAAAGAAGGTGACAAGACACAAATAAGGTAGCCTAACCATACTAAAGTGAACATGTAATTAAGAAACAATCCTTCGACGCATGAGCCATGGCTGTAAATAGGATCTGGTATGGTCCCCGCTTGGGCACCAGTGACCTAAGCGCATGACGTTGAAAAACGACAGTGGCCAATATGAGAGGCTAATCCTACCCGTATCTCTAGTGGAGCTTCCGAGTTACAAGGAAATGTGTAATAGAAGCCCATACAACAAGAAAATGTTCTTTCCACCCAATGTACCTATCTAAGTCGCATCCACGACCATGTTTTTCTACTAACTGCTAAGTCTCCTAACATGCTTCTATTAGCAGTTAGTCCTAACGCATGCGCACTGGGGACCAGCCAACATGCAAGGACCTCTATATGCAACTCATCTCACACATCCTCGGGGTACAACTGTGTCAAGGTATATGTGATACACTACAAACGGTAGTCCCTTAACTCTAGGTCCATATGTAATCAAAGGATAATAACAAGTAAGCTAATATCACTGAGCAGGTAGTAAATCAAGAACTGTAAGAACTGGAAATAAATGAACAGTGATATGTAATAAATGCAAACTGAAAATAAACAGTATAATGGTAAGGTATCTTGCCTGTTATGTCGCCTGATGTGGTGCCAAAAATCTGACAAGTCCTATTTTTTCCAATAGCCATGGTCTGTGTGTAGAGGTCCGAAGTTGCGAGAAAATAGGGAAGTATGATTTAGCTATGATAAGGGTCAATCTAAACTTAGGAGGAATCTAATTGGAAGAAAGAATAATAATCTAGGAAAAATATATATAGAAATATAGTTTTAACTTTAAACTAATTTATAAACTTTATATTTATTAAGACAATAAAAGACAAAAAGAATGTATAACCTTAATATAAAAAAGCCCATGTAATTCCGACCCACAACTTTTATATTTACAGCCTAAAATACAAGTAAATATATTATTTAGAAAATTATTTGCTAATATTTAGTTATTCCTAAAATTTCTACTCCTATTTAATATTGACAAAGAACATATATAAAATCACTGAAATAAATAAAGTCTATTAGGAAAATACTTTGTAAAAAAACTATTATTATAAATCAAAGGAGTTTACATATATTCAACCCAAGGATACAGCCCAAAATATTTTATTTAGAAGCCTAATTAATAGTATAATGTATACATGCCCAAAATATTTATATAAGCCTAGTTATTTAATAGTCCCAAAATAGTTTTTGAGATAACTAAATTTTTTTGAAAATGGGGCCTCAAGTCTGAAGCCCATCTATCCAAGCCCAGTATGTTTAATACTAATTTCCTATAGCCCAAAAGTATCATAAACCCATAACTATCATAGCCCATAACTTTCATTCAAAGAAAATTAACAAAAAAAGAAATAAAAGTAAATTTGGAAACCAGGGGAAGAGAGAGAGTGATTGAAGAGAGAGAGAGAGAGCAATGGAGGAAGAGGGTTTCGATCGGAAGGGGGAAAGGGGCGGCTGGAGCTCGGTACGACGGAGGGGACAGTGAGCGAGAGGGCGGAGAAGGAGGCGAGCGGAAGAGGAAGGAAGCAAGGGGCTGGAGGCTCACCTGAACTCTGGAAGCTGCCGGCACGGAGGCGTGGCTCGCGGCGGCGGATCCAGTGCTTCCCATCGCCGGCGGGGGACGAGGCCAAGCGCGGACGTAGCTGGTGTTGCCGGAGCACGGTGTCGGAGAGCTCTGGGAGGCGTGCGCGGGGTTGGAGAGGCCACGACGGTCGGATCCGGTCGGAGAGGGATCTTGGCGTCGGGTGAGGTATGTTTGGGGGTGTTTGTTTTAATTTGATATGCCGGTTGTGGTGTATTGAGAGGCTTGGCCGGGACTGGTCGACGTTTCGCCGGTGATGGCGAGGGTCTGGGTGGACGATGACGGTAATGATAGCTGTGATGGTGGTGATGGTCGGGACGGAGGATGGCGAAGAGATGGGTCGGACAGGGGGGCGACTGATGGTACTAGTAGTGGTGGGCGAGTTTAGGTGGGATGCTGCCAATGGCGGCGGAGGTGACTGTTGTGATGTCGATGGTGGCGGAACGGTGACAGTAGTGGATGTCGAGGGGATGTCCGACACGGCAGGATGGAGGTCCGGAATTATCGGACTGGGGTGGAGGAATATTGTATTTGTAATAGAACAACATAGTGGATGGAAAAAGGCACGGATACGAACACGATGCACCTGGCTGTGGAGTTGGCTTGGTGGAATTTCAATGGAAAAGAAACAATGGAGGCTCTCCTTATATAGGAGGCGGAAGTTCCTAACTGGATAAAGATTGTGAAATTTTAAACCACGATGGATAATTCCATCTTTTAATTTAGATCGTTTAAATCCAAATTCTAATTAAATATAGATAATCCAATCAGTAGTTTAAAACTATTTAAAAGTTTAAATTACCATAAAAAATTAGCTTAACTCAACAATTTCAAATTATCTTTTAAATAGTAAATAAAAATAATAATTAAATAATTTCAAAAATAAAATAAATATTTAAATATTTTAAATAGCTTTTGCATAGGAATAAAATAATTCCAATAAGTTTTTTTTTTAAAACTAACTTATACATGAAATTAATTTCATGTACATCATATACAATTAAAACGTACTTTTTCTAAATTACTATTTACATTATAAAATAACTAGCCTCTCTGTAATAATAATAAAGTTTGCTACGCGACGCAATACATTTAAAATTTTTTACTTTATACTATTTTAAAATATACTATTCTCTATATGGAAAGAATCTTGTAGTAAAACTTTTTTGGAACAATAAAAGATAATATACTTCACTTAAACGTCTTAACACTTTGACGTACGAATACCAAAAGTTCAAATACCAAATTAATATAAAATTATAGTAAAATTTAGGGGAGTTTACAACAAGTAAAGCTTGCATTGTCGGTCCCAAGCCCGAATAAAAGAGGAGGAAAAAATAAAATAAAATAAAAGAAAAAAATTTAAAACATAAAATTAAAACTTAGAAAGAAACAAAGAAAATAAAATAAATTAAAAGAAAAGTTAAAAGAACAAAATAACAAATAAACTTAAAAGAAAAGAAAAGAAAAGAACATAATTTTTTTTAAAAAAAACTTTAAATCCAGTTTAGAAAAATTAAAAAAAAAATGGGACCAAACCGGCCCGAACCGGCCCGCCTGAGCCTGCAACCCAGCCTGCCCGTTGAACCGGACCGGCCCGGCCCAACCCTACCCAAGTCGGGTCATTGGGCCGGGCTGGACTCAGTTCCTCCGATCCGGGTCGGATCAGGCTCGGCCCGTTGCTGCCACCGGTCTGGGCTAGGCCTGGACTAAGTCCGATCGGGTCCGCCTTTTTTGGGCACAGTCTAGTCCGTCCCGGACCGAATTACACCCTGAAATGGATGAAACTTTTTTTTTTCTTTTTCTTTTTTAATTTACTTTTAGGTAAATTATAAGGGCACAAACTTTTTTACTCGGGGCTAGCCAGGATTAGGGCTAGCCAGGCTTTGAGGAAGTTTTACTCGGGCTGTCCAAATTTTTCATTCAGGGGCTGTCCAAACTCCACAGCCCCCCCCAACCCAAAAAATCACTCTCATTTTAAATTTTCACTCTCTCTCTTCACAAACCCTAGCTTTCTTCTTCTTCTTCTTCTTCTATCCATCTTCTTTTTCTCCACCATTTCCATTCTCACATCTTCATCAAAATCCTAGTTTTTTTCTCATCATCATCATCTTCTTCTTCTCCACCATTTCCATCATCACCATCTCCATCAAAATCCTAGTTTCCTTCTCTTTTCCAATTTCGATGGCACCCAAAAAATTAAATAAACACTAAAATGTATGAAAATAAAGGTTAAATACTTCTTTCCTCACAAAGAATGCATGAAAATAAATCCTAAAATGCATATTTCACTCTATTATCAAGATTGAAATAAACCCTAACATGTTTTTTTCATTCGGGAATGTCGACTTTAGGACTGCTAGAAATTATGGCAGTTCTGAAAGGAATTTGCTGTACAGCAAGTATCTTTCAGGACTGCCTCAATTTATGTCAGTCCTCAATATGTCTAGGACTGCCAGAAATTGTGGCAGTCCTGTTGTAGAGCATGTCCCTTTCAGGACTGCCACAATTCATGGCAGTCCTCATTACTTCTAGGACTGCCAGGAATTGTGGTAGTCCTCATTACTTTCAGGACTGCCACAATTTCTGGCAGTCCTCATTATCTTTTATACCTACCACTTGGATAGTCCTGAGTAATTTTTTCAGTGACAAACTTGTAAATAATGAAAAACTATCACTTGGACAGTCCTGATAAAAAAAAGCTGTGCCCTTATAATTAGCCTACTTTTATTAGGAATCACTTTCCTTTCGCACTTCCTTTGCCGACCCCCGCGAACCAAACGAGACCTTATAAAGACTACTTACGATCTGTAACCTCTATTACTGATCATGGAGACAACTCCACCATCGACAGATCCTCCTCCCTCGTCCTCCTCCTCATCGGACTCGTCGATACCAGCACAAGCGCCACCACCATTGTCATCACTTTCATCCACAGAACCCCAAAACCAGAACCAGCCGCCAGCTCAGCAGCAGCAGAGGGCCCCGCCGGTCCCCCGGCCCCAGCAAGTCCCGGCCCGGCCGGTCCAGTCGATCCAGCGGCCCGGCCTGGCGATGGGGGTTCCGGCCGGGTACCAGCGCCCGGCCGGACCCTTCTCCACCTTCCGCCCGCCCCTTCCCCCCTCGGTCGGCCAGAATTCCCAGGTAGGGTTTCCTTTTTTTCGTTGCAAGTTTCAATCTTTTTGAAGTTTTACTGATAATGCTGATGGTTTGGGCACTTAGGATGAATTTGAGGGTTTTGCTGCTAAAAGTTTGTTTCCATCTAATGCTAGGGTTTATGATTGGGGGGAAGGTGTTGAAATCTGTACGAGTGTTTCATATGATAGGAAGTAGTTAAGGATTTTATTGCTAATGTCGACGGTTTTTATGGAAAGAGATGAAATTTTGGTGTAATTGAGAAGTTTGGGTAAACGTTTGGCCAATGTGGATGAATGCTTTTGTATGGGGTTCTTTTGCGTTGCCAGGAGGTCAGCATGGAGGGTTTAGTTGTGAAGTGTGGAGAGAAGAAAGAAGAATTACCATTGGGTTTCATTAAGTGAGATTAAGTCTTCCATAAGATCGGATTAAGCAGCTTAGACTGAATAATTGACAGTTTAATCCATTTAATCAGGTGGCCGCAATTGCGATTAATTGGCTGCTTAATCTGCTTAATCTTCAAATGGCCTGGGAACAGAGACATTATGAAACCCTTCAGTCTAATGCAGGTTTCCCAAGATGTATAAAATGCCAATGTTATATATAGGATTAGTCGGTGATCAATCAGGTGCAGGTTAGTTGAATATTACAAGTGGCCATGAAATTGCAATTAACCGGCTGGAGTAATCGGACCAAATGGCCAAAATGAAAACCACTTGTATACATTGAAAAATGCATATGATGGGGTTCCCAAAGAAATCCTATGGTGAGTGTAGGAAAAAGAAAAAGAAAAGAGGAGCGTTCTCATGTTTGTTGTTTCAGAAATTGTTAGTCACTAAGATGACATAACTAGCTACCTAATAGACATGTTTAAAAGATGCAACCAAATGGTCTTCCTATTTGACATTGATTCTCAGCTGCCTAATACCCGATTGTAACACTTGAAATAGGTGGGAATGGTTGAGAGACAGGAAACAGTTTGTGAAACTATTTTTCACGTATGTCTCTTTGTACAACTCCTCAAAAAAGGATCACTCTGGTTGGAAAACACAAAAAATACCAGGAGAAAGAGAGTTACTAGAGAGTTTGACCTTTAAAGTCTCATTTTAAGGTGTGTTTCACTTTTGTAATTACATCTAGACCAAGAGCATCAAATCTTTCAAGATAACAACTCTGGATCCCCTATGAGTTGCTTTTGCTAGAGTAAGAACATATTCATTCTTATTTTGATTATATATTTTCAGATTTATTATGAATTCTTGCATGAGAAAAGAATAACATTGGTATCATAGCTTTCTCATAGGTGATTCCTAATTCTTTTTATGTATAGTAGTGATTCAATGCCATGTTATTACATATTTTGTAATAAACAACACTTTATGGAATGATAATAACAATTTCATTTAAAGTTGTTAATATGTAAATGTAGTGTCTCCTTTACTGGATAACATATGTATAAATATTTGTGATGAAATATTAGAATATGTAATAAACAAGACTTTATGGAATGATAATAACAATTTCATTTAAAGTTGTTAATATGTAAATGTAGTGTCTCCTTTACTGGATAACATATGTATAAATATTTGTGATGAAATATTAGAGAATTGATGAGAAACTTGAAACCCTAGTTTACGAATCCATTTGTTTCACAAACATTAAAACTTTACACGTATATTACTTAGATGTGTTATTCACATAGGCTAGCCAGTTATGTCTTTTTAGTGACTAAGACAGGACTATATATATATATATATATATATAAGGAGTGAAGCCAAAGTAATTACCTTACATTTGGCAATTGATCGTTTATGACATTTCCCCAAGGTGCTGCTGCCTCATACTCGTATTTGGCTGCTTCATATAGGTGTCAAATTTGATGGTAAGCCTCCTTAGCTTGGTGGTGGAAGTACCTCCGTACTTCTCCTTCACAGCATTTCAATATTCTTAACATTGTTGTATTGCTCGAGTCCAACAATTAGGTCATCTTGCATACTACTTAGTAGTTTTATACGAGCAACACTATATCTTTTTCTAGGCTTTGTACGCCTCTAGATTTCTTTCGTCTTGTGCAGTAGTGCCATGTTCTGGTTCAACCATTGTGTGATTGAGAGTCTCGAGCACATCTTGCTCCTCTATGATATATTGAACTTACAGTCCCAAATATCAAAGTTGTCATCGTTCAACTTATTGCTTTGTTTAGGTTAGCCACAATGTTTTCTGATGCCATTCATAACTACAAAAAGACAGTATAAATTAAGACTATCACCTTTAACAGATTTTGTTGTGAAATGAGATAAGTAGTAATAACCAGACAAAATATACAAAATCGATAGGATGGTAAGCTTCCAATCGTCTTCTATTATCCAAATGTCTAATTATTGTGCTTATTTAATCCAAACAAAATAAAATTGCAGTTCTCTCAGTGAGAATAATGTTAATTCTAACAACCAAAGGAACTCTCACTAGATAAAGTACGAAAGATATATTTGTAATATTTACAACATCATAGTTTCAAAAAGGTCAAAAAAATTAAATGCAATGTTTCATATATATACTAGGATATAATTACATGTAAATGACAAGTAATATAAGACAAGTAACAAGTAGAAATTCTATAAGGATCACTAAAATCCATACAAACATTTTATCCAGAAATAAAAAGTAGTGACTTCTAGCGCCAGAGTCGATACCTCTTTTGGTTGTGAATATGTGATTCCAGGAAGACAACATCTACTAACTTGTCATAACTGACACATCCTCTGCCCATGTCCATCCAAGTTCTTTTCATAACCGTCTCTCGAGGCTTAGGGAGCAACTTACGTAGGATATAGATTTTACAATTATTACTGTTATTGTAAATGACAACAATATTCCCCTCTTCTCTCTCCCTCGGCCCTACCCCCTCTCTCTCCTGGCGCCGGCAACAACGCGCGACATCTCTTAAGACAACGGCGGCAACGACAAAGGCACCAGCACCAGCGGAGGTAACGGCCATGCATCCGGTGGCTAGGTCGCGTGCGAACGGGGGGGTGGGTTTGCGTGTGGCGGGGGTGGAGGGATGGGAGGCTGTCGGCAAGAGGCGGTAGGGTAGGGGTGGTTGGGTGGGAGAGAGAGGGATAATTTAGGATATTTAATTTTAACAGAAAACTTGACTCCTGACTGATGAAGGGTACCAAGATGAAAACATTTAATAGTTGATGATATCAAATTGTCGAGTAAAAGAATTAGGGTATCAAGTTGAAGTTTAGCCTAATCAATGTCTTCTGGACATTTAAAATAAATCCATTCACAATTAGTTATGTCATGAAAATTCCAATTGGAGAGATTTTCTATACCACATGTAGTGAAATACCCTTGGTGGATGATTGCGGGAAGGCAGTGCCCAAAAATTGAGTATATGCTAGGATTGAGAAATATGTTCGGAGTCAAGCTGATAGGGACAGTCAAAAGACAATGAGAGAGGATTCTCTTATTTGTAGTCACAAATTTCCTTCGGATCGGAATCTAAATTAATTGAGTAATTCTAATAAACGTATCTGGTTGGCCTCTTTAGGAGTCAACATGCAAATTATTTTTGCCAAGTGGAATAGAAATAAATTTGTGAGTACAAAAATGACATGTCAACACTAAATTGACATATTAATTGTTCCATATTTAAAAACAGTCACAAGTGACATATATACAAATTGATAGTGAGGAATAAAAGAGAATGTTTATATAAATTTTGGCTTGTTTAAGAAATAAAAAGGAAAATATTCCATCAAAATAATTAGATTAGATGGCTAGAAGTCCATTTGATCTGCTTTCAGCCTTTCAGTAGGTTGTAGGGTCGAGCCACAGTAGCTACGATCTATTTGCTTAAAAAAATAATTTTATTAATAAAATCGATACAAGAAAAATACAACCCCATGGAGTCCACCAGCGTGAAACCAGGGTTTGGAACTGAACATAAAGCCTTAAGGTAAGTGCATTTGCCAACATAACAATGTTTTGACATTTTAAAAATAAGCGAACATGAATTCTCATAAATATAAATTGAAGACAATATACCTCTTCATCTTCAATCTCCGGCAAGGGTTTTAAATCAAAAATAAGAATTTTTGTGAGACCTCTATCTTCCTGGATTCTTAATCCTTTTAGAAACTGACTAAAACCTTTGTGAGACGCTCTTTATGCCTATGTGAATTACACATCTAAGTAATGGATGTGTAAAATCCTAATGTTTGTGAAACAAATAGATCCACAAACTAGGACTTCAAGTTTCTCGTCTCCTCTATTATCTAATATTTCATTACAGAAATTTGCATACATGCTATGCAAGGAGAGTCTCCGTTAATTTCATGACATATTAACAACTTTAAACAAAGTTGCCATTATCATTCCATAAAATATTGTTTACTATAAAACATGTATATGTGATTGTATCACTATTATTCATAAAAAAGAACGAGGAATCAAATGTGAGAAAACTTTGATGCAATTGTTGTTCTTTTTTCATATTAAATTCAAAAAAATATAATCAAAATAATTACAAAGATGTTCTTATTTCAGCGAAAGTAACTCGTAGCGGATCCATATACCTTGCTTTGAAATGTTGTTGGTCCAAATGTGATTGCAAAACTGAAACAAACCTTAAAGTCTTGTACAAGTCAAACACTCTCTCTCTCCCTCTCTCTCTCTCTCTTGGTGTGTTTCTTTTGTTTTCCATCCAGGAAAGTTTTGGTGTAGTTTTTGAGGAGTTCGACGAATAGACATACATGGAAAATAGTTTCATAAAATGTTTCCCTCTCTCAACCCATCTCCACCTATTTCCAATTGGTGGATCGGGTATTAGGCAGGCTCATCTTTGGCGTCCAGCCCGTTAATCCAACAGTTCAAACATGTTATTTACATTCATACTGGATTAAAATCATCAGTCTATGCTAATCTAGTTGACTGTCATCAAAATCGTTTCATCAACCTTGATGGGTCTAACACACGAGTCTGATTTACTGAACTGTACTGAAAAAGTTCAGGACAAATATGGAGTTGTAACTAGTGTTGTTATAATTGAAGGTGATAATGGTTCATGTCCACTCACCATATGATTGAAACACATGGATACAATCCTGAAGGGGGCTGAATAGTTTGGCCACTGGAAATTATGCAATAACATGTAACAAAAGAAACAGAACTCTTGTGTAAAAGATATACTTATTATGACAATTATCATAATAGTTTAAGCAAAATGTATATGAAACATAACTATTGCAACTATTTTTTCCAGTTTCTTATGACTTGATTCACACACACGATACAAATCTTCAATGATTCTTTTGTTCATTATGGGCCAGCAGGGATCAGTGACCATGCACCAATGGCGGTGGGAAGAAACATACATTAGATAGGTATCCCCATAAGAGCAGGAGTTGGTGAGAATCAACTGCTGGTGGAAGGACATATGCCACTATGGTAAAGGAGGAAGCCTATATGCATGCATTTTCTTTCTTCTTAACTTTGGAGCACAGTGAAAATAGAGCCGTTTAAGCCAACAAGTGCCATCTCTAAGGTCTTTGCCTGTTGGGCTAGATAAACTTACCTTTCTCTATCCTAGGCATGTTCCATTAAAGTTGTTTAGGGAGGGTAAGCCATGTCGGTTTTCCTTTAGACACGGACACGGATTTTAATACCCATCCATTATTTGCAATTTTAATCTCGAATAGGTTGCAAATAGTCTGACAAAGAATAATGTGTTTGTTCTGTGCTCTCTTGCGAGGTGTTTGATGTCATTATTATTCTAAAGAAAAAAAATATTGAGTAAAGAATAATAATTATTATAATATTTTGCTACATTCTTTGACCTTTTTTATGCCTTTATAATGATTTTTTAAGCGTTACAAAAGAATGTACTGTGATAACAAAAAGAATGTCTCCATTGTTTCAAATAAATTAAAAGTTACGTTCCCTGACCTGATATTGTTTGAAGCAAGAATTGTTGTATGTAGGCTCTTTCTAGACTATTATGATCCATGTTGCACAGGCACGAATATACACGACACTATTCAGACATTCGGACATGATACCATGGTCACGGCACGGATTCTAGCGTGTCCTAGACTAGTTAGTGTATTTGGACCGTCTCTGTTAACACGATGCGACCTGGACATGACATTGCTTTTTTGTCATGTCCATGCTACCTAGATTCTAATATAATTCCATTCAATCATATTTATAATTATCCAGGTTAGACAACCTGTTCCAGGCATTCAGACAATTGGGATGATGGGTTCACTTAGTACTGCACCCATTTCTACTCAGCTGCGACCTGGTGGGGTTCCTGGCCAACAACAACAAAGGCTTGGTGTCCCACAAATTAGATCAGCATCTCCATCACCTAACCAAACTTTAAGCTCTCAGGTTAGTTGGGAAATCTTCCTTCTTCTTTTTATTGTTCTTATATAGACTATCTGGATGAGCAGGTAATATTTGGCAAATTTGGCTGTTCTCTTAAAAACAGAACAAGATGTTGCATGTTGCAGCAAGTGTTTACATGAGTTAACATAATTCTTAAGATTTTCTAAAATCACAAATCTGGGGACTTCTACTTTAGTAATAGTATAAATTCATGATACAAATCTTGTGCAGTCTCTTCTGATTCCATATATTTTTTCATCTGAGCAACCATATAATTGAAATATATAGTTTTAACCGTTTAAAGTAAAGAAACATAAAATTTCAGGACATTCTTTACAAAAGATCAAGTGCGAATATAAATATTTCATCCCAACCAGCTTGATCAATTTCTGACCTTTTAAAGCTTCAAAATAGTTAGATTACCTTGGTTATATACACATTATTTACCCTTTTGGGTGCCGCTAGGATTCAATACATATTGGTTCTCTTTCTTGCAATTGCTGATGAGTGCAATATTTCATCACTTCTACTAGCTGTATTTGGTTTAGACTTGCATCTAGTTATTGACTCCTCAACTGATGGTTACTTAAGTAGAACATTAGGCAGTTGTATGTTACCAAATGTTTAAAATCAATAGAATGTGTTCCATAAGGAGAATTTATGGTTATTCACTCATCAATTTGAGAATTATGGTTTTTTACTCGTCATTTTGGTTGTCTATGTGTGCATATGGGACTAGTAATCTATTGAGGGTTTGGGTGGAGGTCTTCTAAAATTCAGTTCTTAACCACAAGGTTATCCACACCTAGACAAGAAAACCAAACCCGACCCACACCCAATAAGGAAATAATCACCAGGGTTCAGGTACAGATTTGTGTGGCTATTTTCTAAGCTTAGCGTCCTTCTAAACTACTTTCTTGCTTGTTAATCACATGAGATATATCACATTTAAGGACAAAAGGTTTTTTCAGTTAAGGAGGGGTTCTTTCTTAGAAACTGTTAAAGGTTTAATATGTAATGATGGCCCGTCTTGTGGGAACAGTGGTTAACTATCATGGTATCATAGCAAAAGGTCCTGGGTTCATATCACCTTTCCACCAATTAAATGGTTTATGTTGCCTTACATCAAAATAGGAAGTGTTCAAAACTTTATTGTCATATATTTTAAACAGACATACAAAGAAAGGAATACAAGATAGAAATCCTGAAATACTACTCCTGATAACTAAAAAACACGGACACTCTATATTGGTTGTCTTTGTTGAGCACGTATTGCACACAACACACACTCACTTAAAACACTAGGACATGCCAAAAATGGTTTGTTCTCTATGTCACCGTGTCCAGTTCATATCATACTTGTGTCCATGCAACATAGCACAATTACTTGAAACACAATTTCCGATTCACTTCAGTACGAAGATCAATCATATGAACTATTTGTCCAATCATCTTACTCGAAGAAAAAAAGGCTTGTTCAAGCAGTTTTTTTTGTTCTTTGTTGTATATTGCACTTCAGTTATTATACATTTTAGATCAGTTCTTTCTATTATATGTGTGTGTAATTTTCAGTTAAATAGGCTCAACTAGCACATTATTTCAATTATCCTCAACTTTCGCCCTTTTTCAAGTTGTTCGTAACAAAAAACACAAAAAACAAAATATACTTATTAAAAAACTAATTTTAATAGGATAACTATTTGTTTTTAAAAACCAAACTTAAACGGTAACTCCAACTACTCTCCCATCCCTACAGCCCATGCCGCCTCCGCGGTGCCCCCTCCACATCCTCCCAAGTGCTCGACGCCACCGTGCTGCTGTGATTGCTGCTGTGATTGAGTTTCATGTAGCAGCAGGAGCAACGACGACAAGGCAACGATGAAGCTTGAGGTGGGTGCGCCGCTAGTAAGGGTAATGGCTAGGCAATGATGGTGGATGTAGGGGATATGGGAGGGTTGGGGTTAGGGTTTCTTTAGAAATGAATATTTTTATTGGTATAATATTTTTATGGGTAATCTTACACAATCATATGTTGTGCATGTGAAGTGTGACGGAGGGTTGAACTTGAAGAAACATAGATAGTTCATAGTATTTAGTTAATAAAAAAACAGTACGAGGTATTAAAGTGAAAGAAATGTGATAGTGGAGGGTGAGAGAGGTATCTTGTGTTTGCATTTAGGGCATGTTTATTAGTAATTGAAAAATCTTGTACCCCTGTTGCCCCCCCCCCCCCCCCCCCCCCCCCCCAACCCACCCACCCACCCACACACCCACCACAAACACCCACACACACACCCCACCCCCGCAATTCCCACAACCCTGAGAAGATGCTCAAGTAGATTTAAGTTTTTTATATTATAGATAATAATAACTATTAGTTAATTAGTTATAATATTTATGCATAATTAGTGCTATGTTAATATGTTACCAAGTAGATGCTCAAGTAATAGTAGATAATCAATAATCCTTAAATAATGTTTATTAATTACGATAATCATATATACTTACGTAATTAAGGAAATTAATTGTTTACAAATAATAGATAATTAAAATAATATCTTAATTACAAATTAATATTAATATTAATTTAATTACATTATTTTATTATTATTTGTTCTCTATTAGGTTAATTATTTAACATAAATAAATGATTTGTTAAATATATAATATAAATAATTAATTATCAGTTTAATTATATTATTAATTTGTGTTTATTATTATACCTGTTATGTAATTAGAGTAATTAATTAGTAAGTAAGACAATTAATTAACATTTTAGGAAAATTAATTGGTTCTTAATTAATAATGAGTAAAAAGATTTTTGGTAATACTAATTATTACTATTTAGTTATTAAGTTGCACAAATTATTTAATATTTCTACCTATTACTATAATGCACTCCCTCATTTTTTTCCCACTTTCCTATCGAAACAAAAACATTTTGGAATTACAAGGGGAATAAGAATTAAGAAGGTGCATGGATTCCATACACTTCCCACTCGTTAAAAGTGCAAATCCAAATCTTGCCTTCTGTTTACCAAACAGCACCTTACAGGGTGCAAGTACCAAGGGTGTGCCGGATTCCCTTTTTGGCAGTGTTCTAAAAATCGGCCTAGGCGCCGCCTAGGCGCCCGCCCACCGCACCGAAAACCTCCTAGGCGGTGGGCTAGGTGCCCCTAGGCGGGCCTAGGCGGCGTTTTTTTTTGAATTTTTTTGATTTTTTTTTATTTTGTTTATTCTTAGTTGTATTTTGGATATTTGTTTGGGTTTTAAGATAGTATTTGGATTTTAGAACATTGAAATTTCAAATTTCAAAATTTCAAAAATTTCAAAAAAAAAAAAAAATCTAGGCGGCTACCTAGGCGGCGCCTAGGCGGGCTAGGCGCTAGGCGGACCTCCGCCGCACCGAGTCTGCCTAGCGATTTTTAGAACACTGCTTTTTGGTGAAATGACACTATCTCCACATAGGTGCATACCTTCTACTAGCAAATTTGGGGTCTATCAGATGCTGTCCAGGTGTTTTAGTTTGTTTGGTTTATATATCACAACGAGAACCTACTCAGATATTCTGATTGCAGTCGTCTTTGACAAAATGTTAGTGTGCTTATAAACACTTCAGTATATTTACTTGCTAGTTTAGCCACTGAGACATGTTAGACATATTATTTCCCATTCTGCAGAAATTTACAAGCCATGGCGTTCCAAGACCTCCTTCCATTCCTTCTTCTAACACCCCTTCATCTATACCTCAAAGTTCACAGTCCCTTCAACAACAATTTTGGTCATCCCAAGGAAAGCAAACACATACAGCTTCTTTATCTTCGTCTCCATACAGCCCTCAGATGAACCAACAGTTCATGCAACAAAGACCACAACATCCTCAACAGCTACAACAGAATCAACTTCCAATTGCTTCACGTCAGCTGCAAATGTCATCGTCTCAAACTCAGCAGCAGAGACAACATCCCCAACTGCAACAGCAGCAACAACAGGGTTCAGTGCCAAATCAGTCACAGGAGTACCTTACATCTCGGAATCAACAGTCTTCACTTCAACAACAAAATATATCTTCCAGAGGTCAAGTGTCGATAACCCCAAATTCAAATATTCAAGCATTGACGCAACCTAGTGCAGCAACCTTGATTACTTCTGATGATGATGCTGATGGTGACAAAATTGTCAGTAGGAAACGAATCCGGGAACTAGTATCACAGGTAATATGGGCTTGCAGCATCTAATCTTTTTAGGCTTGCAGAATCTAATCTTTTTTAGGAAGGCCTTTCTTTTGTACTCGTTATATTGATTTGAATAGCTTGTATAATCTGGAAAGTAGAAACCCCCTATCTTCTAGGTTGAGTTTCTCGTATTCATAATACTGAAGCTGCAATAACATTTTGTTGTTTTTAACTATGAATGGAGATGTGCACCCTTTCCACATACAATACATGCACTCTTTTTTTTTTTGGCATGTGTTGTGTGTGGGCATGTGTGTGTGTTTTTCTATTTTCTTTTTTTTTTTCTTCCTATTTTCTTTTGTGTGTGTGAGGGAGGGAGCTTCATTATTCAATTTCAAAAGTGCCTATATTGCCTCCTAGGATGCTAATCTATTTGTGCTTCATTTCCAAATTGCTGTTATATAGACTGGAGTTGGTCACATTATGGCTTGTTTTAGTAGCCTAGAAAAAATGTTTGAATGACAAACGATCTTCACATCGCTTGCTTCCTCTTTAAGATTATAAAGCCCGTTTAAAACCGAATGCTTACCATACAATAATATGATTTATCTACTTTCTTTACAACAGATTGATCGGTCTGAAAAGCTGCATCCTGAGATAGAAGATGATCTTTTGGAGATTGCTGGTGATTTTATTGAATCAGTGAGTTCTGCCTCCCATTTGAGATATCATAAACTCTACTCCATCTTTATGTTAAGGATCCAATTTTCCTTTATTCTGGACCTTCTTGTTACTCATGGCGGACATTTCTTTCCCTTGTGTTTGGAGCAAAATGATCTTGTGAAGGAATGCTCAATTTGTTTGACTGTAATGTTTTTGTAAATGTTAGAGATGACATGGCCCTGAACTGAACTAAATGAAAGAAAGGATTCAAAAAGCAGGCCCCAAAATTTTGGGCGAAGGCTTTGTTGTTTTTGTTTTATGTGTAATTAGTTTGTGAGACTGGGAAAGCTTTTGAGGTTAATGATATGCTTCTGGTTAAATGATTCTTTGGGGAAAATGTACCTTACAACATATTTTATCAGAGATGGCGTCTGGATACCTCAATAAATCTTCCATCCCCTCTCTGCATCTTGATTATTGTACTGAACACATTTTCTAATGACATGTATCTGCAGATAACTTCTGCAGCTTGCCACTTGGCTAAGCATCGGAAATCAACTACACTGGAAGCAAAGGACATACTTCTGCATGTAGGTATGGAAATTTCTTGACGACCTTTATCTGATTAGTTTAGAGCTTGAGCTCCCAGAGCTCAAAGTCATCTCCCCTCTTTGCCTTCCTTTTTTTTTTTATCCCAGCTACTTGCGTGTCTCCTGTGCAGAGAGACACTGGAATATGACGCTGCCTGGCTTTAGTGGAGATGAGATTAAGTGTTACAAGAAGCCGGTAACTCTAGTATATTTGCAGTAGTTCTTAGGTTGATGTGGTAGTAGTTGCCATCTTTCTTCATTCCCTTCTTGACAATAATCCCACTAATTATCTACCTTTGGCTCATTTTTCCATGATATCTGCAGTCCACAAATGATATTCATAAAGAGAGACTTTCCCTGGTAAGTTAATGTTCATTACTTTTACATACATCAGATTTACCCTATGCATTCTCTATAAAATATAAATAGCATGATTTTACATACTCTCTATACTGAAGTTTGTGCGATTGTTTCTCTATTTTGTGTAACTGGCTTAGATGCATGCTCCAATTACCCTTCAATTTAATCAAATATTCACATTTCAGTAACGGAGTGCTTACTTAACCTCTTTCAGGTTAAGAAGTCCATGGTAGGAACTAGTGATGGGGGTAGTGCAAAGAATCCTCCTGCTGGTGGAGGGCAAGCTGCTGCAAACCCAAAAACTCATGCGATAAAGACGCCTGCTAATGGTTCTCCAAAGTAATGATGACCCATAAGTGAAGCTCTGGTCTTTCACTGGCCTGGAATTTATGCAGAGTATGATGAAAAGGGGACTCGCTTTGTTATGTTTCAATTACCCAACACATTTTCAAGCGGAGAACATGTTTCTGGGACCGAGGAACTACATAATTGTGCTACTCAGCTAAGGTGCCCAGGCTTTGGCCTTTAGCGGAGATGGGGTGGAAGAAACAAGATTCTAAGTCGATAATTTCTATATGATTTGTTTAGTTCTGATGTCAGATTGTCAGGGTTTGAAAACTTTATCTGGGTTCATAGGTTGCAAACACCGCAAGTCAATTGAGTTTTGCAGGGAAAGTTTTTCAGGGTTTCTACCTGGATTTGCAAACTCATCTTTGTTGGGGGTTTAGAGTAAGGACTTCCAAACCTCAAGTTTTATTGGAATTCGGGTTTAAGATCCCATCTTACGAAATTCCGTTAACTGATACCTTGTGAGATCGATACCTGCGAGCCAATTTGATGATGATAGGTTGCATCTGGACTTCCAGGTGCAATATTTGACTCTCACATTGTATTGGATTATCATACAATATACGAATTTCCCATCAGAATTTCCCATTCCAGCTACCATGTAATGATCATTATTGTAAACGCTAAACATTTTCTTTCTATTGAATGAATTAAAGGCCCTAGGCTGCTATTAGTTTTTGTAATGATTGCTTTGCAAGTTTTGGGCTATGCTAGTTGTTGGATTTATTGGTTAGGGCAATTAACAATATTTCACATAGATGTAAATGCCAATTCCTTCCTAGCTTAGACATGAAGCCATAGTGTTGTCAATTTTTTTTCCCCTTTCTAACTGCTTGATGGTTGAATTTCATCTGAGAATTGAAAACGTTTTCTCATCTCGACTCGAGCAGGCTGTAACCAAAATCAAAACTCAAGAACATGATCGCTCTCGACTACTTTACAGTAATGGTGTGTTTGATTACAAGGTGAAAATATGTGAAAAATAAATTAATTCCATAGAATTATTTTACTAAAAGAATTCCATGGAAACAAATTCGACGGAATTAATTTTGTGTTTGATTGTTGTTATTTTTCATCAAAATAGTTATTTTTCATGAAAATCGATATTTTTCTATGGGTGGGCCAGTTTTATTTTTCACTATTTTGGAGGAAAATATGGAAAATGATATATTTTTGGAAAATAATTCCATGGAAAATATACACTATCAAACACAACAATTGGTGGAAAATTTGTGATGAAAATATTTTCCATGATAAAAAAGCTCAATCAAATACAGCCTAAAATTTGAATAATCACCGAATTTTCCTTTCCCAATTGAGCACACATTTATTGTTGCTGCATATCTTTCCTGGCATCTCACAATCTCATTCAACATTCAAAGCTGCATAGAAGCAGCAGTATGTTTTAGCAGGTTTCATTCTGAAAGGCCTGCTCTGCACTTTTATATGTGCTAAAGGAAGTCAGTGTGTTTTGTTATACTTATCATTTAATAGAGGGGCCTGAGGCCTACCTAGACTCATCATCTCCCTCGTATGCCGCATTGGCAAGAATATTAAACGAATGTTTGGTTGCTTGTAAATAAAAATACATGCAGTATATTTTTTGCACATTTTTCACTAAATATAATGTTTGATTTGATGTGTAAATGGTAGAATCGGTGCAATAAAATCTTGCGGCCAAAATAGCTGTACACCACTCACGACGACATTTGTAATACCATTTTCAACTATTCTCTTTCCATTCAATGCCATAAACACAACCAAACGATCGACTTTAGTTAGTATTATCTTCTAAAATTGTTATTTTTTATTGTAATTCTGTATGTTATAAATATATATATATGTGGATCCATGAGAGAGGAGACTGATATTCTCCAAATGATTGCCTCCATACTATTTTTGGTTTCCATCTAGCTTTCATCTTTAATCTCGATTGTTGATTAACAAAAGAGAGGTTCAAGAAAGAAAACTGTGATATAATTATCATTGATACAAGTAAACAAAGTTCAACATGTTCAACTTGAGGGTACAGATGCCAACCAGCAATTCAATTGGAATCCATTTTTTTTTATTAATTCAACGTCAAGTAAGTGATCAACCAAATATTAGATTTAATTTTATAGTATTAATATATGTGGTCAGTGTTCCATAATAGTCACCTAGTCCAGCTTGTTTCTACCTATTGAACCGGCTTCTTGGGATCTCCAGTAAGACTCGGTTGGGTTGCCACTGCTGGTGACTAAACTATGGGCTTAACCCCATCCCCCTCGATGATTCTAGGATCAATTTCCTAGACAAACTCTTCGTCAAGAGTAAACAGACTCTTCATCAAGAGATCTGTAAAGTTCTTTCTATGACTTTTATAGTCAAGAACCACAAATTTTGCCTTTTAGGCTCTTTTAATGTCTTGAAACACAGCTACATGTACCTGTTCATCTTAGAATTCACAAGATCATGCTTTTAGCATAATTTTAAATCAAATGACAGGTACAAAAATATGTAAATCATGTAAATTATAAAATGTCTGAGTCATATAGTTTCAGTACAAGATGTGACTGAAGATAACATTTCAGAGTATATAATATTCTTAGATATGATAAGTTTGTTACATAGACCTCAAGAGATGCCAACTCCTCATAGAGTAAAAATATATCCATAATTGGATTAGATGTCATATGAGTCAGTTATCCAGTTTGTATTTAAATGACAATATATAACTTAAGAGTATCTAATATGATACAATTTATAGCCTAGAATATCCTTAAAATATTATATCTATTACTATGTAGAATAGAATAACTAGTTTAGAAATTAGACTTAGTGACATCAGACTCATGTGATTTCACTAATTACTGATTGTAAGACCTAGAATAGTGAGCCAAAACTTATCTAACTCTGTCACCTCTTAAAGTAAGATAGTACTTTTAGTCGTGGCTCTAAAGATTTTATCTTTATTAGCCATATTTGAAAAAAAAAATGACAGTCTAGAATAATAGTTTAAGTGAGTTTGCTAATTGACCTTATCAAATCTTTAGTTTCTCAAGTTTTTGATCAACTTGGGTTAGCTGTAGGGGCCGGTTCTCAGCTAGCGAAGGTCCACAGGAGGACGATTAAATATCGTGTCACTTAAAGCTATTTACACCCGGTTGACAGAAGGACCCTTTCAGCTTGTATCCAAAATAATCTCAAATTTTAAAACATTAGATTTATAGGAATATGCAATATCACTAAACTACTTTCTTTGACTAAATTATTTGAACATGTCAAAGGAAATTATAATGTCACAATTTATATGCAAACCAATGTTTGCCTAACATAATCCAAGTATTGTGACAAAACATTAAAATTAGCTCACAATCTTCAACAATATATTTGTCTAATTAAATGTAGGAAGCATGAAATGAATGTATGAAAATTACCTTCATCCTTAGCATATATGAGCTTTTTCTACCGAGTCACAATCTCTAATGCTTCTGACTTAGAGAGAGTGCATTACAAAGATCATGTTAAAAAATAAGTGAGTACAAAAAAATGAATTACCGTCATCATTAATATTTTGCTTATTTTCAGAAAGTTAAAAATATTTCTAATGATCATATCTTCAAGAAAAAGAATTTTAGTTTGAATATAAAAAAAATAACTGAAATGATGCACAAACTTTTGTTCCGTCTTGACAATAATGTAACTTTGCACAACAATAGAATTTTGCTATGAATTTTAACAGTAAAATAACTCAAAAATATTTTCTTAGATATAAAGCTCTCTTTATCAACCTTAAGTGGTGATGAGGGTAGGTGTCAAGTGTCAATTTATGGAGAAAAAGGGCAAAAGATCCCATACAGAAGGGGATATCATTACCTACAATGTTCTAAGTTCTAACTTTGGAATGTCATCTGGCACACTTTTTACTTACTGCTTTATTGCGGAACAAAATAAATTAATAAACATTAATATTAAAAGGAATGAGCAATTGGCCTAAATGACACGATCAATAATGGCTACCACATATTTAATCTGTCAATAAATTGCATTCACTGTGTTTATCTGTAATATTAAATCCAGGAATGTATTAAAATTTAGGGTTAATATACTAACCAAATATTGCTCAAAAAGGGTTTTAAACCAGCATACTTTTTTTTATCAAACCCGAAATACTAATTCATATATTTTTTTAATGTAAGTCATTTGATAACGACTATTTATTGGAATTATTCAATAATTAAAGGGCCACATATGTAAAATTAATTGTGTTTAGGCTATCTAAATAATTAAGCCAAATTAAAGTGGTCTATTTGGAAATTGGCTTAAGGGTATAATTGTCATGAAATTAATGTGTAGTTACCAGGAGATAATTCTAATTTGATGAGGGGCCAAATTAGAAATGTCAAAACATATAAATATATGTGTTCATTAGGGTTTTGGTCCCCAACTTATACGGCCACCAAAAGAGAAGTTTTCTTTTTTTCTCTTCTGTATCCCCATCAACAGAAAGAGAGGGACAAAGGATTCGGATTCCTCTTTGTCATTAAGGGTCATAGCAAGATTGGAAGATTGAACTCCATAAAAAGGACGACCGCTTCAAGATCCATCAAGCCTAGCAATGGATTCAGGTACGCTTTCGCAATTTAATTTATGTTCTTCATCTTATGAATCGACAGGGTACAATAAATTTCTAACAAGTGGTATCAGAGCCTTCCTGTTTGATTTATGAGGTTGAAGTTTCAGAATCAATTTTTTGTTATTATTCAGAAATCATAGATCCTTCATTCTAATTTTAATTTAGGGTTCCAATGGTTCATAAAATAATATTTATGATACACGAATATTAGATCTACAGTTTCTCAATAACTGATTTCTTGATACACGAATAAAATTTTGTTCGGCCAGATCATGCTGGACATGTATCCAAACGATACATCCATAATTAATGGACTAGGATGGCACTTATGTTTGTGTTGTTTGATCAAATTAATTGTTGGCAGTAATACACATGGTGGGTTATAATTTATGGTGAAATATAATTTATATATTTTCTTAGTATTGTACTAGATGGCTAAATAAAAAGAACAACTATTGGGATCTTGTCTTCTACTTCTGAGTTGTTTTCCGTACATAAACAACTGTTCCAACATGTTTGCACATCATAATTTATTTATTTTCTTTTTTGCATACATGGTTCTCCATTGCTTACAAGTACATTGATTTGCTGTCAATCCTTCAGTTGATTTGATCGCCATATTAAGAAAATCTTGATAGAATTCATAATTTATGTACAAAAATAATCTCTCAGTTCATGCTTAAATATTAGATATGGACGCATGTGATAATGACCGTAGAAATTCTCCATTATATTAAATATGCATGAATATGCTTATTGTCGGACATGTGATAATATGGAATGTCGGTTAGATTTCAATTACTCATGCTGATAGATATTTGGTGTTACTCAATTTAGAGTATTTTCCAATCTAAGTTGATCATTGGAGGACAAATTGGAATCAAATATAGACAATTTTATGTTTGGCATAAATTTAGTTTCCAATAAATTTATGTTCTAAGTCATATATTTGATGTAATCTATTGACGTACATATTTTCAGTAGATTATTTTAATATAATTTTTATGGGTTATTTGAAGCAATATATTGGTCCATATCTTCAGTAAAATATTACGTAGATTTTATTATGTTGACAATGCTCAGTTTAGTCAAATTAAGAATATTTGTTTGAATCATGTAAAGAGATTCACATGCTTATGATTATCTTATTTGAGTTGTAATATTTTAATTATGCATGTACATAAAGTTTTGGACATGATTCGGTTTTGTAAAATTTAGTCAACATTCAAATTTTTTTGGGTGCCTTTTGTGACTAGCAATAGTCGTCTAATATTCTAAATAGATCCATTGAAACAAGATGTCGCCAAAGTGACCTCTCTTGCGTAGATAGTCTATGAGGGATCTTAGATGTTTGTGTGTGTAAATTCATGCGAGTATTAGCCGGCCCAAAGGAAGGTTAATACTTGGCCGAATTGTACACATACTTGTGGTGATAAATATGTGACAATTATACGGTTTACATGTGAATATTAACCCGATCCAAAGATAGGCTTATTATTTGACATGACTTATTGTCAACGTTTGATCATTATACCAAGAATACCACTTGTAGTTAATATCACTGTCCAAATACTTGATATTAATGATGTACTAGGTATCTTGAGATGGGGTTCACCATTATTTGAATTTGTTTGACTATATTTTACGCTTTGGTTATTTGTTAGAGCATGTTTGTTTTTTGTTGCTTTGTTCTCTTTACAGTTAATGTTGTTAAAATATCTGCCAATGAGATTTTAATTTTCATGTTTAATGGAATAAACTTTAAGGGCAAAAAGAAATGAATACAGTAGCTGCTAAGGGTCCAGATCAAAAGAAACAATAATATAAAACTAAGGGTTGTTCTTTTGTGATAAGACAGGACATATAAGGAAGAAATGTACAAAGTACCACGCATGGCGTATAAAGAAAAGTACATTTCTAAATTTGATCTGTTCTGAGGTTAATTTAGATTTAGTACCAAGAAACTCATGGTAGTTAGATTCTGGTGGGACTACCCACATTAATATTCTAGGCAAGGTTGTCTGAGTTACCAAAAGTCAATTGATGGTGAAAGATACATCTATGTGGGTGACGGCAATTCAGTAGAAGTGAAAGCAATAGGACATTTTAGGTTATTTTTAGGAACCAATTATTATTTGAATTTGATAGACACTTTTATTGTACCGTCTTTTAGATGAAATTCAGTTTCAGTTTTCTTAATGGACAAATCTAGTTATCATTGTTCATTTGGAAACAATAAGTTTAGTCTATCTTTAAATTTAAATATTATTGGTAATGGTTCCCTTAAGGTTTATGATAACCTATATTCAGTTGAAACTATTGCATCTTATAATGAAACCTTGCAAGTGAAGTCATGTGGTACTAAACGCAAAATTAACAATATTTTTTTAGCCTCATTATGACATAAGCATTAGGTCACTTCTCTAGAAATAGAGTTGAACGATTTGTGTCTGATAAGATTTGGATTCCATTGACTTTATAGACTTTAATATTTATATTGAATGTGTAATGGAAAGACAGACCAAAGTTAAATTATAAGCAACTACTTTATTGGTTATGCTACAGATCAAGGGATTGATAATTATACAATCCCACACTAGAAAATTTTTTTGAGACGAGAAGTGTAATATTTTTTGAGGATGTTGAGTTTGGAGGAGAAATAAAGTCTGGATCATTGTCTTTGAGAAGGAATTAATTACGATTCCTACTATCACTTTTGACGATGTATAGGATTCTATACCTGTCATGATCAAGAAGTGAATTCGGAGTCTCAATAAGACAATGTCGAATTGCCTCTATAAGTCGTTGTTGAGATACCTTAACAACGACAATGTAGCGGCACCCTATTTAAGATAAGATAATTATTCCTAAGGAACAAACTCAACAACCTCAAGAACCGATAATATTAAGATGGTCCACCAGAGAAAGGAGAAATATAATTTCGGATAATATTGTCATATTTCTCCAGGAACGTGAGGAAGACTATGGATACTGGAAGATGATCTAATCAACTTCCGTCAGGCCATAGAAAGTTCCAGTTCTCAAAGTGGATAGATACAATAAATAAGGAGTATAAGTCCATGCAAGACAATAAAGTTTAAGAACTTGTCCCATTACCAAAAGTTATGAAGTCCATTGGTTGCAAATGGACATTTAGAACCAAGAAGGATTCGAAGGGTCATTTGGAGAGGTATAAAGTACGTCTTGTAGCTAGTGACTTTACTCAAAATTTTGGGATTGATTTTAAAGAGTTTTTCTGTCATATCCCTATTTTAGAAATAGGTATATGACTGTATTTCGACTGTATCTCGTATTTGAAGGATTTTTGAAATTGGGTATTTTTTTAAAATTTTATTATTAATTATTGGAGGTAAATTTTTCTCATTTTTATTATTGCTACTATTATTTTCTTGATCCTAAATCTATCCCCCTCTAAAATATCTACCTAACCCCTCTCATTCTCTCTCTTCCCCACTCTCCTTCCAGGAGAAGCTTCTCCTCTCTCCTCTCTCCCGACCATCTCTCCTCACCCCCAGCCCTCTCTCTCCTCCCTCAGCTCTTCTCCTCCTCCCTCTCGGCCTCTCCCCCTGGCTGCGGCCGCCACCAACCCACCACTGCAGCCGAGACCACCGCCTGCGCCACCATCTCCCACCACTGCCACCTCCATCCGCCACCCTCGCCGTGGTCGCCCCCGTCTCCAGCCCTCACCACCGTCGCCATCACCCTCCATCACCACCACCGCCACTACCATCAGTCACCTCCACCGCCACTGCCGGCTCCACCATCTCTCCCTCATTATTCTCCTCCCCGGCCAGCTCCGGCCACCACCGCCACCGCGACTGCCCTCGTCTCCACCACCACCACTTCCATCTCTCCCTCTCTCGCTGTTCTCGGCGCCCGCCACCACCGCGGCCGCCCTCGTCTCGGCCACCGCAGCCACCCCTTCACCTATGGCCGCCGTCGCCACCACCAGCGCCACCATCATCGTCGCCGTCGCCGCCTCCCTCTCGGTCGGCCTCCTCCGTCGCCACCAGCACCACCACCGCTGCTGCTGCTGCCCCTCCGCCGGAGCCCGACCGACCCCGGTGAGCCCCGATCTCCCCCGCCCTTCCTTTCCTCTTCTCTCCGGTGGCCAGCACCATCGCCGTGTCGTTGCCGCGCCCGGGCCAGCACCGCCTCGAGCGACGGGACGCCCTTGGGCCTCGCTGCTGCTCGAGCAGGAAGCCAGTCTTGGGCTGCGTGCTTTTCGGGCCACGTACCTCGGTGCACGTGCTGCCTCGAGCAGTGCGCTGCTCGATCCGCGTGCGCCTCGTTCTGCGTATGCTTTGGTTTGCATGCACCTTATAGGTTTTCGTGCACCCTTAATTCATGCGCTGCCTTGGGCAGCGGGACGCCTCGAGCCCCGCGCTGCCTCGGGCACCGTGCCCCATTGGTTTGCGTGTTACCTCGTTTATGTGTCTCGGCCTTTGTGCCCATCTCGATTTTCGTGCCACTCCGATTTGCGTGCCTCCTCGGGTACGTACCACTTTGATCTCCGTGTCGCACTGGTTTGCGTGCATGCATCGATTTATGTGCCGCATTGGCATGTGTGCCACCTTGGACTTTATGCCATCTCGGTTTGTGTACACGTACGGATTTAAGTGCCGCCTTGGTTTGTGTATCACTTTGGACTCCGCATCGTATTGATTTGCATGCTTCCTTGAATCTCACTCCGTCTCGATTCGCATGCACGCCTCAATCTCCTGTTCATCTCGATTCTCGTATACGTCTCGATATGCGTGTACATCTCGGTTCACGTGTCCGTATCGATCCGCGTACCTCGGTTTTCGTGCCCGATCCCTGCACTGCTTGCGGGACCCACACGGTATAGCCTTCTGCCATCTCTTGTGATTATTCTATTATTTTATTATTTAATTCTAATAATTGTTTATTGTGTATTCTGAGGATCTCGATTGGCGTGCTAGCTTGGATCGCGACTGCCGAAGACTTGCTTACCTAGCCGAGCCCTCTAGGCAAGTATCCCTTGCTCATCGACGGCTCTTGCCCTCTCTCCTGGATTTTATTGTATTAATTAATTTGCACTTGTAAATTGTATAATCATGATTAGTGTAGTCTAGTAGTAGAACTGCCATGATGATAACCTAGACTAGTTTGGTCCGATACTGGGATAGACCGTATCGGACGACTCGGATGGGTCATCCACACCTCCGAGGACACGAGCACGACTCACTTGTACGGATTGTCCCTGTATGCCCCGTGTCCGACTCGTGGTCAGGGTAACGGCTCTGGCTAACTACTCATGTGGCTATGATTGTGCTTGGGTTAGAACTATAGACATGTAGTTGTGGTACGCCCTGCGAGGCGGTTATTTTATTATTATGCATGTTGGCTTGGCGCCCGAGTACGCATTGTAGTGCTGCTGGAGGCCGAGACATTAGTGGTCTCGGGTTCGATTGATTTTTCAGTACGCCTCGTAGCGCTGCTGGAGGCCGGGGCTTAGTGTTCTCGGCTATCGACTTGTTCCCAGTACGCATCGTAGTACTGCTGGTAGCTGAGACTTAGTGTTCTCAGTCTGCAATTCTGCGATTCTGCGGCGGATTGCGTCGAGTGGATTTTAGCCCCAATTCGTAAGGTGCTCCCGTCCAGATTACAGAGGAGACTCTACCGAATTTTTCCAGAATTCTCGGTTGGGAATTTGTTCGAAGGATTGGGCAGAACCATTCCTTTGGTTTGCGGGACTGAACTCATGCATGTTCTTCTTGGTATGGCATCACTGACGCTATTGCCTGCTAGGTAGACTCCCGACTAGATCAGTCGCCTAGCGTACTTGTCTGTCTTGTCCGCCGGATTGTGTAAGGAGAGCGGTTCTACTCAGGTAAAGGTCTGCAACCCTGGTCCTTGTTTGGTTTAAGGGTTGTGGATCTGATCCAGAGTGGTTCACGCAATCCTTGTCTTTTCGACGGTATCACCCATTGGACTCTTGACCTGTGACCCTTCTTTTTAGATGGTGTTCTAGTTTAGTTGTTATCCCATTATCTGTCCTGTCCGCCGAATTGTGTAAGGAGAGCGGTTCTACTCGGGTGAAGGTCTGCAACCCTGGTCCTTGTTTGGTTTAAGGGTTGTGGATCTGATCCATAGTGGTTCACGCAATCCTTGCCATTTTTCGACGGCGTTGATTAGTGTTGACCCCTGTGTTGGGATTATGATCTTATTCGAGGATTGACTATGAGGAGATATGATATTGAGATAGTGGTTATGGTAGACTAAGTGGATTCTTAGATAGTGTTACTAGTTCTTTGGTGATGTTCTAATTTGATCAGATATGTCTTGAGGACTCTTGGATTTTGATATTGGTGCGAGTGTCTCGCGGAACGAATAGAATATCGAGGATATCGATATATGATTTTTACTCGACTTCCCAAACCTAGTACCTTTGCTGTATCCCGGTAGTTGGGAGACTTAGTTGCTGATAGCCTGTGATCATTGACTCGGAGGATTCTTGTGAGCTAGAGGGCCTAGCATTGTCTATAGTGATTAGCCTAGTACCAAGTGATCGTATTTTCCTGACATGATATTTATCCCATTGAGGATTGGTAGACTATTGATAGACTGATCCGGTGGGTAGACCGACTTGATGATTGGAGCTGTAGGCTCCCATATATGCTTGAGATGTTATTATAGTAGAGGTTCTGGTCAGTGTACTTGACCTGATATCCATGCCACGATGTGGGCAGATGACTTCTTGTGACTGACAGAGTTGTCCTTGTCCCAGACCTGACTACCTGTATCCGTACTATAAGTCCAGCTTACCCTGTGAGGTGCTGGCCCTAACATTGCACTGCGGTACCCTTTGTCTATTGGCACTTTGAGGTGCTACTTCCATGATTATATGGCATTGCGATGCCATCTTGATATTCTGGCTATATTATATGATTACCTGCACGGGTATCTGGTAGTTGGCCTATAGTCTTAGAGTGGTTAGGATTGCTTGCTTGTTTGTTGCATAACACTAAGGATGGATCACATCTGGGACTATAGGTGCCGAGGCTGATTCTTACTTAGCGTTCTCGTACTGAGGTACGACATCTAGGAGGATGAGCATGTGACCACGGCATGTGATTCCGGATAAATGTAGGGTTAATCTAGGCAACTAAAAATGGTAGAAGCATTGGGAGGGAACGGAATCCCGAGATCGTGTATTACCGGCCGCCACAGGCTCGTCCTGGCGCGTCGGGGTTGGCCTGCCACGGATATGGCAGTATCCGACTACTATATGTACTCCTGCTTAGCACGGTGGCCTTCCGAGGGACCGGGTATACCTGCCTACTATGCGTTATTTGGCCTCGCTAGCCCTTGCGGGATATGGCACGATCTGAGGATTCCTATATTGCATTGTTGGGGTAATCCACCTCCACATAGATAGCCGTAGACATTTGAGTAGCCGCTTATTTATATAATTGTTTGGCTTGTTGCTTGCTAAGCTGGCTGACACGTAACGCTGTCCCGACGCAGTAATTCATTCCCTTTTTCTTGTTTGATGTAGGGATGGGTTACTGTTCCGATGACAGACTACGAGTTCCAGTTGGCGATGCAAGCATTAGTGGATGTTAGGATGACTGTGATGTTTGTTGGTTACTTACGTATTAGTAGTTGGATTGCTGCCTTATATTCTGTAATCGTGCGTTGGTACCGCACGATCCTTTACCCTCATTACTGCTGTTCATACGTGTTATTTCTGTTATACATTTTATCCTGCTGGCTTTTCTTCGCCCGTCCTTGAGCCTTCCTTTCTGGTACTTGCTACGGTTGGCCTGACCAACCCTGGATTGTTCCCAGATTGCCTGTAACCGACCATGTGGATCTTTCAGACTTGACTTGGAGGACGTGCTTCAGTTTCTGACCATGAGGGAACTGTGTGGGAAGGTATTCTTGTCTACATTATTTCTTATTGTAGACTCTCTGATTATCATATGAGTATTTCCTATTTTTCATATGATTATCTCTCTTGTCGTTATTTCATTGATTATTGCCTGTGGATATGAGATCGGATTTAGGCCATAGACTGCTTGCATGCTAGGATACCCAGCAAGATTGACAGCCACGATCGCCGTATGACATTTTATACCTCATACGGAGTAGCTGGCCTAGTCCGTCCCAGTATTTTGGTACTGGGGCGTGACAAGGTTTTATTGGTGGCCCATGCAGGTCTCGTTTTGAGATTTTGTTGGGTATCACCTGATTATTGATCTCAGTCCACTATTCCTTGGGATTCTAACTTGCTATACACTTGTCCCTTCGCTCCCTTGAACCAGTGAACTGGTCCTCATCTCTACTTGGACCTATCTTGCTTGGCCATGTCTTATTCGTGTTATCTACCTCTGATCCTTGTTTGATAGATATGATCCTATAGTTGGTCATGTCGATCACCTTATTTGATGAGATGTTATCTTGTCTCCATCATTTGGGCTACATGATTATTTATTTTAGGTTCTGTACTCTCTACCGGTGTTTCGCCTTATTTGATTTCCTGTTATCCATTTCGTGCGTTGACTTCGTGTTGACTTAGTATCATTATCGCCCTCTTCGAGCGTTGGCTGGATTGCTGCGGAATGAAGATTCCATCTGGACTCTGAGGTTGGATATTTTAACATTTGTTGAGTATCCGAGGGATATTCTCGTATCGATTCGGCTTCCTTGATTTCGGACAGTTTCGCACTCATGATTATCTGTTTCAGATATTATTTTTTTGATATACTTTCCATACATTATATTTTGATATGGATCCTTGGTTTGGAGTATTTTCCTAGAAAAGATATCTTGTGGTTATTATTGAAGATATTTTTGGATGTGTGTTACGATTCACCTGGATTTTGGATTATGGATTTTGATGGTTTTCTAGGACTTGTTATATCGTTATAGATTTTGTGACTTTTAGTGATTCAGATATTTGGGTTATGGATTTGATTCGTTTTGGGTATTTGTCATGAGTACCGGGTGACCCTAGTATACCTTGACGGCGTGGTAACGAAAGTTGCAGCCGCTCGATTATAGTGCCCTGATGCATCTTTTGCAGCCATTCCGGATGGCGTGGCAAGGAATGATCATGACACACATTTTTCGGATATTAGTAACTACGGTCATCGGTTCGAGACATATATCCTGTATTTTATGATTTGTGAGGATTTTTATGCAGTTGGGATTTTACGTTTTCTGACATTGTTTTCGACATTCTATACTTGTTTTGATTTATGGGGTTATTTCATGTATGCGAGACTTTGATTTTCGAGATTCTTTCGATGTTTTTGATTTACCTTGCGAGTTGATTTATTTAGCGAGACTTGTTCTCTTTGATATTTTCATATTGAGATTTTGTTCGTTTTTTATTGTATTACTTGGTTTCTGTAAGGTGGGTAGAGTTTTCATGGTACCTATATGTACTAGTTTTGAAAATCTTATGTACATGATTTCGAAATTTCGAGGACAAAATTTTTGTAAGGTGGGTAGGATGTCATATCCCTATTTTAGAAATAGGTATATGACTGTATTTTGACTGTATCTCGTATTTGGAGGATTTTTGAAATTGGGTATTTTTTTAAAATTTTATTATTAATTATTGGAGGTGAATTTTTCTCATTTTTATTATTGCTACTATTATTTTCTTGATCCTAAATCTACCCCCTCTAAAATATCTACCTAACCCCTCTCATTCTCACTCTTCCCCACTCTCCTTCCAGGAGAAGCTTCTCCTCTCTCTCTCTCCCGACCATCTATCCTCACCCCCAGCCCTCTCTCTTCTCCCTCAGCTCTTCTCCTCCTCCCTCTCGGCCTCTCCCCCTGGCTGCGGCCGCCACCAACCCACCACTGCAGCCGCGACCACCGCCTGCGCCACCATCTCCCACCACTGCCACCTCCATCCGCCACCCTCGCCGTGGTCGCCCCCGTCTCCAGCCCTCACCACCGCCGCCATCACCCTCCAGCACCACTACCGCCACTACCATCAGTCACCTCTACCGCCACTGCCGGCTCCACCATCTCTCCCTCGTTATTCTCCTCCCCGGCCAGCTCCGGCCACCACCGCCACCGCGGCCGCCCTCGTCTCCACCGCCACCACTTCCATCTCTCCCCCTCTCGCTGTTCCCGGCGCCCGCCACCACCGCGGCCGCCCTCGTCTCGGCCACCGCAGCTACCCCCTTCACCATGGCCGCCGTCGCCACCACCACTGCCACCATCATCGTCGCCGTCGCCGCCTCCCTCTCGGTCGGCCTCCTCCGTCGCCACCAGTACCACCACCGCTGCTGCTGCTGCCCCTCCGCCGGAGCCCGACCGACCCCGATGAGCCCCGATCTCCTCCGCCCTTCCTTTCCTCTTCTTCCCGGTGGCCAGTACCACCGCCGTGTCGTTTCCGCGCCCGGGCCAGCACCGCCTTGAGCGGCGGGACGCCTTTCGGCCCCGTGCTGCTCGAGCAGCGAGCCAGCCTTGGGCTACGTGCTCTTCGGGCCACGTGCCTCGGTGCACGTGCTGCCTCGAGCAGTGCGCTGTTCGATCCGCGTGTGCCTCGTTCTGCGTATGCTTTGGTTTGTGTGCGCCTTATAGGTTTTCGTGCACCCTCGATTCACGTGCTGCCTTGGGCAGCGGGATGCCTCGAGCCCCGCGCTGCTTCGGGCACCGTGCCCTATTTGCGTGTTGCCTCGTTTATATGTCTCGACCTTTGTGCCCATCTCGATTTTTGTGCCGCTCCGATTTACGTGTCATCTCGGTTGCGTACCACTTTGATCTCCGTGTCGCACTGGTTTGTATGCATGCATCGATTTGCGTGCCGCATTGGCATGTGTGCCACCTTGGACTTTGTGCCATCTCGGTTTGCGTGTACGTACGGATTTACGTGCCGCCTTGGTTTGTGTATCACTTTGGACTCCGCACCACATTAATTTGCGTGCTTCCTTGAATCTCGCTCCGTCTCGATTCGCATGCACGCCTCGATATCCTGTTCATCTCGATTCTCGTACGCATCTCGATATGCGTGCACGTCTCGGTTCACGTGTCCGTATCGATCCGCGTACCTCAATTTCTGTGCCCGATCCCTGTACTGCTTGCGGGACCCACACGGTATAGCCTTCTGCCATCTCTTGTGATTATTCTATTATTTTATTATTTAATTCTAATGATTGTTTATTGTGTGTTCTGAGGATCTCGATTGGCGTGCTAGCTTGGATCGCGACTGCCGAAGACTTGCTTACCTAGCCGAGCCCTCTAGGCAAGTATCCCTTGCTCATCGACGGCTCTTGCCCTCTCTCCTGGATTTTTATTGTATTTAATTAATTTGTACTTGTAAATTGTATAATCATGATTAGTGTAGTCTAGTAGTAGAACTGCCATGATGATAACCTAGACTAGTTTGGTCCGATACTGGGATAGACCGTATCGGACGACTCGGATGGGTCATCCACACCTCCGAGGACACGAGCACGACTCACTTGTACGGATTGTCCCTGTATGCCCCGTGTCCGACTCGTGGTCGGGTAACGGCTCTGGCTAACTACTCATGTGGCTGTGATTGTGCTTGGGTTAGAACTATAGACATGTGTTGTGGTGCACCCTGCGAGGCGGTTATTTTATTATTATGCATGTTGGCTTGGCGCCCAGTACGTATTGTAGTACTGCTGGAGGCCGAGACATTAGTGGTCTCGGGTTCGATTGATTTCCCAGTACGCCTCGTAGCGCTGCTGGAGGCCGGGGCTTAGTGTTCTCGGCTATCGACTTGTTTCCAGTACGCATCGTAGTGCTGCTGGTAGCTGAGACTTAGTGTTCTCAGTCTGCGATTCTACGATTCCGTGGCGGGTTGTGCCGAGTGGATTTTAGCCCCAATTCGTAGGGTGCTCCCGTCCAGATTACAGAGGAGACTCTACCGGATTTTTCCAGAATTCCCGGTTGGAAATATGGTTCGAAGGATTGGGCAGAACCATTCCTTTGGTTTGCGGGACTGAACTCATGCATGTTCTTCTTGGTATGGCATCCCTGACCCTATTGCCTGCTAGGTAGACTCCCGACTAGATTAGTCGCCTAGCGTCTTGTCTGTCTTATCCGCCGAATTGTGTAAGGAGAGCGGTTCTACTCGGGTGAAGGTCTTCAACCCTGGTCCTTGTTTGGTTTAAGGGTTGTAGATCTGATCCAGAGTAGTTCACGTAATCCTTGCCTTTTCGATGGTATCACCCATTGGACTCTTGACCTGTGACCCTTCTTTTTAGATGGTGTTCTAGTTTAGTTGTTATCCCATTATCTGTCCTGTCCGCCGGATTGTGTAAGGAGAGCGGTTCTACTCGGGTGAAGGTCTGCAACCCTGGTCCTTGTTTGGTTTAAGGGGTGTGGATCTGATCCAGAGTGGTTCACGCAATCGTTGCCATTTTCCGACGGCGTTGATTAGTGTTGACCCATGTGTTGGGATTATGATCTTATTCGAGGATTGACTATGAGGAGATATGATATTAAGATAGTGGTTATGGTAGACTAAGTGGATTCTTAGATAGTGTTACTAGTTCTTTGGTGATGTTCTAATTTGATCAGATATGTCTTGAGGACTCTTGGATTTTGATATTGGTGCGAGTGTCTCGCAGAACGAATATAATATCAAGGATATCAATATATGATTTTTACTCGACTTCCCAAACGCCCAAACCTAGTACCTTTGCTGTATTCCGGTAGTTGGGAGACTTAGTTGCTGATAGCCTGTAATCATTGACTCGGAGGATTCTTGTGAGCTAGAGGGCCTAGCATTATCTATAGTGATTTGCCTAGTACCAAGTGATCGTATTTTCCTGATATGATATTTATCCCATTGAGGAATGGTAGACTATTGATAGACTGATCCGGTGGGTAGACCGACTTGATGATTGGAGCTGTAGGCTCCCATATATGCTTCAGATGTTATTATAGTAGAGGTTCTGGTCTTGTACTTGACCTGATATCCATGCCACGATGTGGGCAGATGACTTCTTGTGACTGACAGAGTTGTCCTTGTCCCAGACCTGACTACCTGTATCCGTGCTATAAGTCCAGCTTACCCTGTGAGGTGCTGGCCCTGACATCGCACTACGGTGCCCTTTGTCTATTGGCACTTTGAGGTGCTACTTCCATGATTATATGGCATTGCGATGCCATCTTGATATTCTGGCTATATTATATGATTACCTGCACGGGTATCTGGTAGTTGGCCTATAGTCTTAGCGTGGTTAGGATTGCTTGCTTGTTTGTTGCATAACACTAAGGATGGATCACAACTGGGACTATAGGTGCCGAGGCTGATTCTTACTTAGCGTTCTCATACTGAGGTACGACATCTAGGAGGATGAGCATGTGACCACGGCATGTGATTCCGGATAAATGTAGGGTTAATCTAGGCAACTAAAAATGGTAGAAGCATTGGGAGGGAACGGAATCCCAAGATCGTGCATTACCGGCCGCCACAGGCTCGTCCTGGCGCGTCGGGATTGGCCGCCACGGATATGGCAATATCCGACTACTATATGTACTCCTGCTTAGCACGGTGGCCTTCCGAGGGACCGGGCATACCTGCCTACTATGCGTTATTTGGCCTCGCTAGCCCTTGCGGGATATGGCACGATCTGAGGATTCCTATATTGCATTGTTGGGGTAACCCACCTCCACATAGATAGCCGTAGACATTTGAGTGGCCGCTTATTTATATAATTGTTTGGCTTGTTGCTTGCTAAGCTGGCTGACACGTAACGCTGTCCCGGCGCAGTAATTATTCCTTTGTTCTTGTTTGATGTAGGGATGGGTTACTGTTCCGATGACAGACTACGAGTTCCAGTTGGCGATGCAAGCATTAGTGGATGTTAGGATGACTGTGATGTTTGTTGGTTACTTACGTATTAGTAGTTGGATTGCTGCCTTATATTCTGTAATCGTGCGTTGGTACCGCACGATCCTTTACCCTTATTACTGCTGTTCATACGTGTTATTTCTGTTATACATTTTATCCTGCTGGCTTTTCTTCGCCCGTCCTTGAGCCTTCCTTTCTGGTACTTGCTACGGTTGGCCTGACCAACCCTGGATTGTTCCCAGATTGCCTGTGACCGACCATGTGGATCTTCCAGACTTGATTTGGAGGACGTGCTTCAGTTTCTGACCATGAGGGAACTGTGTGGGAAGGTATTCTTGTCTACATTATTTTTATTGTAGACTCTCTGATTATCATATGAGTATTTCTTGTTTTTCATATGATTATCTCTCTTGTCGTTATTTCATTGATTATTGCCTATGGATATGAGATCGAATTTAGGCCATAGACTGCTTGCATGCTAGGATATCCAGCAAGATTGACAGCCACGATCGCCGTATGACGTTTTATACCTCATACGGAGTAGCTGGCCTAGTCCGTCCAGTATTTTGGTACTGGAGCGTGACATTTTCTCTTCGATATCTTTGAAAAACTTATTTAAAACAATCATAGCACATGTTGCATATTTTGATCTTAAATTACATTAAATGGATGTCAAAACGACATTTCTCAATGGTAATACTGATGAAACAGTTTATATGGTGCAATCAGAAAACTTTGTGTCGAAAGACCCAAAGAATATGGTTTGCAAATTGACAAAATCTATTTATGAACTCAAGCAAGCTTTTCGTCAAAGGTACTTCAAGTGATTATCTCGTTTGGTTTTGAGATGAATACTGTTGAAGATTGTGTGTATCACAAGTTCAGTAGGAGTAGAATTATAGTGTGACAATAAATCAGTAGTACTGTATTCCAATAACAACAGAAACTTGTATAAGTCAAAGGATATTGACATAAAGTTTCTAGTTGTGAAGGAAAGAATTCAGAATGGTTATAGTATCCATATAACATATGAGGACAAACTCTATATTAGCGGATCCGCTCACAAAAATATTATCACCCAGGGTCTTTCATGAGCATACTGCTCATATGGGTGTTATCTTAATTAAGAATATGGGAATACAGTGGGAGTTTGTATTTTGTGTATTTGGGTGCTATTTGGTTTTGGACACATTTATGTATTAAAGTATTTTGGATATTTATCTGATCAGATATATAGAAATTCAGTTCATTCTGTTTTCATTATGTTAAAGTATTTAATCTCACTAAAGTTAAGGAGGACCAGTTGGAAATAGACATGTATTGATCACATTGTGTGTAATTTCCATGCTACGCATCCATGATTGATCTATGTCGTTTAGCTATATTGGTATGTGTGACCATTGATGGTTTAGTTACGCTATATGTGACGAAGGCCGCTTTGATCCTATGTTGATATGGTTAATGGACGAGATTGTCCGGATATACCCTAAGGATTAAAATAGCAATTTATGAGCTCACTAAGGTTAACACAATTATAAGGTTACATATGTGGCCCAGTGGGAGATTATTGGAATTATTCAATAATTAAGGGGCCACACATGTAAAATTAATTGTGTTTAGGCTATCTAAATAATTAAGCCAAATTAAAGTGGTCTATTTGGAAATTGGCTTAAGGGTGTAATTGTCATGAAATTAATGTGTAGATATCGGAGATAATTTGTCACTACCACATTTCTAGTTTGAGGGTATTTTTGTCATTTTAAAATTATTTGAATTTAATATATTTATTGGAATGGTGTGGTTTAATAATTATTTAATTAGTTGCCATGTGTTGTGATTAGTCCTAACCTAGATTAGTCATAGTTAGTCTTAGTTAGCCATGGTTAGTTTTAGTTAGTCATGATTAATTTTGGTTAGTCATGGTTAGTTAGAGCTAACTAGGATGCAACTTAGACTAGTGTGTAAACCTAGGTTTTTGGACCCTTGATTTGACTAGATGATACGAGAGCCATTGATTGATCCCCCAAAACCCTAACCCTAGAAAATAGGGCTGGCCACCTAGGGATCCACACCCCCTATTTAATGCCTCTCAAATTTCTTGCCTCTTTTGTTCATTCTTCCATTTCTCAAGAGCAAGGTTTGGTTCTTCCTTCAACCCTTCCTATTTTGATCATTACACATCCATTTTCATTCAAATCTCTTGCATTGTAATCTGAATATTGTTCCCTTACTGTTGGTGGAGGTGAATCTCAGTTTTGGAATCTATTGGAGCTTTGAGCTAGCTAGAGAGGATCTTCATTTTTGGGTTTTCTTGAGAAGGAGCACCCTATAGGTAACTTTCTATTTAGCCATTAGTTTTATGATTCTTGGCATATTTGCATAGCCCTAGTGTCCTCTAACTGTAGGTATAGATTTCGTGTGGAGTCGTGTCCCTTACGTGTCCGTATCGGACACGTATCAGCCTACGTGCTGTGGTGTTCGACGTAATGCCACAGTGGGCTTTTCGTCTCTGTTTTCGAATTGTTTTTGAATAGAAAAGTTAATTTTTGAGTGGATTAACACTTTCTTTGGGACTGAGCACGGATCGAGTCCTATTCGTGTCATTTTGGAGTCGTGGACATGCCCCGCACGCGCAGCCGGGCTGTCCTGCTACTCGCGTATTCGTGCGGCTGTTCTAGGGCACGTGGACACGTGTCCTTGGACACGAAGGGAGGGGCAGTGTCTGACATGACACTCCCAAAGCCTCGTGTCCAATGGCTTCATGTCGAGTAAGCTAGGGCTCGTGCACTGGTCACACTGTTGTGTCCAGTCTTGTGTTCTGGGTTCGTGTGGTTCTTGGACACGTTCGTGTCCTGTTTTTGGACACGTGAAGGAGTATTAAGACACACACATATGCATGGATGACTACCAACCATTAGTTGTGATTTTATCAAGCATTTATCAATCTAATTCCCTGTATCCTATACTATCACTGATACGATTTTGAATCATAATGTTTCCTTGTTTTTCCAAATTGATTCGTGTATTTAGTGAGCCCATGTTATTTTACAATGTTAATATATACAGTAATCTATCCTAATCCTAACAGCTATGCTAGGGTTCAGTTTTTGGTGAGTTAGTTGGATGTTTTGTGATCGAATCCCTATTTTTCTGAACCGAGTTCATGTACTGCATTTCCATTATTTCCTGTTAAGTTCAATTTCATATTAACTCACTGTTTTCCCATTTTTGATTTATATTTGGATGTTGATATCATATAGTTTAATGTGGGTTAGTTGCTGTTACATATAGATATCATATTAAGGTTTGTGTTTAGCAATAGATGTGAGTGTTTCGAAATTTGCATATTGGGATTTAGGGTCTCAAATAACTGATACATGTATACAGCTGATTTGTTTTCCTGTCATTTGACTTATGGGGAAATTAGATATCATGTTAGGGTCGATTTCAAATGAGATTGAACTGTGAACTTAAACCTGGGTTAATGCACATTGTACTGAAATTTTATATTGTTTTGATACTGTCAAGCCTGGGTTACCTATTATTAAACTGAATGCATACTAGAACTGTTTTGATCTATATCCTGAGAACTATGAGACTGTCACATGGCTGAGAATGCATATATGCACTCTGTCATTTGATTATGGGAATTTAGATGTATGTTAACTGTGTGTGATTAAACTGGGTTGTTTATCTATCTGGGGATTGCTAGAATGCCAGGGTTCATGGTAGGGATTTGTTTCACATTGCTTAGTTCGAATTGCAAATTGTTTGGGTTTTCCTTAACTAATACCTGTTTGCTAAATCTGAAAATGACTTTGCATCTATACACACATGTTCCCATATTCCTGTCACATGTATCCTAGCTACAAAGACACACAAAACACTAACTATCACACACTAATCTCACATCGTTCACTGTCCAATCTGAAAACTGAGATTGATGTTGCACACACACATAAAACAAAACTTGGAACTTATTCCAGTTTACAGAATACACACACACACACCCACAGGAGCATGGTTCCTGACACTGTTAACACACATTGCATACACCCAATTATGCCTTTCATTGATTCCTGGAACCTATGATTTAACCTGAAAATTAATACTGTTTTTCCACTCTTGCACACACTGATTTTAGCTCACCTATACACACACACATGCCTATACTCTATGACACACACATTCACATGCTCTTCCCTCTCTAACTCTCTATGTATATATATATATATATATATATATATATATATTTATATATATATATATATATATATATATATATATATATATATATATATATAATATAACTAAATGTGATATTGTAATACAATATAGGATTACCTATATGAATGGTGTGTGTGTATAAATGTATGAAAATTGTATGTGTATAGCCTATGGCATATAACCTAGGTAACATAGTCTATGGTATCCTAGTGTGGTCTTGGCATATGGTAAATATGCACATGAGTAGTCATATAGACTTGTGTATGGTGTATACTTGCTAGGGTAGACTGGTTAGGCCTAGTGAGACTTCATTGGGTCTAGGTTGACCTAGCATTTACTAGTTTGTTGACTGAAGTTGACCAGGGTTGACTTTGGTCTAGAATTGACCCAACATCATGTAGACTGCATCATAGTAGCTTACTTTATTAGTTGGACATGTTATGACTTGTACTGTTCTGATTAGGAGCCAGATACCACTCCTCAGACAATATTTCATTCAGACGTTCAGGATATCAAGCGAGTACATTCTCTGACCGTTTCATACTTGCTAAGAGTATTTTCTTGCTCTAGATTATTTTACTTGATGCTGACACGATGGAAACACGGATTAGTACTATATGGATCTTTTCATACGATGTTATCCCCCTCGGGAGCATCAGATACATCATGTCATGTGCGTTTCACTTTCATCATGTATTCTTGTGCTTTCACCATTCATGTGCACTCTCGTGATTCATGTACTCTCATGTTCACGGAGCCCCCATGTTTATATTCATGTGCACCCATTTATGGGCCCCCATGTGAATTCATGTGAAATAACATAACTTGAACGGATCCTTGTGTATTGATTGGGGAACGGGGGAGTATAAATAGTCATGTGGACAATTTCCAAAGTAGTGTAGTCATGTGCAAACTCTCATATTTATTATCAAGCCGTTCACATGTCTAGCTTGTACTCTAAATAACTAGTTCACTATAGCTCTTTATTTATAGTAGATATTTTATTACAGCCTTCTCTTTTACTTCATGTATATTCTTGAGCGTTTCATGTATCATTGCCTGTATTTTATTCCTGTCATGATATGAACTGCGTGAGATGTACTGTGCTCGCTCCAGTCCTGACTGGACCTGTTGAAATATTACAGATAATTTTGTGGAGCTGTGTCCCACCTATTACGGAGCAGGCTTAGACGACACATGCGAGCTGGACCCTTAGGAGGACCCAGCACTTGCTGATGATACTACCCCTATAGACTAGGCTAGTTAGCTAGGCTAGTTCTATTTATCTTCATGTCTTATCAGATACACTTGTATATATTTGGAGTTTGTATTCTGGATTTGTGGGGATGTTTATCTTAGACTTTCAGCTATCTCTATTTGTATTTATCATCTGTGGATTCTGTGTTTCATCTATTCTATCGTATCGTACTTTCTTCCTTAGTTGTGATTGAGTTGTACTTATTTATGTCACCTCTATTCGGAGTGTATAAACTGTACATGTACCTTATAACTGTTAGATATATGTGACCTAGGACAGTGTTCTACCGCCGACACTGTGGCGTAGGCTGGACGTAACCACTTCTCGTGCTCTTACACTGGGTGCAGGTCGTGACATAATTCTAATTTGATGAGGGGCCAAATTAGAAATGTCAAAACATATAAATATATGTGTTCATTAGGGTTATGGTCCCCAACTTATACGGCCACCAAAAGAGAAATTTTCTTTTTTTCTCTTCTGCATCCCCATCAACAGAAAGAGAGGGACAAAGGATTCAGATTCCTCTTTGTCATTAAGGGTCGTAGCAAGTTGGAAGATCGAAGCCCATAAAAGGGACGACCGCTTCAAGATCCATCAAGCCTAGCAATGGATTCAGGTACGCTTCCGCAATTTAATTTATGTTCTTCATCTTATGAATCGACAGGGTACAACAAATTTCTAACACTATTGCCACACAAAAAATTTGCAAGGTTGCAAAAATATTTAGGAAGGCAAATCTTGCTCTTTGTTGCCAAGAAATAAACATAAAGATCTTTAATAATTTCCCGGAAAGATGTAAAAACCTTTTGTTTTTTAAAATATATATATCGTCCAAGTTCATTGAACAGAATCTGACAACTGCATAAACCAAGAGCGAAGCAAAAGCACTTTGATCACATCGAGTTTTATATACTGTTGAATACGGTTAACATAATGTAAATTTAATAAAGCATATGGATTCAGCTTTTATTTATATATATATATATATATATATATATATATATATATATATATATATATATATATATATATATATATATATATATATATACAGCCCCCTTCTTATATGGGATAAGTTTACGGGAAGAGTTTACGGGATAGACCAATTTCTTAAGAAAACTCAAAATATCCCGAAATGTACGTATGTTTCTCTTCTGAATTTATTTCTCTTTAATATTTAAATCTCAACTCTCTACTCTTAAAAACAAACATATCTCTATCTTCAAAAATAAGGCTTATCTATCAATTTATTTTTAAACACAGAGGGAATTTATTTATTTTTAAAAATAGAGATAGATAAATTATTCCATTTATTTTTTAAAATAGAGATAATTTTTTTAAAAAGAATCTATCCTTATAAATAAATATACCTTTAAAAGTTATATTTAAAATATTAATTTTAATGTTAATGTTAATATTAATGTTGATATTAATTTTAATTTTTAATTTTTACATTAATTAAATTTTAATGTTAATGTTAATGCTAATGCTAATGCTAATGCTAATGCTAATGCTAATGTTAATGTTAAATTTAATTTAAATTTAAATCTAAATCTAAATCTAAATCTAAATCTAAATCTAAATTCTAATCTTAATTTAAATTTAAATTATATTCTTAATCTTAATCTTAATCTTAATTTTAATATTAGATTTTAATGTTAATGTTATATTAATGTTAATGTTAATGTTAATATTAATGTTAATGTTAAATTAAACTTAATGTTAATGTTGAAATTAAAATTAAAATTAATATCAATAATAAAGTTAGCACCAAAAAATTAACATGAGAAATAATATTAAAATTAACATTAATATTAAGTATATTTTTGAATAACATTTTAAAAAGATATTTACGTTTAAAGATTATTTTTTTAAAACAAACCATCTCTATTTTAAAAAATTATAAAATTAACTTTTATATCTCTATTTTTTGAATAAATAAATAAATCTTTCACTATTTAAAAAATAAATAGACTTATCTTTAAGATAGAGATATGTTCCTTTCTTAAAAGAGAGATCCAACATTTTTAAAGTGAAAGAAATAAAGAAGAGAACCATACGTATATTTTCTCATCCCGTAAGTTTGTCCCGTAAGTTATTCCCGTAGGAGAAGCTTTCTGTATATATATATATATATATATATATATATATATATATATATATATATATATATATATATATATATATATATATCCAAATTACGAAAAAAAAAATTTTACACATAACAAAATACTAGTAGGTTTAGTTCTAGACATTCTTGCTGGAATACTGCATAGAAGTAAATGAATTGTTCTAGGAACAAATGATTATTCAATGCCTATCAACCATGCAGAAGGGATAAGAATAAGAACACGATAAGGGTAGATTAAGGGTATGGATACATGTTCGGACCAAGGTTCCCTGTATCACCCAATTATTGTTAGTACTATTTTTCGCATGTCCGATCGGATACTCATGCTCACCGATGATCAGATACTCATCCTCACCAATACTGAACAATGCCCAAACTGTAGCTCTACTTCCAGATCAATTTAGTAAAGAAGAAATTAAAAAAATAAAGAAGTATTCAAAGAAAAATGTCAATGCATTGATTCACTCATGGAAAAATTCACCTTGCTCTTACATCTTAATACAATTCCATCAAAAATTACTTATTGTATTGGTACTTGTCTAAAATCATGTATATGATACTAGTGGGAAAAACAAGAGATGCATAAAATTATTCCTAAATGTACAAAATATTTTTCAAAGTTCTTAAAAGAATCTCTCATCTTTTTGGCTTTCTGAAACAAAGAACTTCGAAACTTCGATTCAAAACCACTGAAACTGTAAACATTGTTGATACTGATATTCATAAGGGTCTAAACAGATTCCGATATTGTAAACATTGGTACATATATGATACGAATATGGACAGTCTCAAGAGTTTATGCAACATTGAAGCATGTCAAAAAATTGACTTACAAATTCAACTACAAAATACCAAGTAGAAATCATACGAAACATATATCGATTGTGGATCAAGATACAACCAAAAGTTTATTAGTTTAATCAAACTCATAACCTCTTATGCCTAGATATATGGCTAGTGTAAATGCTGACAAGGTAAACATTATTTAAACTAGAAGAAAGAAAGTAATACCCATGAAAGAAAGGTAAAACAGAGACTAACTGTACTTGTGAAAACGGAGAAAACTGGAAGCACCAAATATGTATTGTATCTAATTTGTTCATGAATATGCCAGTCAAAAGATGGCGGTAAATCAGGCACCTGTTTAATGGGCGCACAATCAATCAACTAATGCCCTAGTCAGATTTTATTTTATTTTAGTTTGAGATAAAGCCAGTCGATAAAGACTATCCCTGTGTTGTTGGCTACATCGTGTGGCTTTTAACCACAAGGTCGGAAGTTCAAGCCTTTCCTCTAGCGAAAAGCTTATAGAAATGCTACTTAGTTATATTGACAGTGATCCCATCGAATAATGCTTCATGAATAATGTGATAACCATTAAGGGAGTCAGTCACAAGATCATAGAATCTTCAGAGTAAGATATCAAAGTCTCGATTAGGAAAAGCAAAAAAAAAAAAGAAACAGAATTGAACCTATCATTAGCTAAAAAGAACAATTTGAAAACTATAAAAATTTCATACAAACCTGATCAATTATATTGCAAGATTGGATCACAAAGCTACTAACATAGTTCACATTAAACCTCTTCTTTTCTCAGTAATATTAGGATTGACCAAGATATCATAGGCAAAATCCATAAAAACGTGTACATTCAAACCGAAAAAAAATAGAATAAGAAGTCTATAAATTTAGATCCTTTTTTCTTCAATTAGATCTGTATTTTCTTCTACTTTAAAGAGAGAGATGATGGAGATTAAAATATTCATCATAAATGCAAAGGTTGCCAAGGGAAGGAAAAAAAAACATGACTTCACATGTACAAAGATCACTCTACTATTCTGATGGAAAATATTCCGTGAAATGGAGAGATGCTCATTGTGGAGAAGAAATCACACAACCTTTCGGGAGAAATTTAACTCATCCCCTATAATCTTGTCTTTAAACTTGAATAAACTTGAGACATATTCAATAGTAAAAGAAATACCGACTTTGGGATTTCCTTTCATAAGCATTATACAATTCTTACATTAAGGCATTTAGTTTCCCAGAAAAAAAATGAAATGGCTACTAAGAAACATAATGCTGGCTTGACCTTCTTGTTTAAAATGCATACACACTACATGTACTCTAATTTGTATGAGAAGAAAGATAGAGGGAGAGTGAAAATGACTACAAGTTAAAATTTTCTTAAAAAAGAAAATGTTGATCACACTACTTTTTTTTTTTAACAGTATGTAAATTTTCATAAATTAAAATTTATAAATATTAAACAAGAGATGAAAAATAATTACATGATTAACTCTTAGATTGTTGAAATTATAATCGTTTCTTTCCTTTGAAAATATGCAAACAAAAATAAAATAATGTAAATGTTACCGGCCTCCTGGGAAGTCGCGCACGTAGCACTGCCCTAAGAGTTAATCCGGGTCTATGTGCAGACTTTGTCCGAATGCTCTTAGTGGTAAAATTTCCGCTCCACCGGTATCTCGTTGTTGCACACAACGTAGAGAGAGTGACCACTGACTTAGCTCTGCCCAGAGCAAAGAAGGACGAATAAAAAGTTTCGGGAAGACGAGAATTTGGAAGAGTTTTTGTTAAGATTTTCTGTGTCTTGGATAAGAAGAGGAGGTTCCAATATATAGGCAGCCCATTACCCCAATGCAATGAATGGTGTTAATGGCAAAATTGATATTTCATCATGACTATTAAAAATGACATAGAGGAGCAAGTAGCCGTTTGGAGAATAGTAAAGTTAGGAATTGATTTTTTCCTTACTGTAATAGCTGTATACAACAGTTTATCGATCTTTTTGAGACATTGTAAGTAGCTAAAATCCTTGCCTTTTTTTATCTTAACAAACCAATGTTTTAAAAATCGGACCGATTATTGAACCGAAAACATTTTTTTACATGTTTGACCGGAGTTCAATCGGAATTCAAATAGGCGTGCTTTGGTTTGGTTTGATTTAGTTCAAATAGATAAGATATTAACTTTTACTTCTTGGTTTAGTTCTAAGTACGTTTGATTTGGTTTTACAGCTGCAAGTTCTCTCAAAACCAAACCAAGAATCTAATGGTACAAATCTTAGGTAATAAACCTTTTGAGGTTTTTTTTTTTTTTAAAACAAGAATCGGCCGGTTCAATTGTGTACCGGTTCGGCCGGTTTTTAAATTCCGGTTTTTAAAAGAAACTATCGGTTCTTACAAAAATCCGGTTCAAGTTCTGGTGGACCGATTTTTTTTGGGCAAAATCCGATCAGACTCGGTCCAACTGCTTGTCCAGTCCAGTTCTGACAACAATATAACAAACCCTTACTCCTTCAGCAGTAGGGACATATAACGGTGCTTTATCGGTCGGCTTTACATTCGCATTCAAACTTTGTCAAACAATTAGAGAGTCATCTAATTTTGCATCTTTCATTAATTAGAGAATATTTGGGAGGTCAGATAGTTCTTGTACTGATAACTAGTTGCAAACTCAAAATATAGTAAAGCTTTAAAATATCTGATATTCTTGTTACAAATCTGCAGTGGGCTTCTCTTTAGCTTGTGGATTTAGATTTAGTTATTAGCGGATATATATCACTGTGGACAGACTTACCTAAGATTTTTGTTGTTGTTTGTTGACTAGTTTAATTTATTTATATTCGTGTCTCTCCTGACACATTTTTTTTACTTGCTTCTATTCATTGAATTTTGGTTCTGAAAATTGTTGGCAAGAAGATCATTTATCTTAGCTAGCCATCTAGGCAGTATAGTATAGTGCAAAACTTTGATATAGATGGCTGTATTAAAATTTTGATACAGCCACTTACAAGTGGAACTTTTTTCCGTAAATTGTGCAAGTACATTTATATATATATATAATTTAAGATAAAATTCATTTGTCATACAGTAACTGCATTAAAACTTTGATACATCCATTGTGTCAAAATTTTACTCAGTTATGTCTACATTCTGCTATGTTCCTTCTTGACAGTATGTCCAGTTGCAGCTTTTGTCTTTTGCTGGTGTGATTCTATAGTGTTCATTATTGCCTTCATGGATGGGGATGTTGTACTTATCTTCTATGAATGTCCGCTATATTCCTTTCATGACAGCATGTTTTGTTGCAGCTTTGTCTTTGCTAGTGTGATTCTAAATTGTTCACTATTGCCTTCATGAATGGAAAGTTGTACTTCTCTATTATGAATTTTTCTATGTCAAGTTCTTATTTCCACTCTCATCTAGTCAGCATATTATTTGCTCATTTATGTAAATTGATTATTTATAAAGGCATAACTTTCATTCTTAGAAAATGTCATAATTTTTTTTTAAAATTTATTCTTGAAAATATATTTTTTAACTGATAGGGAACATCATAACTAAGACATATAAATTTTTGTCTTATAACTGTCAAAATTCTAATAGTCTTTCACTATTATTAGGTATGTCTGGATCGTGACAATCCTCTATCATTTTCAACGGAACTATATCGAATTTTGAAGTTAAAAAATTCTAATTTTAGGTTCTAAACTTTGAGAAACATCTATTAGAAAATTATTAACCTAAAATTTAATAAGTAATATTAAAAACACATGAGAATCACATAGAAATTAAAATTCCAAGAAAATCTAGAATTAGAATAGGAAAAAATTGTTCAAAAATAGAGAAAAAGAAGAAGAAGAATAGAAAAATTATATTGATTGGAAGTAGCTTTGATGTATGCCATCTTCTAGAGTTGGAAATGGAATATGAAATGAATGTAGAAACTAGAAAGTAGAAAGAAGAAGAAGAAGAATAGTATATGTTGGAAAAGAAAAAAAAGTATTGTCCCAAATTAATTTTGTGACTAGTCCTAACAAAAAAAAAAAAAAATTTAAAAAAAATCTGCCCCCCTACAACCGAGTTTATGCAATTATAAATAAACTTTAAATTTCAATCATCACGCTCAAGTACAAAACGTTACTCGTTCGATGATGACACAAATGCTTTTGTGGCAGACAACATGCCACAGGTCAGTAACAACTCTTAATTAATTGTTTGTTTATTTAGAGATGTCATTGCTGTGCCAACTGTGTTCTCTGTCGGTACATAGCCGCAATCGTGATGTTTATTTTAAGTGGATCCAAACTATGGGTATGCTTTGGATATATTTGTGGAATGAATCCAGTAGTTTGGCTCTGGATGACAATACACATGGGAGTTATATCAATCATCTTATTGTTGTTACTTCTCTGGCAGAAGAGAGGAAAAAAAAAAAAACAGTGGTTGCATGGATTTCTCTTTGTTGGTAAGAGCTAAGGGGCTGTTTGGATAGATGTAACTCTTTGAAAGTGTGAAAGTGACACTTGCAGCAAGTTGAGTTTTCGTTGACTTGCGGCAAGTGGCACTTTCCAAAATGTGTTTGGATGGAGTAATTTTTGTCTGCTGCAAGTGAAAGAAAAATTGGTTTGGTGTTTGGATGGTTGTTGTAAGTGACAAAAAAGTAGTTCGGTTATTTGGATAGTTGAAAGTGGAAGTTTTTTTGGAGATATGGTAAACATAGGTATACTTACTACCCCCCCCCCCCCCCCCCCCCCCCCCCCCCCCCCCACCCCCACCAAACTACTATTATTCATTATTATTTATTTTGTATTAAGGAGGAAATGAAGAAGTTATTATTATTATTATTATAATCAATAATTAAATAAATTACTATTATTAAAGAAAAAAATTATTAACTACACGAGAAAAAAAAAATACAAATAAAAGCCCCAGCACCTACTCTCCCCCTCTCTCTCTCTCTCCCCCCTCTCAACAGCCCCGCTCTCCCCACCTACCCGTCGCCTCCGGCCCTCCTCCCTCCGGCTCCTCCTCCTCTCGCCTCCCTCCTCCTCCTCCTCCTCCTCTCTGCGGCTCCTCCTCCTCCTCCTGTCTCCGGCTCCTCCTCCTCCTCCTCCTCCTCTCGCCTAGGCGGAGCCCCACGGCCGGCCGAGGCGAAGGCCCACGGCCCCACGGCCGGCCGAGGACAGCCCCAGCATATATATATATTTTTTGGGTGATGTTTTTTTTTTGGTTATGTTTTTTTTTTTTGGGTCAAGCTCACGGCAGTCCCGTCCCAGCAGATCCGGCCACTTTCACCACACTTCCTTCACAAAAGTGAAGGAGGTGGAAAGGGAAAAAAGTGGGGGGGGGGGGGGGGGGGAGGAAACTGCACCATGTCGGGATGGGACACCCCCCGCGCCCACCTCCTTCGAACCAAACAGCGGAGGTCGACGAAAGTCGGTTGAGTTTCCGTAGAAACTCAAAAAACCCTCTCACCTCCTTCGAACCAAACAGCCCCTGTAAATGTTTTCAACACTTTGTGGTGAACACCGGTTTCTCTTGTCCCTGAAGGAACTAAGAGCATCTCCCAAGTCTATTGTCTTGTTTTATATTGTGATTCCTATGTGGTACGAGGCACAAGACAATATCTTTTTTATGTGGCAAGATGATATGCACACAAGACAATGAGATAAAAAAAGTGTTCTCCAATGCAAACGAAAAGACAATAAAAAATATTTTTTCTAACTTTCAAGACAACTCATTCACTTCTTCATTTTTTTATAAATATTTCTATTCATAATTGATGATGTGGAGACAAAGTCATTATGAAGTATATTGTTTAGAGCATCCCCAATCCTATTGTCTTGTTTTGTGTTGTGAATCTTAGGTGGCATGGGACACAAGACAATGTCTTGTATAGGTGGAAAAATTATATTCACAAATGGCAATGAGTTTAAAAAGTCATCTCCAATGCAAAAGTAGTTTAAAAAGTCATCTCCAATGCAAAAATATTCAGAAGACAATAAAAAATAATTTTTTACAACTTCCAAGACAACTTTTACTCTTCTACTATTTTTTATAAACATTTTTATTCACAAATGATGATGTGGACATAAAGACATTGTGAAGTGCATTGTCTAGATCTAGGCAACCAACTTCACATTGTCTTTGCCATGTCATTGCCATGTCAACTCCACACTTTATTTCACATTTGCATTAGAGAAGTACTTTTGGAAAAAATGGTTGTCATTCCTATGTGGCAACCATTTTTTTCAAACTCACAATAGGGTTGGAGATGCTCTTAGATTTAGACAACCAACTTCACATTGTCCTTGACATGTCATTGTCATGTCAACTTCATGATTTATTCTATATTTGCATTGGAGAATGATTTTTGAAATGAAAGCTTGTCATTCCTATGTGGCAACTATTTTTTCTAAACTCACAGTAAGGTTTAGAGATGCTCTAAGGCTGTGTTTAGTTCATTATAATGTAATTATAATCGTAATAGAATTGGATTTGTAATGCAATTGAATTTGTAACGTAATAAAATTACAACTAAATTATGTTTGAGTAAAACATATAATCAAACCATGTAGTATAATGTCAAAAGCATTCACTCGTTTGGTTTATTATGTAATATAATTGAGTTTGTAATGTATTTTTTTTTAAATATAACATAAAATTAGAAAATAAAAAATATAAAAAATAGGAAAAAACGTAAAAGTAAAAAAAAATTAAAAATAAAAAATAAAGAGAAAAAAATGTTTTCACCTGCTAAAAAAGACCAAAAATAAAAAAAATGACAAAAAATGACATGAACAAATGAAAAAAAAACCAAAAACGAAAAAAGCGATGAAAAAATGGGAAACGACCAAAAAATAGCCAAAAGATCGAAAACGACAAAGAAGGAAAAAAAACCATCAAAAAAAAAAAATCAAAAGCGACAAAAGCAAAAAAAAAAAAATAAATGACAAAAAGGAAAAAACGAGCAAAAACCAAAAAAATGAAAAAAAATGGAAAAAAATAAAAATAAAAAAGTTTAAAAATGATAAAAATGACAAAAACCGACAAAAAAAATGGATCAAAACGATAACAAACGAGAAAAACGAACAAAAAAGACAAAAAACAACAAAAATGACCAAAAAACGATCAAAACGACAAATCGACAAATCGACAAAAAACAATAAAACGAAAAAAAGATTAAAAAAATAGGATTAAAAAAAGACCAAAAAGTATTAAAAAAAGAGCGAAAAAGAACAAAAGACCGACACAAAACAACAAAAACCGAACAAAAATGATCAAAAGAATGACAAAAACAAAAAAAAAGGCCAAAAATAGAAGGGATCAAAATGACAAAAAGATAATAAAAAATTTGACCAAAAAATGACAAGAAAAAGCAAAAAAAAACAAAAACGAATAAGAGCAAAAATGAAAAAAAAAATGACCAAACCGAACAAAAAACAACAAAAAATGATCAAAAATGACAAAAATGCAAAACAACCAAAAACGAAAAAAAAGGGACCAAAAACGATTATAAAATGCAAAAACGAAAAAAGAGACCGAAAACAATTAAAAAAAGCAAAAACGACCAAAAACGAATAACATGCAAAAATGACAAAAAAAGCCAAAACTGGCCAAAAATGATTAAAAAATAGCAAAAACGATTAAAAAAAGTGCAAAAGTGATCAAAATTGGCAAAAAAAAACGTGCAAAAATGAGAAAAAATGACCAAAAGCGATAAAAAAAATTCAAGAAAGTGAAAAAAAAAGCATAAACAACAAAAAAATGGATTTAAAAAATAGAAAAAAAGCAAAAAAGACATAAAAAGAGGGGAAAAAAAAAGCAAAAATAAGCCAGAACAAAAAAAGGCCAAAATGAAAAAAACGTGCAAAATGACTAAAAATAGCCAGAACTGACAAAAAACGTGCTAAAACGACCAAAAACGTAAAAAAAAAATGACAAAAAATAACAAAAAACGACAAAATTGCAAAAAACAAGCAAAAAGACAGAAAAGAGCCAAAATGACAAAAAAATGAACAAAAAGACCAAAAATGAAAAAGTCCAAAAACTAAAAAAAAAGGCTAAAAGACGACCCAAACGAAAAAGGGGACACAAAAATGAGCAAAAACGACCAAATTACTATGTACCAAACGTCCTCTTAAGTTGTAATGTAATCGCGATTACATAGGAGATCAAGATCCAGTTCTATCCAAAGAATAATGAGTTCATTGTGAGGAGGAGCTTGCAACAACTCAAGCACACTGGATAAATCAAGGAATACTGTGATGCCCCAAACCAGAATACTGGATAGCAAGGACGAACGTAGGTCAGTTACGCAATACGAAGTCTTCCGTACCTCGTATTACGGTTAAGACTGTATGCAGGCAGGCAATTGCGCTCCCGACGGGGTGATAACACTAAGATTCAGACCTAGTGGTGTCATAGAAAATTTGTGTTTCTCGGCGACATCCGTCGATATGAAACTGTGAGTGGCAACAAATTCAAATAGTATACGAGCAAGTGTATTATTGAAAATAATATACTTTCACTGTTGTATCTGACGTGAATGCCTCATCCCAAGTCATGGCATAGACGCATCCCTGGGTATTGGGACAACAGTCTTGGCAATTCTACTGTGCAGTCTGAGGAGCTCGGGGCGCCTGGCCACGATTTTGCGGATTCTACTGTTGCTTAGGACGCTGATGATTATTTGGTCTTCCTCCTTGGCAGTTGCATAGAGCTGGCCCCTCTGACCACATCTCCAGCATCCCCCTTATGAACTTGACAACCATTCGCCACGTGTCCTTTATTGTTGCATCTAGCATACCATGTTCGTTGAAAACATCCTTGATAGCCGCCTTGGTTGCCGAAATTGGGATGCTTATGAGCGTTGTTGCCTCATGCTAGGGCGCTTGGGATAAAAATTATACACGACGCCAGTAGTGGTTAGTGGATTCTGAGACTCTAAGCGGATTACGTTATTGAGGGCCTCTTGTACCGTTTGATACTCTAGAACAGTTACGTATGCAGAAATGGAAACCTGTAGGCCCACTTCGAAATGTCGGGCTATACTTGTATTATTAGGAAGGAACACATATGCAGACTTGGCGAGCTTGTTGTACTCAGTCGTATATTGACGAACTGTCATATTCACCTGCCTCAGCTGCATAAACTCATTCTCCTTCTCTTGATGAACCGTTGGAGGAAGGAATTTTTTCGAATGCTTTACGAAATGTGGCCCAAGTAATCTTCATTGTCTTGTCGTCTTCGAGGATCACTCGCTTCTGCACATCAAACAAGTCATGTGCGTTCAACCAGAGTTGAAGTTGGGTGCAAGCAACTCTCTTTGACTCGTCAATGCCGTGTAGTTCGAAGGGTCTTCAAATTCTGCTAGCCAACGCTACAAAAGGACCTTCCGTTCCCTTGAACGAAGTATCGCACACCTTTTGAATTATGATATATCAGATGTAAAATTCTTTGTTGGTGTAGGAGAAGGATCTACATGGTCGAATTCACTACGTTGGTTCATCAGCTCGGTTGAGACAAGCATAGTCACGAAATGATTGTTGTTGACCGCAATCGTCTGTACAATCTATTGCAAAGTGTCAAACTGCTTCTCATGCACCTTGAATTGATCCTCGAACTTGTTCTTAAACTGTGTCTTTCGTGCATCGGCTTGTTTTTGTTGCGCCTCCATCATGTGTAATATTCGCTCCATTGGGTCAGGCGATGGTGGGCCTTTGAGCTGCTAGATCCACTCGAAGTAATCGAATCGTTCGCAGCCGTCGTCTTCGTGACAAGAAGGCAACTCATATTTGTTTCAAAAAATATTACGTACTCATTTGTATGGAACAACTCATCTCACATACACAAGGTCAATGAGAGACTCGACTCAAGATGGAAAGTCAAAGGACGTAAAGCCGTGCTCTGATACCAATATATTACGCCTCGATTCCGTAGAATCAATGGTCGTCCCCCAAACATGATATCGTACAAGCCTAAGTTGCACTCGTACAAGGCATGGTCATAAAGTTATCCGAAACACAACAACAAATAGAGTACACAGAGAAATTGAACACTTGTACAAAAGATTTTTTTATTAATTATAAACATCATTTGCAAGCCTCTATTACAAAATTCATGCGTGGGCTTACAAGCTACCTCATATGAGATAGTCGTTCCATATATTTACATCCCTTATACAAAATCAAAACATTCATTTGACCTGGAATTGGAAAAAAGTCGAGTCATTGCGGAAGGATTTGAGTAGAGTCATCAAAATGGTAGAAATCGCTTTCGCGCAAGAGCAAGGCCTCAAAATGTTTCAATGCGTCGTCTTTAGTTCCTTGGCATGCCTAATTGGTCTGTAACACCTATAGAGACGAGGGTTAGTATATTATCGTGTACTGGTGAATGACTAATAAATCCCACGATCTCAATTTGTTAAGAAATTATGTGAAGCATGTAATGGTTAAGTGATCTTTCTAGCCATCCTAGTCAATTTCATGTGAGCATTTGATAGAACATAGCATATAAAACTACGTTAAATCTATCCATGACATAGTCTCATTTTCTGAATAAAACTTACCATATTCTTCCCTGTCAACTAGATATCATTGGCTAAAACAATGTACATATGTGAAGTTCACAAGTGACACACCATCCTAGACTATAACTTAGTGTAGATGGTGATCCTTTCAGCGTGAGTAGCAAGCCCTGCTAAAAATTCTCGAATAACCTATACTAGTATCCAACACAGCTATCATGTTTTCTCCTAGGTCTAATCGGTCATGTGGCTCTGGGTTGCCGTTCGAGAAAACGAAACCTTGTGCACAAGTTGTCCATGACTTTGTGAGACTAAACTAGTTACTCAAGCATGTTATACAAATTCATAAGAAACTTAACCATTTCAGTATTTTCCTTCTTATCGTTGTAATATTTATCATTGATTCATTCCTTGCTTAACACCATTTTATAGCAGGCATAACATAAGTAAGCATGTAGCAATTTTAGGTTATAGCAGTTCTATAGCATGTATGCATAAGTAAACATGCAACAATTCTATGATTCATAATTTTATGGAAGTAAGCATTTCAACATTTGTGTCTATGCATCTATATCTAACATTTTATTTATCGGTATCATTGATTTATTGGAGAACAAGAGGGTCAAGGAGAGAAAGGTTAAGCCACTCACCCTTGATTGAATGAGGCGAGAGAAAGAGGTCGTCTATACTATGATTCACATGCACGATCACTTGCAATCACATAAACAAAGGATCAATACTATTTTCTTTCTCTCAGTATTTGATACGAAGTTCAAAACAGAAGAAATGAAATCCATCAAAAATATTCCCGAAAATGCATTCATAAAACCAACGTGAAAAGGGCAAGTGCGGTATCAAAACCAAGCATTAGAGAGCTCTCTCGCGACTCAGCTGCAGAGTCCTTCCTTGAAACATGTCCTGCTGAATATGAGACTTGATTCCGAAGAAACTGATCCACAACGAGGAAAGGATCTTGATTCAATCTGTCCCGATCAATCGATACTGACAATATTTCTTAACCGTACCCCTCGTGAACGAGAAATGTGGCATAATGTTGGGGCAGGGCACTACACCGAATATCTCACGAGATACCCTTGTGTGATTCTCGATGCAGGAAAAATGATGAAATCCAATAAAACTAATAAATTCAAGAATTTATTCAATACACTATATCTAATATTACTGATATGTTATATCATCGACCAGGAGCTCGCCTCGCGAGAAAATACATCATAATCTAGATCTGATAATCACGTAAATCAAGAAATCTCAATACATGAACTAAATATTGTAAAATGCTACGGTATAATACATACACGTATCTTTATTAAAATGTTGTTATCGGGAACAAAATTTACACCTATATAGACTATTAACGATTCTCAAGCATATGGGATGTTATTGGGATGGAGTACTCATGGTACTAAATCTTGTTTGATATACGGGACGTAGCAATATGTTCCGTCATTAACATGGAGAAAAATTGATCTTTTTTTTTGCTATCACCATTAATTTCTTCCAAAGTCCCATCCTTGGAGATGGAGAAATAACATGGTGGAGTTTACCTCTAGTAACCAAGAACTATTATATCTTCCACCTTCTATGTTGTCTAGGGACTTAGTTTCGACAAAGGTAGAGGAATTATCGACTATTGATAGAAAAACCAAGATCACAACATCGTTGTTGTCACGACCCGCACCCTGAAGAGGGGCACGAGCACGTGGTTACGTCCAGCCTACGCCGCAGAATCGGCGGTAGAACGCTGTATATAAGGCCTATAAATACTACGACTAACAGTATAAAGGTACCTGTACATTATATACACTCCGAATGGAGGTGACATAGCAATACAGTCTCAATCACAAAATAAAACTAAGGTAAATAGCATGAAAAGGAAATGATAGATGAAAATAGGAAATAAGTTCAAGATCCACACAAGCCAGAGATATACACAACATCACAGAGTCACAGGAAATAAATATAAGCTACTACAGTCTAAAACAAAAGCTGGATCGCAGTCCAGGCAAGCCTAACTAAACTAACTACTCTGGGAGTACAAAGTCTAGTGGCTCTACTATCAAGCCATGGTCCTGGTCTACTCCATCTAACTCGACCCCATAATAGGTCGAACAATCTGCCTCAGAATCATCTGTAATATATCAACGATATCCTATCAGGAAAATGAGCAAGTACAAACACTAACAGCAGTTCCATATGAATTGACAAATTCTATAAGAGATAGTATAATGAAATACAAGACAAAGATATGTGAAAACTTCGGAGCCATTCGAAAGCCGACTTACAACCCGTAAACCAAATAAAGACCGGGGTTGTAATCCTTCTCCCGAACAGAACCTAGCCTCCAATCAAAGTATAGCATAAAAGCACGTAGAACATGTGAAATACATGATAAAATCAGCAGAAAATGTATAACAGATGTGAGTACTGAATAGGACGACAGTATACATATAGGATGACTTGGAAACTATTCGGAAACCGAGTTACGACCCTTAAACCAAATAAGGACCGGTGTTGTAACCATTCTTCCGAACAGAACTTAGCCTCCTATGATAAATAAATATAAAATATGACTTAAATTATTAGAGCGTTATGTGATCGGCTAGGGAATCATGATCAGGCTATCCACTTGGCCCATCAATCACACAAAAATCTCATAAAAAGTCATGCCAGCCAACCTGGATAACAAGCACACGGAGGAATCTGCTACACCCTACGTGAGGTGAGAGTGGCGCAAGCATAATAGTGACATGGGGCTTTGATCACATAACCCCTAATAATTTCTCTATCCCCGAATAGTATAATGGATCTGGACATGACACGTCATGACACGGAATTCCATAAGAGGGTAGCAAGTCCCCTTAGGAATTAGTGTCTATATAAGCACAGAAAATAAGACAGAAAATGTACCAATATACCCCAAAAATTTAGGAACAACATCCCATGTCATGATCCAACATATACTAGTCCGTGAACTATCGTGACTGGAAATCGAGTAAGACACTACAACTGAATCGGATATAGCAGATATCAAGACAATAAAAACTATCAGTGAATGTACTCGCCTGTGGTCCTGAGCTGATAAGGTGAACAGATGCTCAGAGATATCACAGACATAAAGATAAGATACTACAAGTCAAAACATGGTTTAATAATGAAAGAAAAGCTAATCTAGTCATGATATGCAAGTCTAAGTCAAAACTAGGTCAAACTAAGTCACACAAAGCTAAACTAGGTCATACTGAGCCAAAACTAGGTCACACTAGGACAACCAAGGTCAAACAAGGTCACAGAAAGTCAATCCAAGTCAAACTAGGTCAATCTGGGTCAAAGGTTGACTTACAGTTGACTTTTGGTCAAAAAGTCAACTCTGGTCAACTCTGGTCAATACGAAGTCAATCCTGGATCAACCCAAGGTCAAACTAGTCAAATGTTGACTAACAGTTGACTTTTAGTCAACTGGTCAACTCTGGTTTGATTTTGGGTCGATTCTAAGTCAAGTGTTGACTTGAAGTTGACTTTCGGTCAAAAAAATCAACTTTTGGTCAACGGAGGTCAAAACTAGGTTAAACTACCCTCATCTAGTTATTACCTACCAAGACAACTTATTTCTAAACCCATCTTAGAAGTCAAACTCAATATCTTAACAATACCCCATTATCTCCATTTACCCTTCACAAGGTAAATACCAATACCTTGCCCATTACAAAGGAAACCCCTCTAGATATCAGGATACAAGCCTACTCTTCTTAGGGTAGCTAGATACTATCCTATCTAGGATTTACCAACCAAGAAATCTAGAGTTCTTGGGCATCTAATCCATCTTATGGTCATGTTGGCCATCTCAACATTACCTTAAGTATCGTCATGATACTCTGGTATCGTGAGATACTACACCCTACTCTCTACCAACCTTCCTAGTTCACTCTCCCACACTCTCCTAGTGTCTAGGTTAGCCCTTTTTACTAGTCCACTAGGATATCAACCTAGTTAGGACACTAACTTAACCAACTCACTACTAACACTAACACAAACATCACCAACACTAACACTAACTAACCCTCTAACTAGACATTCAACCCACACTAGACACCACTCAACTAGGCACTAACTAAGGGTTTATATAGGTCATCTAGGGGATCAATTTTGTGGGGTATAAAGATGTGTAGGAGTTTAGGAATGATGGATGCATGAGGGGATAGATGAAATGTTTGGATGAATGAATGTATTTATGAATGCATATGAATGAATTTATAGATGTGTGAAAGAAGAGAATTATGGATAGCTGGATGTGTGGATGAATGAATATGGGATGAATGAATGATGGATGTATGGAAGAATGAATGTATGATTGAAAGTGTGAGTGAATGAAGGATGAAATGAAAGATGGAAGGATGAGTGAATGGATAAATAAATTTTGGGGCTATCAAGGGGCTGAAACATAGGTGAACATGGGGCTGATAAGTGGGCTTCCAATGGCTGATTTATAGGCTGATATGGGGCTGTCAATTGGATGCCCATGGGGCTGTTTATTGGGGTATCAAATGGACTGTTATAGGGCTGCAATGGCTGTCCATGGGGGGGGGGGGCTGACAAAGGGCTGTTCAATGGGGGTTAAGTGGACTGTTAAGTGGCTGTTAAGTGGACTGCCTATGGGTTGTTCTAGAGGCTGCCAAATGGGGCCTGAAATGGGCTGAATCCCCCCTTAACCTACTGCAAAATGCAGTAGCATGAGCTGCCACTCCTACTGAAATCAGTCCCCTGTGGGGACTGATACCAGGCCACACTGCTACTGTATGCAGCAGTATCATCCCCCTCTCCAGTCTCTCCTTCTCCCTCTATCTCTATCACTCTACACTCTCTTCTCACTCTCATAATCCACTCTCTAATCCCATTCTCTATATCTATCTCTAATTCTCTCAATACAAACACACACACACACACACACACCCAAAAACCAATTTCACCATCACTCCAACACTCTCTCATGCCCGAAATCTCCACACATACCAACACAATATGAAGACACAATATTTACATATTAGAGAGACACAACATATATATATATATATATATATATATATATATATATATATATATATATATATATATGTGTCAATATATATATATATATATATATATATATATATATATATATATATATATATATATATATATATATATATATATATATTTCAATATATATATATTGACACATATATATATATATATATATATATATATATATATATATATATATATATATATATATATATATATATATATTGACACATACATATATTTATATAACAAATGATATATATATACAATATATAGATAAATAGATTATGATACAATAGAATACCATATAATACATTAAGAACAACTCTCTAAAAGTATGAAATCTGAGATTAAACACTAATAAAAATCATTCCTACAATATATATTAAAATACAAGTGTCCAAAATAGGGGTTTCCCACTAGGACACAAACACAACACAATGACACACCTAGAAGTCTCCAAATGGACACGAAATGGACACAAATGGAGACACAACCATGGAAGTCATTCCTATGGGTTCAAAATATTCCTATATGCATATAGGGATGGATTAGAGGAAAGATTATACCTTCCGGGAGTGAGATTCCAAGAGAAATCCTTCCGACACGACACCGACACGAAGTGGCCTCCAAATGGACACGAACCAAAGCCAAATCCTCCCAAACTTTGCTAGCACCCTCTATCCATGGAGTAGAGAAGAAATGAAGAAGATTTGGTGGAAGAAGGGATTGATTTGGAGATGAAATCAATGGAGGTTGCTCTCCAAATTTGGGGAAGAACAAGAGAGAAAAATTTAGTGGATAATAACAAATGGGAGGCTCATCCCTATCCCTATTGTGGCCGGCCATAATGGGCCTATGTGTCCCCTATTGAAAGTCCAAAAAGCCCCCCACTAATCCTATTAATTAATATTAGGAAAGGGTTTAAGGTTGAGGCTATTTTAGTCATGGTTTAAGTCTCTAACCTAACCAACCCTATCTATGAATAATTAGTCTAATCCACTAACTAAAAATAATATCATGTGGGCCATGTCTAACTAATGTGTGGGTCCCACTAGAGTCAAAACTATCCCGGTTCCCCGATACAAGTCGGATTGAGTTGAAATTCGAACCCGACTCAAATAACCCCAAAATAATATCATAAATAATAAAATAAATTTCAAAAATATTCAAAAATAAAAAATAACAAAAATACTCCCATTCTTGAAAATTGGAGGTGACAAATCTATCCACCTTAAAAAAAATTTGTCCTCGAAATTAAAACAAAGCAATCACAAGAAACACATACAGAAAACAATCCCACTCAATACTTCCAAAAAATTTCAGCAAAATAAAAATCTCTTAAGGCACAACAACACTTGCAAATAAAAACTGTTACGTGTCCGACACGGACACGAGACCAACACAAAATCTCACCTATCAAAAACCAAATCAACAATCACCAATACAATAATATAAAAAATAAATTAAAGAGGTCCAATGACCAAAATACCCTTGGGCCAGAAATGACACTGAAAATATCCTAATCACATGGTTAGGCTCTAGGTCAAACAGTCCCTAAGGCTTCACTAGCAAAACATTAAAATCTCAAGTCATGGCTTAAAATTTAAAATAATTAAAATCTCCAAAATCAAAGCATGAATTAAATGACAATAATTAAATGACTACAATTATAAAATTTAAAATTACTCTCAATTAGAAACTGTGCTACAAGTCTATCCACCTTAAAAGAATTCATCCTCAAAAATTAAAACAATGTAAACACAGAAAAATCATGCAGTTCGACAATCATATGCGTCTGTCCAGAATCATGATACTCAGAATCTCCGTCATGCTAGTGAGCAAGGCTACGATAATCACAGAGTCCTTGACTATGGTACATACCTCTAGAATCATGGTATTTAAAATTTTTGCATTGTCGCATGCTTGGCAGCAAAAATCTTAAATTCCCACACCCTAGAAATACATCCATAATCCGACTATATGTCCTTATTATGCCTGCTAGCATGACCCTAGAGGATTCTAAATCTCATAATCAAGGCGACCTAGCCCATACGACTTATCTCAGAAGAAAATCACATCACAAGAACAAATTTTATCAACCGATCAAGGAACAGATGTAATCGAATTTCAAGACAGTTTATAAGGAGGCAAATGCAGAAATGAGATCGAAAGATTGGAACCTGCACTCTGCCCTGCTGCTGCCTGACTGTCTTCAACTGTCATGGCGAAAGCTCGCCCCTGCTGGCCTCCCCTAGCCTGCTGTACTCCGTCCTGGCCTGTCTGTCTGGCTGCACGAGCAGCACAGTTCCTCATCTGGTGATCTGGAGCTCCACAGAATAAACAAACTCCCAGCCTCTTCCTGCAAACCTCCCGGGTGTGCCCCATCTTCTTACAGAAAGCACACTGGATGGCCTGTCTCTTGTCCTGACCCTGCTGCTGGTCGACACGTGCTGGTGCCTGATGTACTCTGTCCTGGCCTCCTCGGACTCCACGAACGTGGCAATCCTTCAGCTGGTGGTCGGGCACCCTACAGTATAGACACACGCCCAACCTCATCCTGTAAACCTCCCAGGTGTGCCCCGGCTTCCCGCAGAAGCCGCACGGAGTAGTCTGCCTCTGGTCCTGTTCCTGGTGCTGAACTGGAGCAACCTGAAGTGTACCCGGTATAGCCCTCTCAATTGTTGCCATCACCAACCGGTGGAAGTTCTCCATGCTCTGCCGTAACACCTCTGTCTGACGGTACTGTGTCTCGGTCTGGGCCCTCTGGCTCTGCAACATCTGCTGTAAAAGGGCCATCATCTGCTGTGCATCAGTCGGTAGTGGAGGCGGCGGTAGAAGAGTCTCAGGAACGACTACGGACGGTCCTGCTGCAGGAGGTGGAAGACCTCCTGAAACTGTCGCTACTACTCCCGCCTGAAGGGCAGGAACTGAGACTGCTGCTCTCTCGACTGCTACTCCCGTAGCCGAAGGTGGAGGTCCTACTGGATCGAATCTCTCTAGAACTGTACTACGTCCTGCTGCCTGAGAGCGAGTAATCGCCATCCTGAGGACGAATTGAACCCAAGAGATCAATATGGCACAAGATGAGATATTATCAAAGGAGGACAATTGAATTCAAATGCAAAAAGAGTCGTCATGGTAATCAAAAGATCAAATTTTCCTAAAATGTGATTGAGTAACTCCTATCATATCCTAGATCCTATGTCCTAGTCGCAGGCTCGTAATTAGTACTCTAAGTCGAGCACCATTACGAGATCGCACTAATTACGACACTGACTTGCGTGGGCTACCACAAAAATGTATCACAACCCGCACCCTGAAGAGGGCCACGAACACGTGGTTATGTCCAGCCTACGCCGCAGAATCGACGGTAGAATGCTATATATAAGGTTTGTAAATACTACGACTAACAGTATAAACGTACCTGTACAGTATATACACTCCGAATGGAGGTGACATAGCAATACAGTCTCAATTACAAAATAAAACTAAGGTAGATAGCATGGAAAGGAAATGATAGATAAAAATAGAAAATAAGTTCAAGATCCACACAAGCCAGAGATATACACAACATCACAGAGTCACATGAAATAAATATAAGCTACTACAGTCTAAAACAAAAGCTGGATCGCAGTCCAGGCAAGCCTAACTAAACTAACTACTCTGGGAGTGCAAAGTCTAGTGGCTCTACTATCAAGCCATGGTCCTGGTCTACTCCATCTAACTCGACCCCATAATAGGTCGGGCAATCTGCCTCAGAATCATCTGTAATATATCAACGGTATTCTGTCAGAAAAATGAGCAAGTACAAACACTAACAGCAGTTCCATATGAATTGACAAATTCTATAAAAGACAGTATAATGAACTACAAGACAAAGATATGTGAAAACTTTGGAGCCATTCGAAAGCCAACTTACAACCCGTAAACCAAACAAGGACCGGAGTTGTAATCCTTCTCCCGAACAGAACCTAGCCTCCAATCAAAGTATAGCATAAAAGCACGTAGAACATGTGAAATACAGGATAAAATCAGCAGGAAATGTATAACAGATGTGAGTACTGAATAGGACGATAGTATACATATAGGATGACTTGGAAACTATTCGAAAACCGAGTTACAATCCTTAAACCAAACAAGGACCGGGGTTGTAACCATTCTTCCGAACAAAACTTAGCCTCCTATGATAAATAAATATAAAATATGACTTGAATTATTAGAGCGTTATGTGATCGGCTAGGAAATCATAATCAGGCTATCCACTTGGCCCGACAATCACATGAAAATCTCACAAAAAGTCATGCCGGCCAACCTGGATAACAAGAACACGGAGGAATCTACTTACCCTACGTGAGGTGAGAGTGGCACAAGCATAATAGTGACATGGGGCTTTGATCACATAACCCCTAATAATTTCTCTATCCCCGAATAATATAATGGATCTGGACATGACACGTCATGACACGGGATTCCATAAGAGGGTAGCAAGTCCCCTTAGGAATTAGTGTCTATATAAGCGCAGGGAATAAGACAAAAAATGTAACAATATACCACAAAAATCTAGGAACAACATCCCATGTCATGATCCAACATATACTAGTCCGTGAACTATCGTGACTGGAAATCGAGTAAGACACTACAACTGAATCGAATATAGCAGATATCAAGACAATAAAAACTATCAGCAAATGTACTCGCCTGCGGTCCTGAGCTGATAAGGTGAACAGATGCTCAGAGATATCACAGACCTAAAGATGAGATACTACAAGTCAAAACATGGTTTAATAATAAAAGCAAAGCTAATCTAGTCATGATATGCAAGTCTAAGTCAAAACTAGGTCAAACTAAGTCACACTAAGCTAAACTAGGTCATACTAAGCCAAACTAGGTCACACTAGGACAACCAAGGTCAAACAAGGTCACAGAAAGTCAATCCAAGTCAAACTAGGTCAATCTGGGTCAAAGGTTGACTTACAGTTGACTTTTGGTCAAAAAGTCAACTCTCGTCAACTCTGGTCAACACGAAGTCACCCCTGGGTCAACCCTAGGTCAAACTAGTCAAATGTTGACTAACAGTTGACTTTCAGTCAGCTGGTCAACTCTGGTTTGGTTTTGGGTCGATTCTAAGTCAAGTGTTGACTTGAAGTTGACTTTCGGTCAAAAAGTCAACTCTTGGTCAACGGAGGTCAAAACTAGGTTAAACTACCCTCATCTAGTCATTATCTACCAAGACAACCTATTTCTAAACCCATATTAGAAGTCAAACTCAAAATAATACCCCATTACCTACATTTACCCTTCACAAGGTAAATACCAATACCTTGCCCATTACAAAGGAAACTCCTCTAGATCTCAGGATACTAGCCTACGCTTCTTAGGGTAGCTAGATACTATCCTATCTAGGATTTACCAACCAAGAAATCTAGAGTTCTTGGGCATCTAATCCATCTTATGGTCATGTTGGCCATCTCAACATTACCTTAAGTATCGTTATGATACTCTGGTATCGTGAGATACTACATCCTACTCTCTACCAACCTTCCTAGTTCACTCTCTCACACTCTCCTAGTGTCTAGGTTAGCCCTTTTTACTAGTCCACTAGGATATCAACCTAGTTAGGACACTAACTTAACCAACTCACTACTAACACTAACACAAACATCACCAACACCAACACTAACTAATCCCTCTAACTAGACACTCAACCCACACTAGACACCACTCAACTAGGCACTAACTAAGGGTTTATATAGGTCATCTAGGGGATTAATTTTGTGGGGTATAAATGTGTGTAGGAGTTTAGGAATGATGGATGCATGAGGGAATAGATGAAATGTTTGGATGAATGAATGTATGTATGAATGCATATGAATGAATTTATAGATGTATGAAAGAAAAGAATTATGGATAGATGGATGTGTGGATGAATGAATATGGGATGAATGAATGATGGATGTATGGAAGAATGAATGTATGATTGAAAGTGTGAGTGAATGAAGGGTGAAATGAAAGATGGAAGGATGAGTGAATGGATAGATGAATTTTGGGGCTATCAAGGGGCTAAAACATAGGTGAACATGGGGCTGATAAGTGGGCTTCCAAATAGCTGATTTATAGGCTAATATGGGGCTGTCAATTGGATGCCCATGGGGCTGTTTATTGGGGTGTCAAATGGACTGTTATAGGGCTGCAATGGCTGTCCATGGAGGGCTGACAAAGGGCTGTTCAATGGGGGTTAAGTAGACTGTTAAGTAGACTGTCTATGGGCTGTTCTAGGGGCTGCCAAATGGGGCCTGAAATGGGCTGAATCCCCCTCTTAACCTGCTACAAAATGAAGTAGAATGAGCTGCCACTGCTGCTGAAATCAGTCCCCTGTGGGGACTGATACCAGGCCACACTGCTGCTGTATGCAGCAGTATCATCCCCCTTTCCAGTCTCTCCTTCTCCCTCTATCTCTATCACTCTACACTCTCTTCTCACTCTCATAATCCACTCTCTATTCCCATTCTCTATATCCATCTCTAATTCTCTCAATACAAACACACACACACACCCAAAACCAATTTCACCATCACTCCAACACTCTCTCATGCCCGAAATCTCCACACATACCAACACAATATAAAGACACAATATTTACATATTAGAGAGACACAACATATTTTTTTTTATAGAGAGACACAACATATATATATATATATATATATATATATATATATATCATTTGTTATATAAATATATGTATGTGTCAATATATATATATATATATATATATATATATATATATATATATATATATATATATATATATATATATATATATTGACACATACATATATTTATATAACAAATGATATATATATATATATATATATATATATATATATATATATATATATATATATATATATATATATATATATATATATATATACAATATATAAATAAATAGATTATGATACAACAGGATACCATATAATACATTAAGAACAACTCTCTAAAAGTATGAAATCTGAGATTAAACACTAATAAAAATCATTCCTACAATATATATTAAAATACAAGTGTCCAAAATAGGGGTTTCCCACTAGGACACAAACACAACACAAGGACACACCTAGAAGTCTCCAAATGGACACGAAATGGACACAAATGGAGACAACCATGGAGGTCATTCCTATGGGTTTAAAATATTCCTATATGCATGTAGGGATAGATTAGAGGAGAGATTATACCTTTCGGGAGAGAGATTCTAAGAGAAAATCTTCCGATACGACACCGACACGAAGTGGCCTCCAAATGGACACGATCCAAAGCCAAATTCTCCCAAACTTGGCTAGCACCCTCTATCCATGGAGTAGAGAAGAAATAAAGAAGATTTGGTGGAAGAAGGGATTGATTTGGAGATGAAATCAATGGAGGTTGCTCTCAAAATTTGGGGAAGAACAAGAGAGAGAAATTTAGAGTGGATAATAACAAATGGGAGGCTCATCCCTATATCCCTGTTGTGGCCGGCCATAATGGGCCTATGTGTCCCCTATTGAAAGTCCAAAAAGCCTCCACTAATCCTATTAATTAATATTAGGAAAGGGTTTAAGGTTGAGGCTATTTTATCATGGTTTAAGTCTCTAAACTAGCCAACCCTATCCATGAATAATTAGTCTAACCCACTAACTAAAAATAATATCATGTGGGCCATGTCTAACTAATATGTGGGTCCCACTAGAGTCAAAACTATCCTGGGTTCCCGATACAAGTCAGATTAAGTTGAAATTCGTACCCGACTCAAATAACCCCAAAACAATATCATAAATAATAAAATAAATTTAAAAAATATTCAAAAATAAAAAAATGACAAAAATACCCCTGTTCTTGAAAACTGGGGGTGACAGTTGTTCATGATTCAAACATCGTCATAACTAGAAGTATCTTTTGGAGTTACCTTATTGGAGTGATAATATCGTTAGACATAACCTTGATCAAAACATATTTAGAAGAATGTGTTTGACAATGTCTTCCATATGATGATGAAGAAAGACAATACCAAAGCAAGATAAGACTTTAAAATAATCTACAAGCGTGTGAATATAAACCTAATATAAAGCCAAAATGGTACAATTATTAAGCCTGCAGAACCATTCACATTGAGTAGGGAAGATAAACTAATAATATTTAACTAGATAACGGGTTTGGGATTCTCCGAAATAAATTAATGAAGATGAAGGATCATGTCTTTAACGTGTTCATGAAGAGGTTACTACAAATTTCTCTAAGAGAGGTATTTTTTTTAGCCTTTATAGACTACATTAGCCAAATTATCTATATTTTTGGTAGATTTGTGTTCAAGTAAGTTGATGGTGCAAATTTTGGTTGAACTTGAGGAGAGATTGTCTTGAGATTGTACAAATTAGATAAGGTGTTTCCTCTTAGATTTTTCAACATTATGGAACATTTGTCGATTCATCTTCCATATATGAATCATATGTCAATGGATCAGTCTAGTCTAGATGGATGTAGCTATTTAAGAGATAAAAAATCACTTAGCCAAAAAAATATGCAATTTAATAAAAGATAATTAATTGTATTTGAATTTTTTTAGGTATTTGATAGTGTTACGCCATAATATCTAACTTGAAACATTGTTCAGTTGTACAAATACCACTAAAAGTAACATACATTATTATTATTATTATTAATTGCATTATTTATCATGTTTAGATTATGATAATATTATTGGTCATAATGTGATAAGAAAAGAGAACATATTTCATGAGATGAATTTGATGAGCATGGATTATTTAAGCTTTAATCTAAGACATGTTCTTGGTCATAGGTTCACCAAGAGGGCCTTGCTGAAACCGAATAGGTCGGTCTCCTCTGCGTCGAACTCATAGAATGGGTGCAACTGGTCCCATAAGTTTCTAATGCAATTGACACCATAGAGAATATGGGTAGTTAGTTAGTTGAACGAGTTCACTGAATGACATCCATGTTGGCCCAAATTGTCATTGGTCAACTTAATTTTGATATTGATCAAACCGTGACTTGGTATGACTTGATACGACATAGATGAAGTTAGTAAAGTGGAGTCAACATAGCAACTTCTTAATTATTCACGTGCTACAAGGTTGTCTAGGTCTTATGTTTTATTTTGTATTTATAATATTTATTTGAGTCTAGGACTTATGTAAGTCGAGTCACAAAATTCTCACTAGGAAGCTTAAACCCTAACCCAATCTATAACTCAGGTCCACTCAAATTAGCCTGGATCCAAAACCAAAACCAAAACCAAAAATGTCCTATGGTGATCGAACCCGGGCCAAACTTGGTAGCTGACCGAACTCGCTGAACTCGATCCTTGTGACCCATTAATCCTAATTTTTTTTACCTCTAGGAGAATAGGATGCCAACGTTCGAATATAAAGACGTTGCGGGAGACCGAACTCTTCCCGAACTATGTCCCCCAGCTAGCTTATAAATAGACCTTGAATTCTTTACTTGAATCTCACCAATTCATTCTAAACCATCTTTTCTATTCTGAGCTTTAACCTTTCCATCACCAAAAAACCAACTCCCAGCCTTCTAGTATGCCAAAGTTGTAATCTCGGTTAAAAGTCTGCTCAAGTTGTATAGCTTAGATTTCTAAGTGTTGTCTTTACACATGTTGTTTGAAATCAGCAAGCCCTTCGAATCAAAAGCTTGTGGTGTTTTAGTCGATAAGCTCTTCTGATCAAAGCTTGTGGTTGTAAGAAATTTTTATCACGCACCAATTTTGTAGAATAGGTAGTCGTCACCTGGAGCGTGATGTCGTACGAGCCTAAGTTGTGCTTGCTGTCACTCCTCGTTCCAATATACGTATTTTTCCTGCATTATTCCTATACATGGTATCTGATATCCGTAGCATGTGTACATAGATCATGTATTTGCACCTAATCATGGCATATAACTGTATCTCGTCACAAAATAGTGTGCCACCCCTTGTCCTTGTTTGGTTGTAGGCGTGGTTCACTGTTTCAATAACGAAATACTGGATCGTGTCGTGATCCGGATTATTTATTTTATTTTATTTGCTTACGATCATGTGGCTTGGCATTTAGACTTCATTTGGTTTAGACATTGGATTAAGGTTAGGATTTAGTGGAGCCACCAACCCCCATCCCCTATAAATATTCTGTGCCACTCTCTCTCTCTCCTCATTCTCTTATTTATTTTCTCCACCAACCCTAAGCAAGTATATCTTACACTAATGGAGAGACCACCTTGCTCATTTTTATTCTTTTGCTTTTTTATATATTTTTAGCCTGTATTGTATATCTTTAGATTCTCTGTAACTCTAGTTCTTTACATTTTCAGTGTTGATGAACGGTTTGGAGTATATCTAAATTTCTATTCTATGCCTTTAAGGTTTTTGAGGATTTGATCTATTAAAACTTAGTATTTCTGAAAAATAATTTTGAGGATTTTATCTATTAAAACTTAGTATTTCTGAAAAATAATTATCCCATATTGTAGAAAATTTTATTCTATGCAATTTTGACTTTTTAATAATTAGATTTAGAGTTGTATTGAAGATTTTATGGCTAAAGCAAGTTTTCAGCCTTTTCATGTCGTCTTCAGGAAGAAGAACATCATCATGCATGTATTTTTACGCAAAGGCCTCTCTCTGCGCAAATTTTGCAGCAGATTCATTCCCTGTGCGTATTTTCACGCGAAGGCCCCACTTTGTGTGTCACGACCTGCTACCCAAATTGTTGGGCCAGGCCGAGTCATGTCCAGCCTACGTTTGAGATAAAACGTAGTAAGCTGTTCTAAAGACAACAGGATAGGACTAAATGTGCTAACAGTTCTATAAGTGAATAAAAGTCATAAATGTTCCAAACACAAAAGTCGTCTCATATATAGGAATAAGTCCAAAGTACAAGTGATCTGAAATGTAAAACTGGATACATGTCCAGTTACAAAATATGTAGCCTAATACATGACTACACTAGATATCCCAAACAGCTAAGCAAACTAGACGAGTCTCCCCGCAGGAGCATCCTCGTATGGCAAAGCCGGGTCATCGGCAGTATCTCCATAATATGTGTCGCAGAGCAACTCCTCATCAGTAAGGACACCTACAACGTTATCCTGTCAAGACGGGAGCAAGTACTGAATCTAGCAAACTAGCATATGAAACATAGAAATGAACATAAGAGGAATAACTGGAAACATGGCATCACACAATCTATCATGGCAAGGACACATATGTCATAGAGACAGATGTATATGTAATGTTTAAAACTGTAGCAGGTACGTGATCGATCAATAGATGTACAAAGTGCTGGGGCACATGTAAATGAAATGTACATACGTACAAGTGTACAGGTATAGGTGTACCTCCGTACAGAAATGCTGGATAATGGCCTACGGCGCAGTATCATATAGAATGAAACTTTGCTCGGTACGATAATGGGGGCATGATCACGTACTCAACTACTAGTTTCCCCATAACCCATATTCTATCATGTGAGAGATACATAAAGACTGTTCTAAGCATGGTAGTAACTGGAAGTACAACATATAGAGATCTAACTTGCTACCCCAAGGATCAGTATTTAACATGGTGGGGTTTGCAGTTCATTTATGTGACATTATGTAAAGTTTGTAGAAAGTACTTGCCTCTAGCAAAGCAAAGCAAAACAAGCTGCGATAAAAATGCTATGGATGTCCGGTAACTCGTCACTGTAGAAATAAATGCAATAACTTAGTTTTTACACTAAGCTAAAACGCTAAGACACTAATTGGTGAAACACGACTTGTGACTGGACACCTAGCCAAAATGACGACTTTAGCATAGGAGACCAATGTGGGGTGACACACTACTTTAACTAACTTTCTAGGGTCTTTACACTAGTAAGGGGTGGGGTTCAACACGGCTAAAACTCAAAATAACACAAAAAGCTACAAGTCATAATTAATCAATAAATAAATCAAATGACCATTGTGTTCCAACAGTTTTTGAGATAGACAAAAAGCTTAATTTTACATAAAATAAAGTACCAAGATGATCCTTGTTAATTATAGAAATTTATTATAATTTTTTTGGAATTTATTAACCCGTACAAGTATTTTATAAAAATCAGTTTTCCTAAGTATACAGAAAATGAATTTTGGTTTCATATGCCAAACTAGTGGCAAAACAGTAAATTAAATACTATAAAAATTATACTAAATTAGCTAAATTAACATAGTATCTAAATACTATTTTTCCAGAATTTTAGCAATACTTTAAGTATTTTTAGAAATCCAAAAACAGTATTGCACACAATTGAAATTAAATAATTAATTATCTGCGTATTTTGTCCATGTATATAATTTGAACCAAAGTTCAAATACAGGACCCAAGGCCATGAATCAAGTCCAATATGACTTGTACAGGTCTTGAACATGTAAAAATACATTTGGGCCCAAAAACCCATGCTAGGCTTGGACACCAAATGGTTGCAGTAATTTAAATACACTAAAATACAAATTGGTAAAATGCAAAATAAATATTAATGTTTTAATAAGGTAAAGTAATACAAAATGAATATATACATACCTATGTTAAAAGTACAGATATATATATATATATATATATATATATATATATATATATATATATATATATATATATATATATATAAGGAAATACTTAATTATAAAGTATATATATATATATATACCAATATTGTATACATATATACAATAGTACATATATAATAATATATATACATATGAAAATATTTACATATATACATATATGTATATAAATACAAATTTATATATATTTATATAAAAATTTACTAACTATAAAATTATATATACATATATATATAAATATATATATATATATAAATATATATATATATATATATATATATATATATATATATATATATATATATATATATATATATATATATAACAGAAAAAGAAAAAGGAAAAGAAAAGAAAAAGAAAACATCAGAGAAGTAAAGGGAGGGCTCGAACTCGAGCCAGCACTGGGGAGGGGGGGTTTAAGTCGGGTCGGGCTGGCCAGGGGGTCAGCCCGCTAGTTGTGTTAGGGGTTAGGTTTAGGTTAATTTTATTAGGTTTGGTTTAACAATAAACGTAAAAAAATAATAAACTCGATCCTGTGTCCGGACTGTTAGGGACACAGGATTCTCGTGTCCTAGGCTAGCACGACACGCACGAGTCGATTTCGTCGTGTCCAAACTCACCACTAGGTTTGCCAGGACGCGGCGAGTCGCATATGTGAGGACGAGTCGTGTCGGGAAGGAAATAGCACAGTGACACGTACGTATCCGAGTCGAGCGGGCTGTTGGGGCGGCGACTGGGCGGAGGAGACGTCGTGGCGGTGGCGCTCGGGTGGCGCTGCACTCGTCTCGACGAGACGCGTCGACTAGTGGTGGTGGATGGGGGCGATCGTCGACTGGAAGATTGCGCTGGGGTTGTCGCCGGAGTTAGGGTTAGGGTTTGTGGTCTGGTCGGGGAAGAAGGGGGTCGTGGTTGTCGTGGGGTTGCGCTGGGGTTAGGGTTAGGTCTGGGGAGAGAGAGGGGGTTTAAATAGGGGTTCTAGTCGGTCCTAGGTCAGTCGGGGCAGCCGGAAATGGCGGGGGAAAGGTGGGCGGTGGCCGTCGGGCAGTCGGGGCAGTCGGTCGTCGGGGGTGGGTAGAATAGAAAATTAGCACTTAGGTCCCCCCTAGTTTATGTATTTACACATAGGCCCTATCGGTTGGTAAATACAAATAAGAATTTGCATTCCACCATTTAAAACATTTTAATAATTGCAAACCGTTATAGCAACAATTCAAATAATTACAAAACTGTATTAAAACAATTCTTATAATTGCAAATTGATATTTTTAATATATAAAACTCATTTAAAAATTATTTAAAAATTCTAAAAAAATTCCTAAAAATCATAATAATTTTTTTAAGGCTATAAATGACATTAAAAATTAATTAACACTAATTAAAATGAAATTTGAAAAACAGGGGCTTACATTGTGCAAATTTTGCAGCAGATCCATTCCATGTGCGTATTTTTTTTACGTAAAGGCTCCTCTCTACCCGTATTTTGCACAGATTTCATTTCCTACGCATATTTTTATGCAAAGGCCCTTCTGTCATGACCCGCACCCAGTGTAGGGGAACGAGAGAGTGAGTACGTCCAGCCTACGCTGCAGTGTCGGCGGTAGAACGCTGTTTTAGGTCATTGTCACAACTAACCACAATATGATATACTCTCCAAACGGAGGCCAAATCACAGAATGTACAACTCAATCACAATTCTAAAAATGGAAATAGCACGATTTGATAGATATGAAATCTCAAAAGAGAACAAACAAACGGAAGACAATAAGTCTAAGTGTCTAAACGACACAACATCTCAAACATCCAGAAATAATACAACTCAAAAGTCAAATACAAATAACATAATAAAATAAGATAAAGCCTAGCTAATCTAGTCTAGACAATAGGGGTGATGTCCTCAGCTAGAGCTGGATCCTCCTGTGGGTCCAACTCACAGGTGTCGTCTAGATGGGCTCAATAATTGGTTGTGTAGAAGTTCTCAGTATCTGTCACGCCCCAGAACCAGAATACTGGAGAGCGGGGGCAGACATAGCCAGCTACGTATAACGGAATGGAATCCATACTGCTATACGGTCACGGCTGTCTAGATATGTGAGGGTTTCACTACAATCCATCAGTCTCTTAAGGTCATAAAATAGCCTATTGTCTCAATCTCAACCAACTAATAATAATCACAAGATATCAGATCTCCAAATATACAATTGTAAGGCGTCCTAAACATTACATATCCAGATGATCATGAAGCTAGTCGTTACAAAATGTGAGGACTAGCAAGAGTTTAGTCATACATGATCAACCCCCGGGACTTGTCAATCATGTTACAGCCCATAGGCAGACAGTAAGTAAGTACAATCGAGCTAACACTTGCTCGTCGGCTAACGCCTCAAAAGAATAATTTACAATATTACAGTGGGAGAACAAAAGAAACCCACTCGATACCCTGGTTACGCCTGGTGACCACCATCGGGCTGGAAGACAGGTAGATCCTTTGCTGCTGCTCCGGTATCTGGCCATACAAAACCAGCTGGGTCAGACCCCAGGAAGAGCAAGTGCCACAAAGGAGGCCACAAAATAAGAACCAAAGCCAGCAAATTAGCACAATAATATAATTACATAATAAGAGACAGTAATTTAAGAAAAGCATGATGGGTAAATATAAAAGACAATCTTGCATAGAATCACTAAAAGATAGGACATATGGAAAAGCATGACAGGATGATATACGATGAGATAACCATGGGACTATTCAGATAGCTAGGTTACAACCCGTAAACCAAACAAGGACCGGGGTTATAACCCTTCGTCTGAACGGAACTTGGTTTCTCTCACCATTTATCGGCAAGATAAATATAAGAAATCAGGTCAAGTAACCATCTGGAGTGACAATCATTATAGTGATAATCTGGAGTGACAATCATTATAGTGATAATCTGGAGTGACAATCATTATAGTGACAATCTCTTAGTCATTCTGGTACAATCTTACAATCAATCAATTCTAGACAACCCTATACTGGACTGGACTCCATCCAAGCAATCACGGCCAATCATTGCCTACGGCTTTCTACATTAACTAACTAGGGTTATCACAATCCTAGTTACTAGCAAGATGCAATGAGATGTTCCAAGTAGTCACAGGCCCTGCAGCTATTTAGGTTATCCAGGCAATCATTATAGTGACAATCTAGAGAGTACAATGCATTATAGTGACAATAGAGTTCAATCATTTAAGTGACAATGGAGGGTGCCCCACATAACAGTGGGCCGAAAATGTGCCATACTCGTCGGCAGGCTACAAGTCCAATCATTTGCGGCCGGGATAACGGGATCGCCTGTAACTGGGGAACATCTCTTCATGACTAGTGAATTATACTAATCATTAACCTTAGTCCAATTCAGTAGGTACTCCTGACCATGGTACTCAGGAGTCCCCTCCTAGACATGATGTAAGACATGACTGGATTATTTGTACAAGCACAATCGCCCACGGTGTCAGGATTAATTATACAGGTCATGTCATGTCAGGTAGCCGTCGCAACAGCTATTCAAGATGTATCAGGTCAGGTTATCATATTAAGTGTACTAGTCAGGAGTGCACCACGACGGGCCACTATCAGGTCATGCTCAATTATCAATTCCAAACATATCCAGTAAATTCGTGATTATCAAGTTCAGGACAAAAGGCGTAAGGATATAAAATGGACGTAAAATATCTAATGAAATATCAATATACAGGACTATAGAAGAGCCAAGCATTAAAGAAATAAGACCAAAACTCCAGAGCCAACGGGTTAAGCAAGGGGTCAGGGGGACAGCGTACGTAAAAGTCACGCACGCAAGGCAGCGTACGCAAAAGTCACGCACGCAAGGCACGCTCAAGGGAGCAGCATACATAAAAAGTCACGCACGCTCAAGGGAACAGCGTACATGAAAAGTCACGCACGCTCAAGGGAGCAGCGTACATGAAAAGTCACGCACGCTCAAGGGGAGCAGCGTTGGTGAAAAGTCATGCACGTTGAGAGAGCAGCGTAGGTGAAAGTCACGCACGCTACAGGGAGCAGTATACGTGAAAGTTACGCACGCTACAGGGAGCAGCTGCGTGAAAAGTCACGCACGTTCAAGGAAGCAGCATACGTGAAAAGTCACGCACGCTACAGGGAGCAGCTGCGTGAAAAGTCACGCACGCTCAAGGGAGGCAGTGTACGAGAAAGTCACGAATGCTACAGGGAGCAGCTGCGTGAAAAGTGACGTACGCTCAAGGGAGCAGCATACGTGAAAAGTCATGCACGCTCAAGGGAGCCGCTGCGTGAAAGTCACGCACGCTCAAGAAGACACGCTTCCAACAGGAAGCGTACTCAAGTCTGCGTACGCAGCGCTAAAGAGCGCGCGTAGCTCAGTGTGCGTGAGTTAAACAGCTCTGCACACTGCTCACAGTCTCCTCCAAACAGCAAGAACACCATGGATGAACCCAAAGCTTCCAAGCATCATAACTTGGCCATCCGAACTCCAAATTCGGATTTCCAAAGTTCCAACTGGAGTGAAACTGAATGCTCTTCCACATGGAAACATCAAAAACCCATAAAATCCAACTTAAGAAGCTCAAACCATACAAAATTTAAAAATAGAAATAACTTAGATCTATCACAATGGAGGCTCCAAATCACAAAAACCCAAGACCTAATGTTGATCACCATGTCCTAATCTAGCAAATGAACCAAGAAAATAGGGCTCTCATGAAGTGGCAAGGTGCACTTGCTTATGGGTAGAGAGTTGTGGAGGAAGGAGAAGAAGAAGAAGAAGAAAATAATGTTGGTGGTAATGAAGAGAGAGAGTGGTAGGTGGGAATTATAAAGAGGGTAGGTTGTGGTGGAATGAAGGTGGAGCATAGGCTAAGGTGATCCAATACCTATTAAACCCAACCAAACCATCCCAAACCAATTAAAACCGAGCCATGACAAAACCCAAAATACGAGAAATACTGAAATTCCATAAGTTGAGAAAAATAAAAATATATGCCAAAAATCCAGATACGAGTATAAATACGAAATACGGGAAATACAAAAAATGAGGGTGACAACTCTACCCACCTTAAAAGAATTCCGTCCTCGAAATTTAATCAAGGAGCTAGAGATTGTCACGACAGCTACACTAAGCACCAACAACTACACTAAGCAATTCAATCATACAATCATACAATGCAAGCAAGGAAGGGAAAACGTAAGGCATAAGGAAGACATTACACCTCACGAGTCAAACAAGTCGGGATATCGTGATCGGATATCATTCTCACACTCCCACGTTTGACTCTCCCAAGGAGCGATGAACTCAAGCAACACGAACTAAACTGATAGTCTTGCGCTTGAGGTCTCTCTTTTTGGTCAAACAGGGACAGGGACCTATCCTCATACGAAAAGGTTAAAGGCTATTGGTACCAACCTTTTCGAATGATCAAGGACATGGCTCGGGTTCGGGATATACCGTTGTAATTAGGACACATGAAACATGATACGTGTCCCGCATAACGTCGACAGAAAGCAAGATAATAGGACACAGATACCTCTCTGCCGATTCTGGATCTGGGCCTGGGCCAGGGCGAACTGCTGAGGCCTCTGTTGCTGGAAGGCCTGGGCCTGAGACGGCAATGGACCCGGGAACGGAAGCTGCTGTGGTTGGTGAACTGGAGCTGGTTCTGGTGTTGGGGCTGGTGCTGGTCCCCTAACCGAGGGACTAGATACTGTTGATGCTGAATCGACTCTGAATGGGCAGGACCCTACCCTATGGTCCGGTGCCCCACACAACAAGCATAATCCCAGTGCCTTGCGATATTCTGACACAACGTGTCCAGGCTTCCCACAATAAGAACAGCCCGCGGCGGAAGGCTGCGCTTGCTTCTGTTTCTGCTGAGGGTACGTCGGGGTCGAGTACTGGACTGACGTAACTGAGGTTGCTTGCCTCGGAGTTCCAATAGTCAAAGCCCTAGCTGCCGGGGCTGGTGCTGAAGACTGATTCATCTGACTATGGGACCGCTTCCGACCTCCGGTCCTGTCCACTATTCTCTGGGAGGTATATTCATGCCTCCTAGCTGCTCGTAACACCGCATCATAGGTTTGATGCTCGAACTGTTCTACTGCCAATATAATCTCTAGGTGAAGTCCCTGCTGGAACCTCTGCGCTCTGTCAAACTCGGTTGCCACCAAGGTGGGAGCAAACCGACTGAGTCTGGAAAACTCGGCCGCATAACCGTCGACCGTCCTCCCCATATGCTTAAGATTACTGAACCTGGTCTGCAAGTCATATCGAGCCACTGCATCATAATACTTGGTCTGGAACTTCTCGCTGAACACTGCCCAGGAGACGGGTGTTGCCAAGCCCACTGCTTGTGCGGCCCACCAACTGCAGGCAAGATCTAATAACTGTAGGCGCACCACAGCCACCTTCTCTTCTTCTGGAGTCTTCGTGGCTTCTAAGATAACTTCAATGTCCTGTAGCTAGGTATCTGCAGCAATAGCATCCTCGCTGCCATCAAAGAATGGAGGGTTCAGGCGCTTAAAACTGTTGACCGTACAGTTCCCTCGGGTTCCACTTCTATTCAGAGCATCTTCCACTGCCTGGTGCAATGCATAGCCTCTACGATCCTGGGAAGCTAACAATGATCTGATGAGACCCACCAAAGTACCATCATCAGGATCTGCAGGCTGGACTGGCTGAACTGACGGCTCTCCTCCAGTAGGTACGACCTAGGAGGCTGCTCCTGAGTGATGGGCCTGATCTTCTGGTTGCTGCTGGTCCACGGGAGGTGATCTACCTTGCTGGTCGGCAGGTCCAGGTTCAATGCCGCTGAAGAAGATGACATGGGAACAATAAGGAAGGACCAGGATAGATCAACGATTACAAGCATGTGATCAGGACAAGAATTTTCAGGAATCAAGAGGATACGAGCAGAGATCAAGGGCGAGTACCGATTGAGACATCTATTCAGTAAACCCTCACACATCTTGATTAACAAGACCTGCATGGGCCACCACTTAAACCATGTCATGCCCCAGAACCAGAATACTGGAGAGCGGGGGCAGACATAGCCAACTACGTATAACGGAATGGAATCCACACCGCTATACGGTCACGGCTGTCTAGATATGTGAGGGTTTCACTACAATCCATCAGTCTCTTAAGGTCATAAAATAGCCTATTGTCTCAATCTCAACCAACTAATAATAATCACAAGATATCAGATCTCCAAATATACAATTGTAAGGCGTCCCAAACATTACATATCTAGATGATCATGAAGCTAGTCGTTACAAAATATGAGGACTAGCAAGAGTTTAGTCATACATGATCAACCCCCGGGGCTTGTCAATCATGTTACAGCCCGTAGGCAGACAGTAAGTAAGTACAATCGAGCTAACACTTGCTCGTCGGCTAAATACCTCAAAAGAATAATTTACAATATTACAGTGGGAGAACAAAAGAAACCCACTCGATGCCCTGGTTACGCCTGGTGACCACCATCGGGCTGGAAGACAGGTAGATCCTTTGCTGCTGCTCCGGTATCTGGCCATACAAAACCAGCTGGGTCAGACCCCAGGAAGAGCAAGTGCCACAAAGGAGGCCACAAAATAAGAACCAAAGCCAGCAAATTAGCACAATAATATAATTACATAATAAGAGACAGTAATTTAAGAAAAGCATGATGGGTAAATATAAAAGACAATCTTGCATAGAATCACTAAAAGATAGAACATATAGAAAAGCATGACAGGATGATATACGATGAGATAACCATGGGACTATTCAGATAGCTAGGCTACAACCCGTAAACCAAACAAGGACCGGGGTTGTAACCCTTCGTCTGAACGGAACTTGGTTTCTCTTACCATTTATCGGCAAGATAAATATAAAAAATCAGGTCAAGTAACCATCTGGAGTGACAATCATTATAGTGATAATCTGGAGTGACAATCATTATAGTGATAATCTGGAGTGACAATCATTATAGTGATAATCTGGAGTAACAATCATTATAGTGATAATCTGGAGTGACAATCATTATAGTGATAATCTGGAGTGACAATCATTATAGTGACAATCTCTCAGTCATTCTGGTACAATCTTACAATCAATCAATTCTAGACAACCCTATACTGGACTAGACTCCATCCAAGCAATCATGGCCAATCATTGCCTACGGCTTTCTACATTAACTAACTAGGGTTATCACAATCCTAGTTACTAGTAAGATGCAATGAGATGCTCCAAGTAGTCACAGGCCCTGCAGCTATCCAGGTTATCCAGGCAATCATTATAGTGACAATCTAGAGAGTACAATGCATTATAGTGACAATAGAGTTCAATTATTTAAGTGACAATGGAGGGTGCCCCACATAACAGTGGGCTGGAAATGTGCCCTACTCGTCGGCAGGCTACAAGTCCAATCATTTGCGATCGGGATAACGGGATCGCCTGTAACTGGGGAACATCTCTTCATGACTAGTGAATTATACTAATCATTAACCTTAGTCCAATTCAGTAGGTACTCCTGACCGTGGTACTCAGGAGTTCCCTCCTAGACATGATGCAAGACATGATTGGATTATTTGTACAAGCACAATCGCCCACGGTGTCAGGATTAATTATACAGGTCATGTCATGTCAGGTAGCTGTCGCAACAGCTATTCAAGATGTATCAGGTCAGGTTATCATATTAAGTATACTAGTCAGGAGTGCGCCACGACGGGCCACTATCAGGTCATGCTCAATTATCAATTCCAAACATATCCAGTAAATTCGTGATTATCAAGTTCAGGACAAAAGACGTAAGGATATAAAATGGACGTAAAATATCTAATGAAATATCAATATACAGGGCTATAGAAGAGCCAAGCATTAGAGAAATAAGACCAAAACTCCAGAGCCAACGGGTTAAGCAAGGGGTCAGGGGGGCAGCGTACGTAAAAGTCACGCACGCAAGGCAGCGTACGCAAAAGTCACGCACGCAAGGCACGCTCAAGGGAGCAGCGTACATGAAAAGTCACGCACGCTCAAGGGAACAGCGTACATGAAAAGTCACGCACGTTCAAGGGAGCAGCATACATGAAAAGTCACGCACGCTCAAGGGGATCAGCGTTGGTAAAAAGTCACGTACGCTGAGAGAGCAGCGTAGGTAAAAGTCACGCACGCTACAGGGAGCAGTGTACGTGAAAGTCACGCACGCTACAGGGAGCAGCTGCGTGAAAAGTCACGCACGCTCAAGGAAGCAGCATACGTGAAAAGTCACGTACGCTACAGGGAGCAGCTGCGTGAAAAGTCACGCACGCTCAAGGGAGGCAGTGTACGTGAAAGTCACGCACGCTACAGGGAGCAGCTGCGTGAAAAGTCACGCACGCTCAAGGGAGCAGCATACGTGAAAAGTCACGCACGCTCAAGGGAGCCGCTGCGTGAAAGTCACGCACGCTCAAGAAGACACGCTTCCAACAGGAAGCGTACTCAAGTCTGCGTACGCAGCGCTAAAGAGCGCGCGTAGCTCAGTGTGCGTGAGTTAAACAGCTCTGCACACTGCTCACAGTCTCCTCCAAACAGCAAGAACACCATGGATGAACCCAAAGCTTCCAAGCATCATAACTTGGCCATCCGAACTCCAAATCCGGATTTCCAAAGTTCCAACTGGAGTGAAACTGAATGCTCTTCCACATGGAAACATCAAAAACCCATAAAATCCAACTTAAGAAGCTCAAACCATACAAAATCCGAAAATGGAAATAACTTAGATCTATCACAATGGAGGCTCCAAATCACAAAAATCCAAGACCTAATGTTGATCACCATGTCCTAATCTAGCAAATGAACCAAGAAAATAGGGCTCTCATGAAGTGGCAAGGTGCACTTGCCTATGGGTGGAGAGTTGTGGAGGAAGGAGAAGAAGAAGAAGAAGAAAATAAATGGTGGTGGTAATGAAGAGAGAGAGTGGTAGGTGGGGATTATAAAGAGGGTGGGTTGTGGTAGAATGAAGGTGGAGCATAGGCTAAGGTGATCCAATACCTATTAAACCCAACCAAACCAATCCAAACCAATTAAAACCGAGCCATGACAAAACCCAAAATACGAGAAATACTGAAATTTTACAAGTTGAGAAAAATAAAAATACATGCCAAAAATCCAGATACGAGTATAAATACGAAATACGGGAAATACGAAAAATGAGGGTGACAGTATCATCTGTAATATTTTTAACATGTCTAGTCAGGATAGGAGCGAATACATAACACTGAAACATGATTACATCATGACATAATCTATAAAGCAAGTAGTAGAGTAAACTATAATGAAAACTGTAAGACATGCACAAGAACAGTATAAAAAGACAAATCTGACTACAAGAGACGGTTTGTATATGAAATAAGAACTGTAAGTAATATAAGTGTTTAGAGCACAAGATGGTTATATAAACAGGCCGGGATACAATAAAATGGGTCGCCATTATACATGAGGGCATAATGGACATAAACAATATTTGCACAATATGGAATTTAATCACATAACCATTTCCTACTCACCCTCCCAAATCAATACACAATGATCCAGTCCAGTTACGTTACCTGTACAATAGTTTTATCCATGGGGCTCATGTGATCATGAGAGTACAAGATTGCACAAGAGTATGCATGAATAGGGGTGTAAAAAAATACAAGATGTTCGTAAAAAGTATATGACAAGATGTATTTGATGTACCCGAGGAGGATAACATCGCAAGACAAGATCCATAGGGTACTGTTGATAACAATCGTGACAGCATCAAGTAATTTATCTAAAGCATGAATATAAGTTCTAGCAAGTATGAAAATGATCAGAGCATGTACTCGCCTGAGATCCTGAACGACTGAAGAGAATAGATGTCCGTGTAGGAGTAACTGAGTCCTATTTAGAACAACAAAGGTTACAATGTATCCAAGATGGTAATAATGAAGTTTACAATACATTCTATATGATTCTAGGTCATTCTAGGTCAAAGTCAACTATTCGTCAACTCTGGTCAACAATCTAGTCAAACTAGGTCAACTCTAGTCAAACTAGTCAACTAGTCTAGGGTTTAGGCAAACTCAAGTCCTCTAGGCCAATTAGGCCATTTAGCTACTATCTAAGGTCAAAATAGTCTAGCTAGTCTCTATGTATATATATACCATGTTTATATATACATAGCCAAATGGTATAAAGTATATAGCCTAATAGGATACCTATATAACATATACCATATACACTACAACATAACCTATACTAATATATCAATATATAACTCCTACCCTCAATCTACAACCTAGTATATAATACAATATACATATATCCCATATCTAACCTCACATTCAACTCACTACCTCTCTTTCACTCCCAAATGGACACACACATTTCCTATTCATATTCACACTAACCATCACTCATAACTGACATTAGGACATATAACCTCATACCACTGTTCACTAACTCAAAGTCCTGTACTTCACTAAACCTACACATGCCAAAGGCCTATGGCATGTTAGCCAAACACAGGCCAACATTTGCCTGACCAGACCTGGGCTCTGCCCACAACAGATTATGGCCTGCCATGGCCAATGGCCTGCTCTCCCTATCTTCCTGACTCTAATGTAGTAGATTACTGCTTCAATTCTACATCCTCCCTATATGAATACCTAAGCCATTTCCCACAGTCACTTGACTGTCCACTTGAATCTCCTTCATATTTCTGTCGAATACTGTTACTTGGACTTAGTATTCGACTGATACTCCATCCCCTCTGATTCCTTAGCCCCCCTCTCTATCCCAAGGTAACCCCTAAAACATACACACGTGTAAAACCACCCAAATCTGGTACAAGGATCCCATTACATATCTATTGGTCAACAAATCAACCAAAGCCCAAATATGTATAGTTGATACATGGTATAACCACCCATATCTCAGTTTCTGCATTGGATACCTTCTCAAACCCACTGAACAACATATATATGCCAGATAATTATATGCATACCACATTTGTGATACCCTATATATATACATATATATACTATGGAGTCATAGATATATCTATACCCTCTCATAACCTGAACACAAGCCAAATGCCCTTAGACAAGGCCAATGGTGGCTTGGTCGACCCTCACACACCACTGTCCCAAAACCAACTTCCCTCAGATATACCTAAGCATGTATATAATGTCTAGATAAATTATAACCACAACCTATATAGCTCATAGCATGTACACACATATATATTTCTATACTTGCTGACACTAGCCTAGGACACTGCTAATGACACAACACACTCACAGAGCACACACACACACTCAAACAACCTAACACATATATACATTAGATATATATATATATATATATATATTATATATATATATATATATATATATATATATATATATATATATATATATATATATATATATATATATATATATATATATATATACTAAATATATATATTTGTAATAGGAAGGGGTGTGTCTACAGGTGTCAACAAGTATCCACGATGTCCAAAACCGTGTCCGAAACTTGGTGTCAGGTCAGTGCAACAGGCAGTGTTCGAACTGCCTCGTGGGGGTGTGTCGACCTATCTAGGGACACGTGTGTCCAATTAATTGTCATGGGGTCGTGTCATAGGGTAGCCTAGGTCGAGGTGCACGTGTCTATATGTCTACATCGTGTCCACAAGGGGTCGTTTGTCGTGTCGAAACCCGTATCAGAGAGGGTTTCTCTATGTGCGCATGACAGTATAAAATCAGTACGATCATGATTACTCCCAAAAAACTTGATAAAATCTCATGAGATTTTGGGGGCATGTTTTCAGACATTGCTCCCCTTCCATGCCAACTTTAGTGGGTCCACGTGGCGTGTCCACAAAGAACTCGAGCTCGGACAGCAGGGCACTGCACGCAGTGTCTGCGAGCATTTCTGTGTCCGATTTTGGATACAAAATGTGTCCCAAATTGACTCAGTCCTAAAGTTTTATAATCCACACACATAGGGCTACATTTCAGTGAAATTAGTTTTAGAAAATAGTACAATAAATTCCTAAGTGGCATTTCAACAAACACTTTACACTACACAACGATACGCCTCTGATACGCAAATCAATTGGATTCGAATTCTCACCAAACTTGGTCTATATCTTGGGGGACCCTAAATGAATGCATCTATGAAAAAAATAAGGAAACAAATGGGTTTAGAAGCCATTACCTATTGAGAGTTAGAATATTAATGCAAAAGCCTAGAAATGAGATCCTTTACCAACTTGCTATGGTCCAAGAGCCTCCAATCCTTGCTAGCTAGCCTCTATAGACCTCTTCTACAGTAGGGAAGTGCAATGCAAAAGACTAGGCTCAAATTGGAGTTGATTTGGAGAAAGGGGTGAATTTGGAAAAGAACACAAATTAGGGTTTGTATGAGGCAATAGAAAGAGGCAAAGGGATGCTAACATGTGTTTATATAGGCAAGGGGTGCTTGATGGCAGCCAAGGGTTTCTCTAGGGTTAGGGTTAAATTTACGAGAAATTAAAGGCCCTCTACAATGTAAATTAAGCCCTCAAGCAAAGGCCCAAAGTAAAATATCTAACCTTAACAAATATCCTACTCCTAACTTAATATCTAGATATTACTAACCTTGTCATGTGATGGAAACTTCTAATCTAATATCTAGGCTCTTGACTAATATCTAGGTTAGGGCAATTCTAGGTTAAGACTTAACATAATGATCAGCACAATATTAATTAATCAAAATTTATTTTCACCAAAGGTCAAAAATGTCCAAAATATCCTTAACCTAAAAAGTGATAATTAGTCAATCTAATCACATGGTTAGGTCTCCATGGTCATGGTTAGTCTCTAGGTTAAGTAACTCTAAGGCTACCCTAGTGAAAAGGCCAAGGTCACAATACACTAAATTAAATAGTATTAAAATAATTAAAAATTACCAAAAATCATTAATATGATTTAAATCCTATTATTAAATGATAAATTTTATAAAAGTTTAAAATTATCCTTATTTTGGAAAAGTGGTGGTTACAAGTCTACACTTCTTAAAATAATTTTGTCCTCGAAATTTAAAGTGGTCGTACTCCTTCTAGGTCAAACCCCCAACAATTAAAGTCTCTAAATCATATAATTCGATAATCATGTACGTCTGTCCAAAATCATGATACTCAGAATCTTTGTCATACTAGCAATCAAGGCTACGATAAATCATAGAGTCCGCAAGTAAGGTACATACCTCTACAATCTCGGTATTTAAAAATTTTGCATTGCCGCATGCTTGGCTGCGAAAACTTTAAATTTCCACACCCATAAAATACATCCAAAATTAGACTATATGTCGTCACCATACTAGCTAATATGACTATAGAAGACTCTAGATTCCATAACTGAGGCGACGTAGTCCATACGACTTATCTTGGTAGGAAATTAAATCAACATTGAATACCAAGAATTAAATTCATCAACGAACAAGAAAGATAAACAGGAATAGTTGGAATCGAATTTCAAGATAGTTTATAATGAGGCAAATGTGGGAATTGAGTTGAGAAGAACGGAACCTGCAATTAGATCTCCTACTGCCCGTACATCCTCGACTGTCATAGCGAAAGATTGCCCCTGCTGGCCTCCTCCTATGGCCTGCTGCTGTTGCTGGACAAACCTCTGCTGCTAAGTCTACAACGGTGGTCCGCTCTGCTGCCCCATCGGAGCCCTAGCTCCTGCTACTGCCTGAGCCAATGGTGTCAGGTTCTTGGGACACTCCCTACACCGATGTTTTGCTGTATAACAAAGTAAACACCTGCCCAATCTCTTCCTGCAGTTGTTCCACCCGTGCCCTGGATTCTTGCAAAAGTTGCACATAGCGTCCTGCTGCTACCTGGGTGCCTGCTGGAAAAGCGCATGTCCCTGACCCTGAAACTGTTGCTGAATAGGCCTCTGCTGTTGCTGCTGAATGTGGGGCCTCTTGGCCGGGCCTGCACTGCTACTAGGGGTGAGCAGATATCGGTTTTAAACCGAAAACCGATTCGACCCGACCCGAAAATTTAATTCGGTTCGATTATAAAATTTTTGGGTCGAAATTCAATTTTAAACCCATAAAAATTCCGGGTTTCGGTTCGGACTTCGGGTTTAGAATTCGGTTTCGGGTCCGAACCGAAAACCGAATCGCTGTAATTACCATTTTACCCACCACTAATACATATACAAAGTTTCTGACCCTAATATTCATTTCTCACTTCTCAGCCGCACCTCTCCTCTCTCTCACTACTCTCCGCTCTCCCTCTCTTTCTCCTCCCCACCTCTCTCCTTCTCTCTCTCTTCTCCCCACCACTCTCCCTCTCTCTGCACCTCTCCAATTCACAGCCGCTGTCTCTATCTCTCTCTCCTCTCCACCTCTCTCTCTCTCTCTATCTCTCCGCTCTATCTCTCTCCCCTCTCCACCGTCCTCTCTCCGCTCTATCTCTCTCCCCTCTCCACCGCTCTCTCTCTATCTCTCCGCTCTCTCTCTCTGTCAATATTTCATAAATTTTTTTATATAATGTTATGTTTAGAGAATATGATTCTACTTTATTTTTGGTGAATTATTTGTAGATAATGTTTTGTTCAGAGATAATGTTATTTTTTAGTGAATGTTCTGTTCAGAGAGAATTCTCAGTTCAGAGATAATTTTTGGTAAATTATTATTTTTAGATAAAATGTTATGTTCAGATAAACTATTTGCTGAGTTTTTTTTGGTTATTAGACTGCTTAATTTTTTTAAGGGATTCCAAAGAACTTTTTTGATCCAACTATCGGCTTAACCTAAATAACCGAACCGAACCAAAATTTATAAGGTTCGGTTCGGGTCGGACCATGTGAAAAATCGGTTCGGTTCGGTTGATCATGAAATTGGTTCGATTTTGATCGGTTTTGCAAAAGTTGGTTCGGTTTGAACCGAACCGAACCGATGCTCACCCCTAACTGCTACTAGCCCCATGAATATCCCGACTCCTCTTTACCTTCAGCTCAAGGTTGTCCTCCGTGCCATGGCTCCCGCCAAAATCTCCTTAAAAGTGGCGTCGCGGCTGCTCTTGGTCAATAACTTGATCTCCTTGATCAACCCCTTGCGGAACCTTCTCGCCTTCGCGGCCTCAGTAAGATTCTCCACAAATCTGCCCAGATGGCAGAACTCTCCTGCATACTCCTCAATGGTCTGGTTCCCCTGAACCAAGTTCTCGAACTGTGTCTCCAGGGCACCAAATACGGTGTCCGGGAAGAACATCTCCTTGAAGAGCTTTCTGAAAGCTTACCATGTCTGCCCTTCAGTACCCACTCGGGGATCGACCTGGTACCAAGTCCTGGCAAGGTCCTGTATCCGACTGCCAACTACCTCTACCTGAATCCCAACTGTTATCAATACGAGGCAAAAGATATCCTCAATGTGCTCAATCCAGTCTTCGGCCTATATGATGCCCTCGGTACCTTTGAAGTCCCTCAGACGCATCTTCTTGGAGTCCTGCATGTTCGGGGTCCATAGATGGAACTGGTGTATCTGGCCTGCCTGCTGTGGGGCGGTCACCCTCTCAACTGTCGTCATGGCTAGCTAGTGGACATTGTCTACGTCCTGCTTGAAATCTACAGCCTGGCGCTGCTGGGCCTCTATCATATGATGGAAGAAGGTAAAAAACTGAGCTGCATCCATTGATCCTGAAGGTGGCTGCTGCTGAAGCACGCCCGAGATTACTGGGGTTGGCCTCCAGATAGGTGGAGGTGCACCCCCGAACGCAGCAGATGCTCCGACATGCGAAGGAATAAGGGGAGCTACGGTCCCAGGGTCCTGCTGAATCAGACGAGAGGTAGCAGACCTCTCGGTGGTATCCCCGGGCCGGAATAATGAGATCGTGTCTGCACCATCCTGGAGACTGAGTAAACAAGGAATCAATACTGAGCAAGAAGCGATATGATCAAAAAAGGACAGTTTATTTCAAAAGAAGGCAAATATCAGCAAGAATTTAGATGGCAGGAATTCAGATAAGAGTGTTCCTAAATGTGATTGAGTACCTCAAAACTTATATCCTATTGCAGGCTGTAGTGATACTCTAGTTCGAGTACCACTACGAAATCGCACTAGTTGTGACTCTCGAGACCTGCATGGGCCACTACAAAAAACGTGTCACGACCTGCATATAGTGTAGGGGCACAAGAAGTGGGTACGTCCAGTCTACGCCTCGGTGTCGGTGGTAGAACGTTGTTCTAGGTCATTGTCACAACTAACGACAATATGATATACTCTCCAAACGGAGGTCAAATCATAAAAGGTACAACTCAACCACAATTCTAAAGATAGAAATAACATGATATGATACATATAAAATCTCATAGAGAATAAACAAACAGAAGGAAATAAGTCTAAGTGTCTAAACGACACAACATCTCAAACATCCAGAAATAATACAACTCAAAAGTCAAATACAAATAACATAATAAAATAAGATAAAGCCTAGCTAATCTAGCCTAGGCAATAGGGGTGATGTCCTCAGCTAGGGCTGTATCCTTCTATGGGTCCAACTCATAGGTGTCGTCTAGATGGGCTCCATAATAGGTTATGCATAAGTCCTCAGTATCATCCGTAATATTTTCAACAGGTCCAGTCAGGACAGGAGCAAATACATAACACTGAAACATGATCATATCATGACAGAATCTATAAAGCAAACAGTAGAGTAAACTATAATAAAAATTGTAAAAAAATGTACAAGAACAGTGTAAAAAGGTAAATCGAGTACAAGAGACAGTTTGTATATGAAATAAGAACTGTAAGTAATATAAGTGTTTAGAGCACAAGATGGTTATGTAAACAGGCTGGGATACAATAAAATGGGTCTCCATTAGACATGAAGGCATTATGGACATATATTATATTTGCACAATATGTAATTTGATCACATAACCATTTTCTACTCACCTTCCCCAATCAATACACAAGGATCCAGTCGAGTTACCTTACCTGTACAATAGTTTTATCCATGGGGCTCACGTTATCATGAGAGTACAAGATTGCACAAGAGTATACATAAATAGGGGTGTACAAGAAATACAAGATGTTCGTGAAAAGCACATGTGTCACGCCCCAGAACCAGAACACCGGAGAGCAGGGGAGTGACTCACCCAGCTACGTATTACGGGTAGATGAATATCGTATAATATGATCAATGCTGTCTAAAAGATGAGGAGGTGCATACTACATGAAAGTCTCACTAGGGTTACTCAACATCTATCGTCTCAATCATTCAAACAAGAAGCAATAATAGAGAACATGTAAGATAAAGCAGTAAGGCGTCCCAAACGTTCAGTCAAAATGTTCTTGAGATCTGGCTGTACAAAGCATAGCTAGATAATATAACAAGGTATACACAATCATTATTAGCTGCGTCTGACTTAGTTACAATTATCTAAAAGTAAGTGCAAGACAGTCCGACTAACATATCGGTGCCAAGTGGCAAAAGTAAAGTAAGTAGCAAAATGAGCAGGAAAGTAAAGAACCCACTCGTGTCCTCGTGCGATCATCCCTCTAGTATCGACCATCTTAGAGGTAGAAGTAAGTTGAGTCCTCGAAAACTGACTCTAAATCTGGCCATGCAAAACCAGAGAGGTTAGACCTCTAATAGCAAGTACCACAAGGAAGCACGATATGAGAACTAAAACCAGTGATAAGAGTTAGAAATATAATAATAAGTCTCAGCTTGCTACTGGAATTCATACAACATCACGACACTTCAAACCAACTTCCCAACAAAACAAGGACAGAAGTTGACCCGTCATGTTCTGACATTCTGATCATCTCAGTAGTTAAAGAGTAGGTACAATACGCAAACAACTCAATTTAACGGCAATACAACTACTACGGCTTGCTAATTGTGAGTTTCAAGTTATCCTAGAAATATGCAATAAGGATTCCTCAGTTCTTACTATGCACAAGCAAGGCTAGTCTACCCAAAAATTAATTGTGCCAATCATGAATTAGACGAGTCCCAGCGGGACGTCCGTCATCAGTATACAGTAAATAAATATAAGCAGATACCGCTCCTTGTCCGTGTGACAGATTTGCAGTATATGTGGGAACCAGCCGGCATGTCGGGGTACTAATTGTCCCAAGGATGACTGCCATGTAAGAACTCGAGAATCTATTCTCTCCATGCATTCGTTATTTTATTAAACTTAGTAGTCCCTATGTTAATTAAAATCCCATACCGTGGATCATGGTCATTCAGAATGAGTACTTTCGTACAGAGTACGATATGTAGAACTCTACAACGATGCCCGTGCGGTTAGGTTGTAGGTCTTACATAGCATAATGCAACAATCAAACCTAGCCACTGTTTTCCATAAATAAATTCACTTTATTTATTTTGTATCTGAGAAAATTACAACTGTAGGAATCTAATCTAGAAGACGATTACTTTATCCCTTGGACGATGCGATGAAGAAAACTCGAACTTTGAAGAACTTGGACAGCAACTGGACAATCTCTCTGTTCTCTCTGAAAATGACTTGTAGTCTCTGATGAATGTGAAGAAACTCTTTTTTATAGAGTTCAGGATAACTGTCCTTAAGCATACGCTCAGGTAGTTACTTGACGTGTGCATAACTGCAGGGACGCATGGCAAATTCTGATGGAGACACATTAGTGTGTGGTTGAAAGTAGTGGAGCATGTTCAGGAGAGATTGATGGCCTGGATGCCACGTTGCATAACTTCTAGAGAAGTGGATAACTGGTACAGGACACGTGAGAACGTGTGTTGACTGTAATCCTGGATATGGTTGCTGTAATACGCTGCCTCTTTGAAGGAGAATTCATACGCTGACTTGGACAGCATAGTGCCATAGGAAATCCATACGCTCACTTTATGGGCAAGAAGTCATGTGAGGTCATACGCTCGCTTGTTTAGCAAGGAATCATGTGAGGTCCATACGCTCACTTGACTGTGTGAGGAAGGAGTCATGTGAGGTCGATACGCTCACTTGACTGGGTAAAGAAGGAATCATGTGAGGTTGATACGCTCACTGGAGAAGTGGCCACGTGGCTATCATCAATCTTCTTTGGTACACCATATCTTCCCATAACTGACAAAATCTTCTCGAGCGTCGTGACTGCGGATTTGACGGCTGACAGACTGTCAAAACTGACAGTAATGATGGCTTTTGTATTTATGAAGGCTGCTGAGTTGTCCTCGTAAAAGAGAAAACCGGCTCTTCGAAAACCTATACGACGGTTACTTTTCTCGTGACAGCTGTCTTTGCACGAAAGATGAAGTGTCAGATTCATTCCTCATTTAAACATATGCTGTGCTGTCACTTCAGTAAATAATAAAATATTTACTGAGCGTATGGCTTTTGAATGAGCGTACAACCCTGAATTGAGCGTATGGCTTCAACTGTCATCTGTCTTTAAGCGTATGGATGAAAAAATGACAGCGTGTCATAATTTTCCACATCCTACAAGACCCCCTTCAAAGTTTTCGAACTTTATGAGTTTCAAAAGTTCAAAATTACTTTGAACAGAAAGTGGAAATGAGTCCTGACACGCTGGCATGAGTTCATTAAATGTCATGATGACTCTTCATTTTTCGAGATTGATTGAATCTGATGGAAGAATATGAACAGCCAGCAAGCTCTATTATATAAACCGAGAGAATTCAATTTTTTGACTTTCATCTTTTGAAACCATGACTCCAAAGGAAGCTGCTGAAGAAGAAGCACGTAAGTTGGGATTCTGTTCCCATGGTGACCCCACTTTTGGGGGCCAAGAACCCGAACCTGTCGTCATCGAGCTCAAGGACGACCCTATGCATTTAGCCAAGAATTTCTTGGGCTACTTTGGTCTGGACGGCTCCTCTTCTTCTGATGGGCAGAGCCTCGCAGAGAAGCGTAAAATGTTCGTTGCTCTGTTACACCGCATGGGGGTCCAAAGTGTAGAAGAGTTAGGCGTCAAGCTTATTCGCTCTGGAAAATAGAGCGTGACTTTGTTGCACCCCTTTCTTTCCCTCTCTCTTTTTGTTTTGTAAGGCCATCAGTGCCTTTAATGAAAATGAATATTCAAGAATTCTCTGGTTAGTATAATTTTGTGTTGAAAACTAACATGCACCGATGAATAACTGTAGAATACGCCGTCTTCCAAGTTGTAGGTTACGCTAGATAGCGTATGCCAATGAAATAGCGTATATTACGCTATCTTCCAATGTTTTGTGAATTCCACTGAATAGCGTATATCAGCGTATGTTACGCTATAAATTACGCTGTCCTTTAGCATTGTGGTTTACGTTAAATAACGTACACCAATGAATAGCGTGCACCAATAAATAGCCAGTAAGTTACGCTATCTTCCAACGTTTTGGAAAGCACTCTTTGAATATTTCCAAGGCTGTGTTGGTTTCCAAAGTACACGTGTCATTCATTCCACGTTTACGAGCGCTATTCATGCGGATCCTTTCCAAGAATAGGTTCATGCTCCATACTTTAAATAGATGGATGAACTCCACGCAAACTCATCTTCCCATTCTTCTTCCTCTCTTCTGAGAATGAATTTTCTATGAGAAGGAAATAGGAAAGCCATGTTGTCTGATGTCAAATCTCTGTGCACGCTACCAGACATGGATCTGTCAATCCTTAGCAGCAAACTCAGCGGTAAGTTCAATATACACGCATCGAAATTTTTGTTTGCTAAGGACAAATTCATCTTCCCGAAATGAACAGAATGCATCTGTCTTTGCTTGGCCAGTTTCTGTTAACTGATTTTTCTTTACTGTTTCTTGCAGAATTTTGGCTGAAAAACCTTCTTCAGAACTGGCATTGGTGATATGGATGCTGTGGACAATGTTCTTCTGACATCTACATCAGGGAGCTCATACGCTTTTGACGCGTATATCAGACAACTCAGGACTCTTCGTGAGATAGAAGGGTCTTCCTCAGATGGTAGGAAGAGCCTTTATACACGAGAGTTGGATGGTGGAGTCAACTCTACCCCGAGAAATTGGGTAGTAGAGTTCCTTTCACGGCAGAACTAGGAATTGTATCCCAAGGTTTGGATATATTCCTATCTGCTTGAGGTGCCGCCGTTCCTCCACGCACTGTATTGGCAGCAACACGCCATCGTGTTGCCATACTCTGTGGTTCTTCTCTCGTCTGAGAGATAAGACCAGAGTTTGATTCCTGCTGGACACCCAGAAATTGCCACAAACAACGAGATTGCCAGAGAAGATCCAAGAAGAAATAGATCTCAGTTGTACATAGAATGAAAATCCAAGATATGTAATAGATTTCCATTATGATTTGTAGGAAAGTCTAAGAAATGTAATAGACTTTTTATGAAAATGGGAATGGTAATGACAATTCTTCTATGCTCAATGATTTGTATTTGTGGATGAATTGTGGACATGATAGATAATAAAATCATCTTTTCTGTTTTAGAGTATATGATATTATCAGAGGTATTATAGACATGATAATATATAGGAACTCGAAAGAAAATAGATTGATTTCTATGCAGAGGTCAAAATATGACAAATGAGTAAGTAGATTCGGAATTGATTCAGAGGTTATGAAAACGTGATCAATAACGAATCCCTACTTAATGAACTGATAGAAGATTATGAACGGATAAACCGTTAGGAAATGAAGAACAGATGAACTGTCGAGTGAATGTAATAAATGAACGGACGAACCGTCAAGTATTAATGAACATGTTAAACGTCGGATGAATGTGAGAAATGAATGGATGAACTGAATATCGAGAAAGAATACGTCCCTTCGATCCTGGCAAATATATGCCTATAAATAGAGCATCTCTTTGAGTAGAAGGATCACACATTATTCTCCTTTATTCAAAATGTCTTCCGAAGAGAACACGAAGAAAACCGAAGTCGTCTCCAAAGTCGATGAAAATGCTAAAGAGTACTCGACTCCACAAAAGAAGGAGACGGGCGAAAGCTCGTCTGCTCCCAAGCTGCCGAAAGATATCTTGGATTTCTTGGTCGAACAAGGAGAAACCGAAGAAGAAGAAGCAATGAGGCTGGCTGCCTGTCAGTTCTTGGTGCGGTCAGGAAATGATGTATTCAATTCTTTTGCTAATTTTGTATGTGGTCCTCGTCCCAAGTACGAAAGGGATACCAGTGATCTTCCATGATGATGTACTTCTTGAAGAATTTGTCTCAAATAAACTCTGTTTAAGGAAACTTTGTTTATGATGTATCCTTCCTGCTTTATATTATTTTGCCTTTATTCACTGATCTTTTAAACTCAGAAATCAAAAGGACGAGATATCATTTTCATAGAATATAGTACATACTGAGATAGAAAATTCAGAGGTGATATGGATACGATTCTCTATACAAGATCTTTATTAAATCCACTGGGAATCTAATAAGACAAAAATATCAAATTCTCTGGGAAAATGATACATGGTAGAATATCAGTTTTCGCTGGAGAAAATGACATCGAAATAGCTTTTGTAGAGAAGAATAAATTTTTGATTTTACACTTGCTGGGGAGTAATGAAAATATTATTTATACATAATATTTCTTTTAGAATTTGCCATTGATAGGCATCATCATGACTTTCCCGTCCATAGAGGCAAGCTGATATGCTCCATTAGAGAAGACTTTGTTTACTACGAATGGGCCTTCCCATTTCGCGTCAAATTTGCCTTTGCTCATATGTGTCATGGTCATCGGACGTCTGACAGTAAGGACCAATTCTCCCTTTTGATATGTTCTGACTTTGACTTTCCGATTAAAAGCTTTTGAGATTCGGGCTTGATATAGCTCGATATTTTGTTGCGCATACAATCGTTTTTCATCTAGAGCTTCCAACTCTTGAAGTCGAAGTTGATCATTATTCTCTGCAGTGAGTTCATTAGCGATTGCTATCCTTAAAGAAGGAATTTGAATCTCTAAGGGAAGAACAGCTTCACACCCATACACCAAAGAGAAAGGTGTACATCCGGTCGCATTACGAACTGTGGTACGATAAGCCCATAAACATTCACCAAGCTTCTCACTCCAGTTACGTTTATTGGAAGAAACGAACTTTTTCAAGAGTTTGATGATTGTTTTATTGAAAGCTTCTGCTAGTCCATTGGCTGCTGGATTATATGCTGTAGAAGCCAGATTATTAATCCGATGATCATCACAGAATCGAGTAAATTTCTGGCTGACGAACTGTGGTCCATTATCATGGATAATACGCCGAGGAACACCAAATCGATAGATGACATGATGTTTGACAAAGTTGATAACATTAGAAGTCTTGACTTCAGATAACGGGATTGCTTCAGCCCATTTAGAAAAGTAATCAGTTATTGCTAGAATAAACCGATGTCCTTTTGATGATGGTGGATTGATAGGACCGATGACGTCCATGCCCCAAGCTTCAAAGGGCCATGATGCCGCTGTTGGGTGTAAGAACTCCGATGGTTGATGGATAAAGTCTGCATGAATTTGACAGGCTTTACATTTCCGAGCATATTGAATGGTATCAGCTACCATCGTGGGCCAATAATAACCCATACGTCGGATACGATCTTGAAGTTTTGGACCTGGCTGGTGAGCTCCGCAGACGCCATCATGTGCTTTACGGATTATCTGTTGTGCTTCTTCACCAGCGATGCACCGAAGGAGAAGACCATCATAGGCTCGACGATATAGTGTCTTCGTAGTATGATTATAATAGAATCTGAGAGACCGGCGCCGGATAGATGCTGCTTCACTCGGGTTATCAGGAAGTATGTCATACAACACAAAGTCCAGAAACGGACGTCTCCAGTCTTCAGTTACGGTGTCTATTTTGTTAGAAAAGACATATTCCATAGTAGAATCGGAAGAAGACAAGAACACTTTGTCAAATTTTAATTCAGCATCAAAGTTGAGAGAATCTTCGTCTGGATTATGGGGAAAAGCCAAAGTCAGATTATTTTCAACGCAGAATAGTTCTCGGTTATAAACCACTATCACTTGCTGACGTCTGATTGGTATGGCTAATACAGCAGCAAGATTAGCCAAAGCATCAGCTTCTGCATTATAGGCTCGTCGAACATGTTCGATGAAGAAACCTTCAAAGGAGGAGGCCATAGAGAGTGCTATTCGATGATAAGGTATCAAATCTTGATGACGAACTTCATACGTTCCTCTGATCTGATTGATGATAAGCTTAGAGTCTCCATAAACTTCTAAATATTGAACATCCAGATGTTTAGCGAGTTGAAGACCAATGAGCAACGCATTGTATTCTGCAACATTATTTGAACATGATTGATCCAGAGAATAAGCCCTCTGAATAGTTAATCCCTCTGGGGATACAAGAACAATTCCAACTCCGACGAAAATATCGCCGTTAGGACCTATTCTAGATGCTCCATCAAAGAATAGACGCCAGGTAGGAACTTCTTCAGAAACCAGATTTGAATCCAGAACTTCATCGGGAATCTCATCATATAATTTAGAATCTTCTGGGACTGCATGAGCTGCTAGAAAATCAGCAAGAGCCTGTCCTTTAACTGACTTCTGAGGAATATAATGCATGTCATATTGGGCTAACAAGATTCCCCAATTAGCTAGTCTGGAGTTGAGAATACCAGGTTTCTTCATCATAATCCTGATGGGATTCACTCTGGAAATGACATGAATCGTTTGACCGATAATATAATGTCGCATTTTCTGAACAGCAAACATTAATGCTAGGCATTCTTTTTCGATTGGAGAATAACGCGGTTCAGCACCTGTCATTGTGTGACTGAGATAATAAATGGCCTGTTCATGACCATCTTTATTTTTCTGGGCGAGTAATGCACCAAGAGAATGATCCATAGCTCGAACATATAGAAGAAATGGTATTCCCGAGACGGGAGGTACCAAAACTGGAGGGTTCATGAGGTACTGTTTGATGTCATCAAATGCTTTTTGACATTCTTCGTTCCAGATGAAAGATACACCTTTCTTCAGAAGTTTGTGGAATGGTCTGCAGCGTCCTGATAAGTTGGAAATGAATCTCCTGATATAAGCAATTCTTCCTTGAAATTCTCGTAGCTCTTTTAAGGTACGTGGAGGACGCATCTCTTGAATGGCTTTGATCTTCTCGGGATCCACGTGTATACCTTTAGCGGTAATGATGAAGCCGAGAAATTTACCACTAGAGACGCCCAGGAAGGACTTAGTAGGGTTCATTTTAAGTTGGTGCTGACGCATTAAATCAAAGATAGTCTTCAAATCTTGGATATGATCCTCCTTTCGTCGATTTTTGACTGCAATATCATCAACATAGCATTCGACTATTTTTCGGAGATGTTCGCAGAATATAGTGCTCATTGCTCGCTGATATGTTGCTCCTGCATTCTTGAGACCAAACGGCATCACTGTATAACAGTATGTACCGATCGGCGTTCTGAAGGAAGTGTGTTTTTCATCATCTGGAAACATTTTGATCTGGTTGTATCCTGAATACCCATCCATAAATGACATTCGTTCGAAACCACATGTATTGTCGATCATAACATCAGTAATTGGAAGAGGAAACTCGTCTTTAGGACAAGCAGCATTGAGATCGCGAAAGTCTATACAGACTCGGATCTTGCCAGTCTTTTTAAGGACAGGAACGATGTTAGCCACCCATTCAGGATGTTGTTCCTCTCGAATAAATCCAGAAGCCATAAGCTTGTTGACTTCAGCTTCAATTGCATCCATAATGTCTGGACGAAATCGTCGCTGTTGTTGTTTGACCGGTTTAGCATTTGGCATGATATTGAGTTTGTGCATTGCGATCTTCGGATCTAGTCCTGGCATATCCTCGTAGCTCCAGGCGAAAACATCGATATAATCACGAATAAGCTTGATCATGTCTTGCTTATCTGTTTCTGAAAGACTCTCACTGATGAATATTGGTTTAGGGGAACCTTCTTCACCAATATCAATTTGGATCAGTTTATCTTCGGTAGGAGGTTCCCTCTGCTCGAACCTGAATTCCCATTGATCATCTAATCTTTGAGCCCATTGTTCTGATTCAGGTGATATTTCAAAATCATCCTCATCTTCATCATTTTCTTGTGGGCCATCAACAGAGACAATATTGATGGATAGAATAGAGCGATGAAGATCGCCAACACTCGTATCAGAATCCCAAGAGAGAGAATCAGAAGACTCAGATCGTTCATCTTCAGATTGTTCGCCTTTATTGAATTTTGACTCTTCATGGACTATGTTGATAAAGGAAGTAGGAGCAATGTAACCTAAACCACATTTTGTCCTTCCGTATTCTAATGGAGGAATTCGAACAGGCATTCTTCTTCCTTTTCCATTAAGACTGGTTCTAAAGTCATAACCCATATTCTTGATAATATTTTTGGATTGCTGACTGTAGCGACGTAGCTGTAATCTTCCAGTATCGGCATTTATATCATCCTCCTCCAGATTAGGAGGATTCTGAGGTCCTTTGTAGAAAAATATTGGATTTTCTCCCTTCTTTCGACTGGGGACCACAAAGTATGATTTCTGTATAGAATCTAATGATACGTCTGTATGAAAAGCTTGAACAACCCCTATAGTTAGTGGCTCTAAGCTATTTAGCAATTGTAAATAACTTTGTACATAACCACAAACATCAATATACTGCAAAGGAGATGCTTCATTAATACTAGATGCTGTATTTACAACAGAAGGCTGAGCCTTATCAGACTTAGTCAGATTAATGACAAAGGGGGAGGAAGAAGAACAGTTAGAATTTTTGTTTCGATTAAGATCGATAACAAAAGGCTCAGAAGAGGTGAGCTCCCTTGAAGAAGACCGTGGATAAGTAATACGTCCACTGACTGGAATGACTAGAGTATCTGATCTAGTCTGAGAAGATGGAGGGGGAGTGATGAGTCCACTGACAGGAATGATCAGCAAACTTTGTGAAGCTTGGGAAGATGGTGTAGTAGTGCGTCCACTGACAGGAATTATCAGTGAGCCTTCTTCGGATGATCTAACAGACTGCGGAGGAATGATACGCCCTTTTACAGGAATAACAAAAGTGTCAACTTTGGATGTCTCATCTTCATTATCCATAGCTTGCAAGACTTTCGAGTATTCATCTTTGTACATGCGAGCGTCATTGAAGTAAGCTTCGACTCCTTTGAATGGGTAAAGATCTGCCATTTCTTTTTGAACCTCTCCATTATCATCAACATATTTGAAGCACTGATGAAGTGTTGAAGGAACGACATTATGTTCATGCAAGAAAGGTCTCCCCAATAGAGCATTGTATGAGCAACCATGATTGTCGATGATGTAAAAAGTAACCTTAGTACGAAGATCGTCTATTTGAAATTTAAGGCGAATCTTGCCTAAAGGCTCACTTTTTCCTTGATTGAATCCCAAGATGGTAGTGATAGTACTGGAAAGACTATGCACAGGTATCTTCAATGCATCTAACATAGCCTTTGGCATAATACTGAGAGCGGATCCTGGATCAATCAGTAAACGATCAACCTTCATAGAATCAATATATCCTGTATGATATAAAGGACGATCATGTCGATTATCCTCTAGCAGCATATCGTCCTGCGTAAAGGTAATGTTTGGAATAAATTCCAATACATTATGGCAATGAGAAACAGATCCTGTTTCCAACTTCTTGAGAAGAGTTAAGCAGGTTTCTGCTTGCAGCAGTGCTTCACTTAAAGTTTCTCGAGTCTCTTTAGAGAGGCGTAAGAGCTCGAAGATTGATAATTTAGCTGGGGTATTGGCTAGTTGAGCCAATATATCAAAATTATAAGGCTTTTCAAGTCCTGTAGGAGATGACTTCTTCAATGGTTTGTCGAAGCAGACTTGTTGTTTGCCTTTGTCAGCTGCTGTTGGTTTAGAAGGAACTGTCTCAACAGGAACATTTAAAGGCTCTTCAGTAGAGACTGGAGTTGAAGCTGTAACCGGAGGAACGTCAGAAATTTCTTCAGGAACTTCAGCATAATCTTTCAAATATACTTTTCCTGACCGAGTTCCAGCATGAACTTCAACTTCAGATTCTGGTTCAAGGTCTATGGAAACTATGCTGCAATTCTTTATTTTGCTCTTGGTTCTTTTATGTTTGATGAAAGCTTCATTCCAGAAACCAAGGCCAACACGAGATTAATTATGTCTCATGGTGATGGCCAAAGGTGCTCGGAGTCCCTTGCCTGAGTTCAAACCTGGGGCAGTGGCTAGATCATAACCCATCTTCGCCATCAATTTACGAGATTGTGAACTGTATAAATGAAAAGCAGGTTTGTACCTATCTTCAATTTGAGGTACAGATTTTATCTTCGTAGAGAATGAATTTTCTGCTGAGATGAAAGTAGAGGTTAGATAAAAATCGGGTGTAAAACTAGAAGTCACATTGCATGACTTAGTCTTCCCGAGCTTCTTTTTAGATGAGGAAATCTTCCGAGGAGAAGAGGAAGACGTCTCAAACTCTGTCTTTAAGTCTGGGTGAATCCACATGATTTCTCCCTTCTTAGTTGTGACAGGAACAAGTCCGTCATTCTGTGCTGGTGGGATGTTTATAACTTCGAAAGTTGCTTTGGGGATAGGAACAATCCCACTTTCCACCATTAAGGGAGGGAAGTCACCGAACTGCATTGAAATTATATTTGCTGTGACTGTTTTGTCTTTGGGTGTTAATGTCACAGCTCCTGATTTAATCATCTCTTGAATCTTCCCTTTTAATACATAGCAAGACCGGATTGTATGACCCAACATTCTATGATATGGACAGTATTTTGGATGATCTGTCTTATTGGCTTCATCAGGCTTTTTAATTTCTGGCAATTGAATCTTATTACCTTTGAGTAAGCATTCAAAGATACCCTGAACATCGTCATCATCGAAAGAATATTCTTCTTTCGGTCGAGGAGATCTCTGTTGTTGATTTGTTGGAGCTGAAGTAGCTTGGGTAGTCTTTACCTCTTGACTACTGTTTTGGAGATTGACTTCAAGAGCTTCTTTCCCTTTGCGATTGTTGGGTCGAGTACTATTGCTAGCACTCTGATTTGATTCTTTGGGAGCCATTTGTACCCCCAGACCCTTGAAGGTCTCAGCACTGACCTCGGCAGCCGTGGCACTAACGATGAATGAAGGCCAATCTTGGAACTGAGTGGACCCTGTCTACATACTGATAATTGGTAAGAGGTTCGACTTACAAGTGTCGATCGTAACAGCATCGGGAGTTCCAAGAGGCATTTTGAGGGCTTCTCTTCTGAATCTCTCAATGAATTCCTCAGTGGTCTCATTATTCTTCTGTTTGATTCTTATGAGGGCCGACATGGTCAAATCATTGAACCCTTCGTAGAATCGTTCAAGAAACATTTGCTTAAAACCGGAAAATGAGGTAATGCACCCATCAGAGAGACTTCTATACCATTCATAAGCCGTTCCTTTGAGACATCCAATGAACACCCGAGTAAGGAGGGCGTCACTTGGTTGCAGTTGATCAGTCATTACTTCAAAATGATTAATGAACTGACTTGGAGAGGTTGTCCCATCATAGAAAGAGATGGTCGGAGGTTTGTATTTTGGTGGATACGATACCTGCTTCCATTCTATCGGATAAGGCTGTTTGATGCCTAACCTTTGTAAACCATCCTTCTGTTTGAATGCCTCGAATTGAGTTTTGAGATTCTTCAATTCTTCAGAGACAACTCCCGAAGATTGTGGAGTTGTGGCTTGTAGAGTGTAATTGGGAGGAGGGACTGCAGCATATGTACCACCCCCAGCTCCAGAGTGACTTGGTGTGGTTTGTACAGGAATATTAGATTGTACCCCCGGAATAGTAGAGGGTTTGGGGTTTGGAACAACAGGGGTATTCAATACCACTGGTGGTGCTGTCTGTTGTTGAGCCTGCATTAGAGTGTGCATAGCACTCAATGTATCTGCCATAGCTCGCAATTGTTGTTCTAAAGAAGAAATCCTCTGTTCATGAGCCTCATTGCTAGTCGAAGGTTCATGATCACTTTCTGCCATGTAAGTGGTAATCATTCGAGGAATAGATGATGAAACAGTCTGTTCTGAATCATCACTGTGTGAATCAGTATCTTTCCCAGGGCTTTTTACAGGAGTCAATACTGGAAAATTGGACTCTCCAAGGAAGTCTTCTGTGATCTCCGGATTACCACTTGGATGAGAAGAAGAAGAGGCTCTGGTTAAGGCTCCGGTCCTGGATCGAGTGCCGAGATAAACACCATCTTCAGAGTCTGATATAGCATCAGACCGTATGCTACCCCCAATATTTCTGGAAGTCATGTTGACAGAAGCATAAAGAGGTTCATCTTCATCCAACATTGGTTCATATTGAATCCGTTCGAAAATAGATTGTCTTTTTGGTGAACAACAACATTGGATGACAACCCGAGGTTGGAAGTCACAACCATGCTTTTCATGGCGAATATGGGCAATGTCATAGCCAGATGGAGTGTCAATTCTCTGTTTATTTTGCAAATATTCCCGGAGATCTGTAGGAACAGATTGGGAAGTATTTGAAGATAGTTTCTGTGTAGAAACTTGTCTTTTGTTCTTCTGTCTTCTAGGTTCCTGAGTGTATAAAGACTGATTAATTTGAGCCACATAGTTCTTGGCATATTCTGCATCAGGGTCTAATATACTTGTCTCAGTGGAACCGAACCGATTCTGATTAAGCTTATTACGAAGATCCGTGGGAGATTTGACTTTAATATCAGTCTTGGATACTTGTAATTTGCCTTTCTCAGACCGAGAAATTTTGAGAGAAGGAAGATGAGTATTATTCCGACTAGGAGTCGGTAATAATCCATCTTTGGAGGAATTAGCCAAAAGGCGTTTTCCATTGATCTAGTAAGAGTACTAGTCAAATTAACTCCAGAGGTAAAGACCTTAGGAGTAGAGGAGTTGACTAAAGAGTCTTTCTCCTTGGTTGGCACAAGATGTGCAAGTTGAGGGGGAATCATTTGTATGTTCTGTGGAAGAGAACCCCCAATTTGATTTTCAGAAACAGTCAAACGACAAAATTTGTTAGCATATGCTGACTTCAGTTTGGACTTCTGGTCATACGCTGCCTTTTTATTAGCATACACTGGCTTTGGCTCAGCGTACGCTGTCTGATGTTGGCTTTTGTACGCTGCCTTTGCCGTACGCTGCCCTTTGAATGCCATACGCTCAGAGTCATCATTGGCTAAAGAGTCGACTGCTGTCGTAAGAATAGAAGGAGAAGGGACTTTGACATGTCTAGAGATGGTTTTCCTTGGACACATTGACTTGGTTAAAGAACCAATTTTGTCAGCGTGACTAGGGGAAACCACTGTTGCCGTGTTCCGAGAAGCCGAAGTGTGCTTCATGGAAGTTGAAGACGTGTTCTTGTCAGCATGAGAAGTGACAGAAGCGTCTCGGGTTGCTGCAGAAGACTTAGGAACATAGACGGAGTGTCCCTTCTTCTTGGCAATAGGAAGAGCGGAGGAAGTAGTGCGGCCCTCCTTCGCCTTGAGCATTTCTTCATAAGCCGATTGGTCGAATTGTACAACCATCGTCTTCTTCGTCAAGCCGATCGACGAAGTATCGCATTGAGTTGTTGCTATCTCATTGGAGGAGACAGCTTTCCCCAGCAGAGTCGCCAATTTGTTTTCCATAAATAAATTCACTTTATTTATTTTGTATCTGAGAAAATTACAACTGTAGGAATCTAATCTAGAAGACGATTACTTTATCCCTTGGACGATGCGATGAAGAAAACTCGAACTTTGAAGAACTTGGACAGCAACCGGGCAATCTCTCTGTTCTCTCTGAAAATGACTTGTAGTCTCTGATGAATGTGAAGAAACTCTTTTTTATAGAGTTCAGGATAACTGTCCTTAAGCATACGCTCAGGTAGTTACTTGACGTGTGCATAACTGCAGGGACGCGTGGCAAATTCTGATGGAGACACATTAGTGTGTGGTTGAAAGTAGTGGAGCATGTTCAGGAGAGATTGATGGCCTGGATGCCACGTTGCATAACTTCTAGAGAAGTGGATAACTGGTACAGGACACGTGAGAACGTGTGTTGACTGTAATCCTGGATATGGTTGCTGTAATACGCTGCCTCTTTGAAGGAGAATTCATACGCTGACTTGGACAGCATAGTGCCATAGGAAATCCATACGCTCACTTTATGGGCAAGGAGTCATGTGAGGTCATACGCTCGCTTGTTTAGCAAGGAATCATGTGAGGTCCATACGCTCACTTGACTGTGTGAGGAAGGAGTCATGTGAGGTCGATACGCTCACTTGACTGGGTAAAGAAGGAATCATGTGAGGTTGATACGCTCACTGGAGAAGTGGCCACGTGGCTATCATCAATCTTCTTTGGTACACCATATCTTCCCATAACTGACAAAATCTTCTCGAGCGTCGTGACTGCGGATTTGACGGCTGACAGACTGTCAAAACTGATAGTAATGATGGCTTTTGTATTTATGAAGGCTGCTGAGTTGTCCTCGTAAAAGACAATACCGGCTCTTCGAAAACCTATACGACGGTTACTTTTCTCGTGACAGCTGTCTTTGCACGAAAGATGAAGTGTCAGATTCATTCCTCATTTAAACATATGCTGTGCTGTCACTTCAGTAAATAATAAAATATTTACTGAGCGTATGGCTTTTGAATGAGCGTACAACCCTGAATTGAGCGTATGGCTTCAACTGTCATCTGTCTTTAAGCGTATGGATGAAAAAATGACAGCGTGTCATAATTTTCCACATCCTACAAGACCCCCTTCAAAGTTTTCGAACTTTATGAGTTTCAAAAGTTCGAAATTACTTTGAACAGAAAGTGGGAATGAGTCCTGACACGCTGGCATGAGTTCATTAAATGTCATGATGACTCTTCATTTTTCGAGCTTGATTGAATCTGATGGAAGAATATGAACAGCCAGCAAGCTCTATTATATAAACCGAGAGAATTCAATTTTTTGACTTTCATCTTTTGAAACCATGACTCCAAAGGAAGCTGCTGAAGAAGAAGCACGTAAGTTGGGATTCTGTTCCCATGGTGACCCCACTTTTGGGGGCCAAGAACCCGAACCTGTCGTCATCGAGCTCAAGGATGACCCTATGCATTTAGCCAAGAATTTCTTGGGCTACTTTGGTCTGGACGGCTCCTCTTTTTCTGATGGGCAGAGCCTCGCAGAGAAGCGTAAAATGTTCGTTGCTCTGTTACACCGCATGGGGGTCCAAAGTGTAGAAGAGTTAGGCGTCAAGCTTATTCGCTCTGGAAAATAGAGCGTGACTTTGTTGCACCCCTTTCTTTTCCTCTCTATTTTTGTTTTGTAAGGCCATCAGTGCCTTTAATGAAAATAAATATTCAAGAATTCTCTGGTTAGTATAATTTTGTGTTGAAAACTAACATGCACCGATGAATAACTGTAGAATACGCCGTCTTCCAAGTTGTAGGTTACGCTAGATAGCGTATGCCAATGAAATAGCGTATATTACGCTATCTTCCAATGTTTTGTGAATTCCACTGAATAGCGTATATCAGCGTATGTTACGCTATAAATTACGCTGTCCTTTAACATTGTGATTTATATTAAATAACGTACACCAATGAATAGCGTGCACCAATAAATAGCCCGTAAGTTACGCTATCTTCCAACGTTTTGGAAAGCACTCTTTGAATATTTCCAAGGCTGTGTTGGTTTCCAAAGTACACGTGTCATTCATTCCACGTTTACGAGCGCTATTCATGCGGATCCTTTCCAAGAATAGGTTCATGCTCCATACTTTAAATAGATGGATGAACTCCACGCAAACTCATCTTCCCATTCTTCTTCCTCTCTTCTGAGAATGAATTTTCTATGAGAAGGAAATAGGAAAGCCATGTTGTCTGATGTCAAATCTCTGTGCACGCTACCAGACATGGATCTGTCAATCCTTAGCAGCAAACTCAGCGGTAAGTTCAATATACACGCATCGAAATTTTTGTTTGCTAAGGACAAATTCATCTTCCCGAAATGAACAGAATGCATCTGTCTTTGCTTGGCCAGTTTCTGTTAACTGATTTTTCTTTACTGTTTCTTGCAGAATTTTGGCTGAAAAACCTTCTTCAGAACTGGCATTGGTGATATGGATGCTGTGGACAATGTTCTTGTGACATCTACATCAGGGAGCTCATACGCTTTTGACGCGTATATCAGACAACTCAGGACTCTTCGTGAGATAGAAGGGCCTTCCTCAGATGGTAGGAAGAGCCTTTATACACGAGAGTTGGATGGTGGAGTCAACTCTACCCCGAGAAATCGGGTAGTAGAGTTCCTTTCACGGCAGAACTAGGAATTGTATCCCAAGGTTTGGATACATTCCTATCTGCTTGAGGTGCCGCCGTTCCTCCACGCGCTGTATTGGCAGCAACACGCCATCGTGTTGCCATACTCTGTGGTTCTCCTCTCGTCTGAGAGATAAGACCAGAGTTTGATTCCTGCTGGACACCCAGGAATTGCCACAAACAACGAGATTGCCAGAGAAGATCCAAGAAGAAATATATCTCAGTTGTACATAGAATGAAAATCCAAGATTTGTAATAGATTTCCATTATGATTTGTAGGAAAGTCTAAGAAATGTAATAGACTTTTTATGAAAATGGGAATGGTAATGACAATTCTTCTATGCTCAATGATTTGTATTTGTGGATGAATTGTGGACATGATAGATAATAAAATCATCTTTTCTGTTTTAGAGTATATGATATTATCAGAGGTATTATGGACATGATAATATATAGGAACTCGAAAGAAAATAGATTGATTTCTATGCAGAGGTCAAAACATGACAAATGAGTAAGTAGATTCGGAATTGATTCAGAGGTTATGAAAACGTGATCAATAATGAATCCCTACTTAATGAACTGATAGAAGATTATGAACGGATGAACCGTTAGGAAATGAAGAACAGATGAACTGTCGAGTGAATGTAATAAATGAACGGACGAACCGTCAAGTATTAATGAACATGTTAAACGTCGGATGAATGTGAGAAATGAATGGATGAACTGAATATCGGGAAAGAATACGTCCCTTCGATCCTGGCAAATATATGCCTATAAATAGAGCATCTCTTTGAGTAGAAGGATCACACATTATTCTCCTTTATTCAAAATGTCTTCCGAAGAGAACACGAAGAAAACCGAAGTCGTCTCCAAAGTCGATGAAAATGCTAAAGAGCACTCGACACCACAAAAGAAGGAGACGGGCGAAAGCTCGTCTGCTCCCAAGCTGCCGAAAGATATCTTGGATTTCTTGGTCGAACAAGGAGAAACCGAAGAAGAAGAAGCAATGAGGCTGGCTGCCTGTCAGTTCTTGGTGCGGTCAGGAAATGATGTATTCAATTCTTTTGCTAATTATGTATGTGGTTCTCGTCCCAAGTACGAAAGGGATACCAGTGATCTTCCATGATGATGTACTTCTTGAAGAATTTGTCTCAAATAAACTCTATTTAAGGAAACTTTGTTTATGATGTATCCTTCCTGCTTTATATTATTTTGCCTTTATTCACTGATCTTTTAAACTCAGAAATCAAAAGGACGAGATATCATTTTCATAGAATATAGTACATACTGAGATAGAAAATTCAGAGGTGATATGGACATGATTCTCTATACAAGATCTTTATTAAATCCACTGGGAATCTAATAAGACAAAAATATCAAATTCTCTGGGAAAATGATACATGGTAGAATATCAGTTTCCGCTGGGGAAAATGACATCGAAATAGCTTTTGTAGAGAAGAATAAATTTTTGATTTTACACTTGCTGGGGAGTAATGAAAATATTATTTATACATAATATTTCTTTAAGAATTTGCCATTGATAGGCATCATCGTGACTTTTCCGTCCATAGAGGCAAGCTGATATGCTCCATTAGAGAAGACTTTGTTTACTACGAATGGGCCTTCCCATTTCGCGTCAAATTTGCCTTTGCTCATATGTGTCATGGTCATCGGACGTCTGACAGTAAGGACCAATTCTCCCTTTTGATATGTTCTGACTTTGACTTTCCGATTAAAAGCTTTTGAGATTCGGGCTTGATATAGCTCGATATTTTGTTGCGCATACAATCGTTTTTCATCTAGAGCTTCCAACTCTTGAAGTCGAAGTTGATCATTATTCTCTGCAGTGAGTTCATTAGCGATTGCTATCCTTAAAGAAGGAATTTGAATCTCTAAGGGAAGAACAGCTTCACACCCATACACCAAAGAGAAAGGTGTACATCCGGTCGCATTGCGAACTGTGGTACGATAAGCCCATAAACATTCACCAAGCTTCTCACTCCAGTTACGTTTATTGGAAGAAACGAACTTTTTCAAGAGTTTGATGATTGTTTTGTTGAAAGCTTCTGCTAGTCCATTGGCTGCTGGATTATATGCTGTAGAAGCCAGATTATTAATCCGATGATCATCACAGAATCGAGTAAATTTCTGGCTGACGAACTGTGGTCCATTATCATGGATAATACGCCGAGGAACACCAAATCGATAGATGACATGATGTTTGACAAAGTTGATAACATTAGAAGTCTTGACTTCAGATAACGGGATTGCTTCAGCCCATTTAGAAAAGTAATCAGTTATTGCTAGAATAAACCGATGTCCTTTTGATGATGGTGGATTGATAGGACCGATGACGTCCATGCCCGAAGCTTCAAAGGGCCATGATGCCGCTGTTGGGTGTAAGAACTCCGATGGTTGATGGATAAAGTCTGCATGAATTTGACAGGCTTTACATTTCCGAGCATATTGAATGGTATCAGCTACCATCGTGGGCCAATAATAACCCATACGTCGGATACGATCTTGAAGTTTTAGACCTGGCTGGTGAGCTCCGCAGACGCCATCATATGCTTTACGGATTATCTGTTGTGCTTCTTCACCAGCGATGCACCGAAGGAGAAGACCATCATAGGCTCGACGATATAGTGTCTTCGTAGTATGATTATAATAGAATCTGAGAGACCGGCGCCGGATAGATGCTGCTTCACTCGGGTTATCAGGAAGTATGTCATACAACACAAAGTCCAGAAACGGACGTCTCCAGTCTTCAGTTACGGTGTCTATTTTGTTAGAAAAGACATATTCCATAGTAGAATCGGAAGATGACAAGGACACTTTGTCAAATTTTAATTCAGCATCAAAGTTGAGAGAATCTTCGTCTGGATTATGGGGAAAAGCCAAAGTCAGATTATTTTCAACGCAGAATAGTTCTCGATTATAAACCACTATCACTTGCTGACGTCTGATTGGTATGGCTAATACAGCAGCAAGATTAGCCAAAGCATCAGCTTCTGCATTATAGGCTCGTCGAACATGTTCGATAAAGAAACCTTCAAAGGAGGAGGCCATAGAGAGTGCTATTCGATGATAAGGTATCAAATCTTGATGACGAACTTCATACGTTCCTCTGATCTGATTGATGATAAGCTTAGAGTCTCCATAAACTTCTAAATATTGAACATCCAGATGTTTAGCGAGTTGAAGACCAATGAGCAACGCATTGTATTCTGCAACATTATTTGAACATGATTGATCCAGAGAATAAGCCCTCTGAATAGTTAATCCCTCTGGGGATACAAGAACAATTCCAACTCCGGCAAAAATATCGCCGTTAGGACCTATTCTAGATGCTCCATTAAAGAATAGACGCCAGGTAGGAACTTCTTCAGAAACCAGATTTGAATCCAGAACTTCATCGGGAATCTCATCATATAATTTAGAATCTTCTGGGACTGCATGAGCTGCTAGAAAATCAGCAAGAGCCTGTCCTTTAACTGACTTCTGAGGAATATAATGCATGTCATATTGGGCTAACAAGATTCCCCAATTAGCTAGTCTGGAGTTGAGAATACCAGGTTTCTTCATCATAATCCTGATAGGATTCACTCTGGAAATGACATGAATCGTTTGACCGATAATATAATGTCGCATTTTCTGAACAGCAAACATTAATGCTAGGCATTCTTTCTCGATTGGAGAATAACACGGTTCAGCACCTGTCATTGTGCGACTGAGATAATAAATGGCCTGTTCATGACCATCTTTATTTTTCTGGGCGAGTAATGCACCAAGAGAATGATCCATAGCTCGAACATATAGAAGAAATGGTATTTCCGAGACGGGAGGTACCAAAACTGGAGGGTTCATGAGGTACTGTTTGATGTCATCAAATGCTTTTTGACATTCTTCGTTCCAGATAAAAGATACACCTTTCTTCAGAAGTTTGTGGAATGGTCTGCAGCATCCTGATAAGTTGGAAATGAATCTCCTGATATAAGCAATTCTTCCTTGAAATCCTCGTAGCTCTTTTAAGGTGCGTGGAGGACGCATCTCTTGAATGGCTTTGATCTTCTCGGGATCCACGTGTATACCTTTAGCGGTAATGACGAAGCCGAGAAATTTACCACTAGAGACGCCCAGGAAGGACTTAGTAGGGTTCATTTTAAGTTGATGCTGACGCATTAAATCAAAGATAGTCTTCAAATCTTGGATATGATCCTCCTTTCGTCGACTTTTGACTGCAATATCATCAATATAGCATTCGACTATTTTTCGAAGATGTTCGCGGAATATAGTGCTCATTGCTCGCTGATATGTTGCTCCTGCATTCTTGAGACCAAACGGCATCACTGTATAACAGTATGTACCGATCGGCGTTCTGAAGGAAGTGTGTTTTTCATCATCTGGAAACATTTTGATCTGGTTGTATCCTGAATACCCATCCATAAATGACATTCGTTCGAAACCACATGTATTGTCGATCATAACATCAGTAATTGGAAGAGGAAACTCGTCTTTAGGACAAGCAGCATTGAGATCGCGAAAGTCTATACAGACTCGGATCTTGCCAGTCTTTTTAAGGACAGGAACGATGTTAGCCACCCATTCAGGATGTTGTTCCTCTCGAATAAATCCAGAAGCCATAAGCTTGTTGACTTCAGCTTCAATTGCATCCATAATGTCTGGACGAAATCGTCGCTGTTGTTGTTTGACCGGTTTAGCATTTGGCATGATATTGAGTTTGTGCATTGCGAACTTCGGATCTAGTCCTGGCATATCCTCGTAGCTCCAGGCGAAAACATCGATATAATCACGAATAAGCTTGATCATGTCTTGCTTATCTGTTTCTGAAAGACTCTCATTGATGAATATTGGTTTAGGGGAACCTTCTTCACCAATATCAATTTGGATCAGTTTATCTTCGGTAGGAGGTTCCCTCTGCTCGAACCTGAATTTCCATTGATCATCTAATCTTTGAGCCCATTGTTCTGATTCAGGTGATATTTCAAAATCATCCTCATCTTCATCATTTTCTTGTGGGCCATCAACAGAGACCATATTGATGGATGGAATAGAGCGATGAAGATCGCCAACACTCGTGTCAGAATCCCAAGAGAGAGAATCAGAAGACTCAGATCGTTCATCTTCAGATTGTTCGCCTTTATTGAATTTTGACTCTTTATGGACTATGTTGATAAAGGAAGTAGGAGCAATGTAACCTAAACCACATTTTGTCCTTCCGTATTTTAATGGAGGAATTCGAACAGGCATTCTTCTTCTTTTTCTATTAAGACTGGTTCTAAATTCATAACCCATATTCTTGATGATATTTTTGGATTGCTGACTGTAGCGACGTAGCTGTAATCTTTCAGTATCGGCATTTATATCATCCTCCTCCAGATTAGGAGGATTCTGAGGTCCTTTGTAGAAAAATATTAGATTTTCTCCCTTCTTTCGACTGGGGACCACAAAGTATGATTTCTGTATAGAATCTAATGATACGTCTGTATGAAAAGCTTGAACAACCCCTATAGTTAGTGGCTCTAAGCTATTTAGCAATTGTAAATAACTTTGTACATAACCACAAACATCAATATACTGCAAAGGAGATGCTTCATTAATACTAGATGCTGTATTTACAACAGAAGGCTGAGCCTTATCAGACTTAGTCAGATTAATGACAAAGGGGGAGGAAGAAGAACAGTTAGAATTTTTGTTTCGATTAAGATCGATAACAAAAGGCTCAGAAGAGGTGAGCTCCCTTGAAGAAGACCGTGGATAAGTAATACGTTCACTGACTGGAATGACTAGAGTATCTGATCTAGTCTGAGAAGATGGAGGGGGAGTGATGAGTCCACTGACAGGAATGATCAACGAACTTTGTGAAGCTTGGGAAGATGGTGTAGTAGTGCGTCCACTGACAGGAATTATCAGTGAGCCTTCTTCGGATGATCTAACAGACTGCGGAGGAATGATACGCCCTTTTACAGGAATAACAAAAGTGTCAACTTTGGATGTCTCATCTTCATTATCCATAGCTTGCAAGACTTTCGAGTATTCATCTTTGTACATGCGAGCGTCATTGAAGTAAGCTTCGACTCCTTTGAATGGGTAAAGATCTGCCATTTCTTTTTGAACCTCTCCATTATCATCAACATATTTGAAGCACTGATGAAGGGTTGAAGGAACGACATTATGTTCATGCAAGAAAGGTCTCCCCAATAGAGCATTGTATGAGCAACCATGATTGTCGATGATGTAAAAAGTAACCTTAGTACGAAGATCGCCTATTTGAAATTTAAGGCGAATCTTGCCTAAAGGCTCACTTTTTCCTTGATTGAATCCCAAGATGGTAGTGATAGTACTGGAAAGACTATGCACAGGTATCTTCAATGCATCTAACATAGCCTTTGGCATAATACTGAGAGCAGATCCTGGATCAATCAGTAAACGATCAACCTTCATAGAATCAATATATCCTGTATGATATAAAGGATGATCATGTCGATTATCCTCTAGCAGCATATCGTCCTGCGTAAAGGTAATGTTTGGAATAAATTCCAATACATTATGGCAATGAGAAACAGATCCTGTTTCCAACTTCTTGAGAAGAGTTAAGCAGGTTTCTGCTTGCAGCAGTGCTTCACTTAAAGTTTCTCGAGTCTCTTTAGAGAGGCGTAAGAGCTCGAAGATTGATAATTTAGCTGGGGTATTGGCTAGTTGAGCCAATATATCAAAATTATAAGGCTTTTCAAGTCCTGTGGGAGATGACTTCTTCAATGGTTTGTCGAAGCAGACTTGTTGTTTGCCTTTGTCAGCTGCTGTTGGTTTAGAAGGAACTGTCTCAACAGGAACATTTAAAGGCTCTTCAGTAGAGACTGGAGTTGAAGCTGTAACCGGAGGAACGTCAGAAATTTCTTCAGGAACTTCAGCATAATCTTTCAAATATACTTTTCCTGACCGAGTTCCAGCATGAACTTCAACTTCAGATTCTGGTTCAAGGTCTATGGAAACCATGCTGCAATTCTTTATTTTGCTCTTGGTTCTTTTATGTTTGATGAAAGCTTCATTCCAGAAACCAAGGCCAACACGAGATTAATTATGTCTCATGGTGATGGCCAAAGGTGCTCGGAGTCCCTTGCCTGAGTTCAAACCTGGGGCAGTGGCTAGATCATAACCCATCTTCGCCATCAATTCACGAGATTGTGAACTGTATAAATGAAAAGCAGGTTTGTACCTATCTTCAATTTGAGGTACAGATTTTATCTTCGTAGAGAATGAATTTCCTGCTGAGATGAAAGTAGAGGTTAGATAAAAATCGGGTGTGAAACTAGAAGTCACATTGCATGACTTAGTCTTCCCGAGCTTCTTTTTAGATGAGGAAATCTTCCGAGGAGAAGAGGAAGACGTCTCAAACTCTGTCTTTAAGTCTGGGTGAATCCACATGATTTCTCCCTTCTTAGTTGTGACAGGAACAAGTCCGTCATTCTGTGCTGGTGGGATGTTTATAACTTCGAAAGTTGCTTTGGGGATAGGAACAATCCCACTTTCCACCATTAAGGGAGGGAAGTCACCGAACTGCATTGAAATTACATTTGCTGTGACTGTTTTGTCTTTGGGTGTTAATGTCACAGCTCCTGATTTAATCATCTCTTGAATCTTCCCTTTTAATACATAGCAAGCCCGGATTGTATGAACCAGCATTCTATGATATGGACAGTATTTTGGATGATCTGTCTTATTGGCTTCATCAGGCTTTTTAATTTCTGGCAATTGAATCTTATTACCTTTGAGTAAGCATTCAAAGATACCCTGAACATCGTCATCATCGAAAGAATATTCTTCTTTCGGTCGAGGAGATCTCTGTTGTTGATTTGTTGGAGCTGAAGTAGCTTGGGTAGTCTTTACCTCTTGACTACTGTTTTGGAGATTGACTTCAAGAGCTTCTTTCTCTTTGCGATTGTTGGGTCGAGTACTATTGCTAGCACTCTGATTTGATTCTTTGGGAGCCATTTGTACCCCCAGACCCTTGAAGGTCTCAGCACTGACCTCGGCAGCCTTGGCACTAACGATAAATGAAGGCCAATCTTGGAACTTAGTGGACCCTGTCCACATACTGATAATTGGTAAGAGGTTCGACTTGCAAGTGTCGATCGTAACAGCATCGGGAGTTCCAAGAGGCATTTTGAGGGCTTCTCTTCTGAATCTCTCAATGAATTCCTCAGTGGTCTCATTATTCTTCTATTTGATTCTTATGAGGGCCGACATGGTCATATCATTGAACCCTTCGTAGAATCGTTCAAGAAACATTTGCTTAAAACCGACAAATGAGGTAATGCACCCATCAGGGAGACTTCTATACCATTCATAAGTCGTTCCTTTGAGACATCCAATGAACACCCGAGTAAGGAGGGCGTCACTTGGTTGCAGTTGATCAGTCATTACTTCAAAATGATTAATGAACTGACTTGGAGAGGTTGTCCCATCATAGAAAGAGATGGTCGGAGGTTTGTATTTTGGTGGATACGATACCTGCTTCCATTCTATCGGATAAGGCTGTTTGATGCCTAACCTTTGTAAACCATCCTTCTGTTTGAATGCCTCGAATTGAGTTTTGAGATTCTTCAATTCTTCAGAGACAACTCCCGAAGATTGTGGAGTTGTGGCTTGTAGAGTGTAATTGGGAGGAGGGACTGCAGCATATGTACCACCCCCAGCTCCAGAGTGACTTGGTGTGGTTTGTACAGGAATATTAGATTGTACCCCCGGAATAGTAGAGGGTTTGGGGTTTGGAACAACAGGGGTATTCAATACCACTGGTGGTGCTGTCTGTTGTTGAGCCTGCATTAGAGTGTGCATAGCACTCAATGTATCTGCCATAGCTCGCAATTGTTGTTCTAAAGAAGAAATCCTCTGTTCATGAGCCTCATTGCTAGTCGAAGGTTCATGATCACTTTCTGCCATGTAAGTGGTAATCATTCGAGGAATAGATGATAAAACAGTCTGTTCTGAATCATCACTGTGTGAATCAGTATCTTTCCCAGGGCTTTTTACAGGAGTCAATACTGGAAAATTGGACTCTCCAAGGAAGTCTTCTGTGATCTCCGGATTACCACTTGGATGAGAAGAAGAAGAGGCTCTGGTTAAGGCTCCGGTCCTGGATCGAGTGCCGAGATAAACACCATCTTCAGAGTCTGATATAGCATCAGACCGTATGCTACCCCCAATATTTCTGGAAGTCATGTTGACAGAAGCATAAAGAGGTTCATCTTCATCCAACATTGGTTCATATTGAATCCGTTCGAAAATAGATTGTCTTTTTGGTGAACAACAACATTGGATGACAACCCGAGGTTGGAAGTCACAACCATGCTTTTCATGGCGAATATGGGCAATGTCATAGCCAGATGGAGTGTCAATTCTCTGTTTATTTTGCAAATATTCCCGGAGATCTGTAGGAACAGATTGGGAAGTATTTGAAGATAGTTTCTGTGTAGAAACTTGTCTTTTGTTCTTCTGTCTTCTAGGTTCCTGAGTGTATAAAGACTGATTAATTTGAGCCACATAGTTCTTGGCATATTCTGCATCAGGGTCTAATATACTTGTCTCAGTGGAACCGAACCGATTCTGATTAAGCTTATTACGAAGATCCGTGGGAGATTTGACTTTAATATCAGTCTTGGATACTTGTAATTTGCCTTTCTCAGACCGAGAAATTTTGAGAGAAGGAAGATGAGTATTATTCCGACTAGGAGTCGGTAATAATCCATCTTTGGAGGAATTAGCCAAAAGGCGTTTTTCATTGATCTAGTAAGAGTACTAGTCAAATTAACTCCAGAGGTAAAGACCTTAGGAGTAGAGGAGTTGACTAAAGAGTCTTTCTCCTTGGTTGGCACAAGATGTGCAAGTTGAGGGGGAATCATTTGTATGTTCTGTGGAAGAGAACCCCCAATTTGATTTTCAGAAACAGTCAAAGGACTGTATTTGTTAGCATATGCTGACTTCAGTTTGGACTTCTGGTCATACGCTGCCTTTTTATTAGCATACACTGGCTTTGGCTCAGCGTACGCTGTCTGATGTTGGCTTTTGTACGCTGCCTTTGCCGTACGCTGCCCTTTGAATGCCATACGCTCAGAGTCATCATTGGCTAAAGAGCCGACTGCTGTCGTAAGAATAGAAGGAGAAGGGACTTTGACATGTCCAGAGATGGTTTTCCTTGGACACATTGACTTGGTTAAAGAACCAATTTTGTCAGCGTGACTAGGGGAAACCACTGTTGCCGTGTTCCGAGAAGCCGAAGTGTGCATCATGGAAGTTGAAGACGTGTTCTTGTCAGCATGAGAAGTGACAGAAGCGTCTCGGGTTGCTGCAGAAGACTTAGGGACATAGACGGAGTGTCCCTTCTTCTTGGCAACAGAAAGAGCGGAGGAAGTAGTGCGGCCCTCCTTCGCCTTGAGCATTTCTTCATAAGCCGATTGGTCGAATTGTACAACCATCGTCTTCTTCGTCAAGCCGATCGACGAAGTATCGCATTGAGTTGTTGCTATCTCATTGGAGGAGACAGCTTTCCCCAGCAGAGTCACCAATTTGTTTTCCATAAATAAATTCACTTTATTTATTTTATATCTGAGAAAATTACAACTGTAGGATTCTAATCTAGAAGACGATTACTTTATCCCTTGGACGATGCGATGAAGAAAACTCGAACTTTGAAGAACTTGGACAGCAACTGGGCAATCTCTCTGTTCTCTCTGAAAATGACTTGTAGTCTCTGATGAATGTGAAGAAACTCTTTTTTATAGAGTTCAGGATAACTGTCCTTAAGCATACGCTCAGGTAGTTACTTGACGTGTGCATAACTGCAGGGACGCGTGGCAAATTCTGATGGAGACACATTAGTGTGTGGTTGAAAGTAGTAGAGCATGTTCAGGAGAGATTGATGGCCTGGATGCCACATTGCATAACTTCTAGAGAAGTGGATAACTGGTACAGGACACGTGAGAACGTGTGTTGACTGTAATCCTGGATATGGTTGCTGTAATACGCTGCCTCTTTGAAGGAGAATTCATACGCTGACTTGGACAGCATAGTGCCATAGGAAATCCATACGCTCACTTTATAGGCAAGGAGTCATGTGAGGTCATACGCTCGCTTGTTTAGCAAGGAATCATGTGAGGTCCATACGCTCACTTGACTGTGTGAGGAAGGAGTCATGTGAGGTCGATACGCTCACTTGACTGGGTAAAGAAGGAATCATGTGAGGTTGATACGCTCACTGGAGAAGTGGCCACGTGGCTATCATCAATCTTCTTTGGTACACCATATCTTCCCATAACTGACAAAATCTTCTCGAGCGTCGTGACTGCGGATTTGACGGCTGACAGACTGTCAAAACTAACAGTAATGATGGCTTTTGTATTTATGAAGGCTGCTGAGTTGTCCTCGTAGAAGACAAAACCGGCTCTTCGAAAACCTATACAACGGTTACTTTTCTCGTGACAGCTGTCTTTGCACGAAAGATGAAGTGTCAGATTCATTCCTCATTTAAACATATGCTGTGCTGTCACTTCAATAAATAATAAAATATTTACTGAGCGTATGGCTTTTGAATGAGCGTACAACCCTAAATTGAGCGTATGGCTTCAACTGTCATCTGTCTTTAAGCGTATGGATGAAAAAATGACAGCGTGTCATAATTTTCCACATCCTACAAGACCCCCTTCAAAGTTTTCGAACTTTATGAGTTTCAAAAGTTCGAAATTACTTTAAACAGAAAGTGGGAATGAGTCCTGACACGCTGGCATAAGTTCATTAAATGTCATGATGACTCTTCATTTTTCGAGATTGATTGAATCTGATGGAAGAATATGAACAGCCAGCAAGCTCTATTATATAAACCGAGAGAATTCAATTTTTTGACTTTCATCTTTTGAAACCATGACTCCAAAGGAAGCTGCTGAAGAAGAAGCACGTAAGTTGGGATTCTGTTCCCATGGTGACCCCACTTTTGGGGGCCAAGAACCCGAACCTGTCGTCATCGAGCTCAAGGACGACCCTATGCATTTAGCCAAGAATTTCTTGGGCTACTTTGGTCTGGACGGCTCCTCTTCTTCTGATGGGCAGAGCCTCGCAGAGAAGCGTAAAATGTTCGTTGCTCTGTTACACCGCATGGGGGTCCAAAGTGTAGAAGAGTTAGGCGTCAAGCTTATTCGCTCTGGAAAATAGAGCGTGACTTTGTTGCACCCCTTTCTTTCCCTCTCTCTTTTTGTTTTGTAAGGCCATCAATGCCTTTAATGAAAATGAATATTCAAGAATTCTCTGGTTAGTATAATTTTGTGTTGAAAACTAACATGCACCGATGAATAACTGTAGAATACGCCGTCTTCCAAGTTGTAGGTTACGCTAGATAGCGTATGCCAATGAAATAGCGTATATTACGCTATCTTCCAATGTTTTGTGAATTCTACTGAATAGCGTATATCAGCGTATGTTACGCTATAAATTACGCTGTCCTTTAACATTGTGATTTACGTTAAATAACGTACACCAATGAATAGCGTGCACCAATAAATAGCCCGTAAGTTACGCTATCTTCCAACATTTTGGAAAGCACTCTTTGAATATTTCCAAGGCTGTGTTGGTTTCCAAAGTACACGTGTCATTCATTCCACGTTTACGAGCGCTATTCATGCGGATCCTTTCCAAGAATAGGTTCATGCTCCATACTTTAAATAGATGGATGAACTCCACGCAAACTCATCTTTCCATTCTTCTTCCTCTCTTCTGAGAATGAATTTTCTATGAGAAGGAAATAGGAAAGCCATGTTGTCTGATGTCAAATCTCTGTGCACGCTACCAGACATGGATCTGTCAATCCTTAGCAGCAAACTCAGCGGTAAGTTCAATATACACGCATCGAAATTTTTGTTTGCTAAGGACAAATTCATCTTCCCGAAATGAACAGAATACATCTGTCTTTGCTTGGCCAGTTTCTGTTAACTGATTTTTCTTTACTGTTTCTTGCAGAATTTTGGCTGAAAAACCTTCTTCAGAACTGGCATTGGTGATATGGATGCTGTGGACAATGTTCTTGTGACATCTACATCAGGGAGCTCATACGCTTTTGACGCGTATATCAGACAACTCAGGACTCTTCGTGAGATAGAAGGGTCTTCCTCAGATGGTAGGAAGAGCCTTTATACACGAGAGTTGGATGGTGGAGTCAACTCTATCCCGAGAAATCGGGTAGTAGAGTTCCTTTCACGGCAGAACTAGGAATTGTATCCCAAGGTTTGGATACATTCCTATCTGCTTGAGGTGCCGCCGTTCCTCCACGCGCTGTATTGGCAGCAATACGCCATCGTGTTGCCATACTCTGTGGTTCTCCTCTCGTCTGAGAGATAAGACCCGAGTTTGATTCCTGCTGGACACCCAGGAATTGCCACAAACAACGAGATTGCCAGAGAAGATCCAAGAAGAAATAGATCTCAGTTGTACATAGAATGAAAATCCAAGATTTGTAATAGATTTCCATTATGATTTGTAGGAAAGTCTAAGAAATGTAATAGACTTTTTATGAAAATGGGAATGGTAATGACAATTCTTCTATGCTCAATGATTTGTATTTGTGGATGAATTGTGGACATGATAGATAATAAAATCATCTTTTCTGTTTTAGAGTATATGATATTATCAGAGGTATTATGGACATGATAATATATAGGAACTCGAAAGAAAATAGATCGATTTCTATGCAGAGGTCAAAACATGACAAATGAGTAAGTAGATTCGGAATTGATTCAGAGGTTATGAAAACGTGATCAATAACGAATCCCTACTTAATGAACTGATAGAAGATTATGAACGGATGAACCGTTAGAAAATGAAGAACAGATGAACTGTCGAGTGAATGTAATAAATGAACGGACGAACCGTCAAGAATTAATGAACATGTTAAACGTCGGATGAATGTGAGAAATGAATGGATGAACTGAATATCAGGAAAGAATACGTCCCTTCGATCCTGGCAAATATATGCCTATAAATAGAGCATCTCTTTGAGTAGAAGGATCACACATTATTCTCCTTTATTCAAAATGTCTTCCGAAGAGAACACGAAGAAAACCGAAGTCGTCTCCAAAGTCGATGAAAATGCTAAAGAGCACTCGACTCCACAAAAGAAGGAGACGGGCGAAAGCTCGTCTGCTCCCAAGCTGCCGAAAGATATCTTGGATTTCTTGGTCGAACAAGGAGAAACCGAAGAAGAAGAAGCAATGAGGCTGGCTGCCTGTCAGTTCTTGGTGCGGTCAGGAAATGATGTATTCAATTCTTTTGCTAATTATGTATGTGGTCCTCGTCCCAAGTACGAAAGGGATACCAGTGATCTTCCATGATGATGTACTTCTTGAAGAATTTGTCTCAAATAAACTCTGTTTAAGAAAACTTTGTTTATGATGTATCCTTCCTGCTTTATATTATTTTGCCTTTATTCACTGATCTTTTAAACTCAGAAATCAAAAGGACGAGATATCATTTTCATAGAATATAGTACATACTGAGATAGAAAATTCAGAGGTGATATGGACATGATTCTCTATACAAGATCTTTATTAAATCCACTGGGAATCTAATAAGACAAAAATATCAAATTCTCTGGGAAAATGATACATGGTAGAATATCTATTTCCGCTGGGGAAAATGACATCGAAATAGCTTTTGTAGAGAAGAATAAATTTTTGATTTTACACTTGCTGGGGAGTAATGAAAATATTATTTATACATAATATTTCTTTAAGAATTTGCCATTGATAGGCATCATCATGACTTTTCCGTCCATAGAGGCAAGCTGATATGCTCCATTAGAGAAGACTTTGTTTACTACGAATGGGCCTTCCCATTTCGCGTCAAATTTGCCTTTGCTCATATGTGTCATGGTCATCGGACGTCTGACAGTAAGGACCAATTCTCCCTTTTGATATGTTCTGACTTTGACTTTCCGATTAAAAGCTTTTGAGATTCGGGCTTGATATAGCTCGATATTTTGTTGCGCATACAATCGTTTTTCATCTAGAGCTTCCAACTCTTGAAGTCGAAGTTGATCATTATTCTCTGCAGTGAGTTCATTAGCGATTGCTATCCTTAAAGAAGGAATTTGAATCTCTAAGGAAAGAACAGCTTCACACCCATACACCCAAGAGAAAGGTGTACATCCGGTCGCATTGCGAACTGTGGTACGATAAGCCCATAAACATTCACCAAGCTTCTCACTCCAGTTACGTTTATTGGAAGAAACGAACTTTTTCAAGAGTTTGATGATTGTTTTGTTGAAAGCTTCTGCTAGTCCATTGGCTGCTGGATTATATGCTGTAGAAGTCAGATTATTAATCCGATGATCATCACAGAATCGAGTAAATTTCTGGCTGACGAACTGTGGTCCATTATCATGGATAATACGCCGAGGAACACCAAATCGATAGATGACATGATGTTTGACAAAGTTGATAACATTAGAAGTCTTGAACAAATGCATGATGAATATTAAATAAATATATTCAAGCAGTACACGTATTAAAATATGTATTCTGGGAACGGGGAGTGACATTTCTACCCTCCTTAGAAAAATTCCGTCCTCGAAATTTCAAATCCAAGCAGGATAGAAATATCAGGGCCAAACTAATCTAAGTACAGCAATTCTAGCGAGCAACCAGTCATTTTACAATAACAATTGCAAGTAATATATCTATGTTTATTAATCTACGACATTAAGCAATTTTTACTCATAGGGTGATAAGCATGAGGAATCAAGACAATCAAGGTACACGAAAAGCGATATACCGTGTGAGTCAAATAAGTGCGGATACCGTGATCGGATATCATCCTCACGTTCCCACGTTGACTCTCCTAAGGAGTGATGACCCCAAGCAACACGAACAAGGCTGATTATTCGGTTCTTGTGTATCTTCTTCCTTCGGTCCAAAATGGACATAGGCTATTCCTCGTAAGACAGGTTGGTACCAACAACCAGTTCAGAATGATCGAGGATATGGCTTGGGTCTGATACATACCTACGCAACTGAGATACATGAAACACATCATGCACCTCTCATAACGAAGGTGGAAGGGACAAACGATAAGCAACATCGCCTACCCTATCAAGGATAGCAAATGAGCCTACGTATCGTGGACTCAACTTCCCGCGAACGCCAAATCTAATGACCCTACGAGTAGGTAAGATCCGCAAGAACACGTGGTCCCCAACAGAAAATTCTAGCGGCCTACGATGCTGGTCTGCCCAATGACAATACCGATCTTGCGTAACTCGAAGTCGCTCTCTAATCCCCTTAACCACTTCAACCGTCTGAACAATCATCTCTGGGCTTAACATCTTTCTCTCCCCGATATTATCCCATGCAAGTGGTGACCTATACTTCTTACCATATAGTGCTTCAAATGGTGCCATATGGATACTGGCTTGATAACTGTTATTGTACGAGAATTCGACTAAGTGCAGGTGATTCTTCCAAGGCCCTTCGAAATCTAGGGTGCAAGGTCGTAACATATCTTCTAAAGTCTGGATTGTTCTTTCTGATTGCCCGTCTGTCTGTGGGTGGTAAGCCGTACTAAATCTTAACTTGGTACCCAGACTATGATGTAAACTCTTCCAGAAATGTGACATAAAACGGGTATCTCTATCTGACACTATACTGACAGGGACCCCATGCTGCCTGACTATCTATTGTATATACAACTCTGCTAACTTTTCTTTAGATTGCCCTACTCTAAAAGGAAGAAAATGTGCCTCCTTCATAAGCCGATCTACTATCACCCAAATAGCATCCCTACCACTTGGTGATCTCGGTAAACCGGTCACAAAGTCTGTTGTGATATACTTCCATTTCCATTCCGGGATAAGAAGCGGTTGTAATAATCCAGCTAGCCTCTGTTGTTCCGCCTTCACTTGTTGACATATTAAGCAACGGGAAACGAATCTAGCTATCTTCCTCTTTATTTCGTTCCACCAAAAGTGCTGCTTGATATCCTTGTACATCTTGGTCCCTCTAGGGTGTATAGAATACTGAGAACTGTGGACTTCTGTCATAACCTCCTGTCTGATATCTCCACTAGGCACACATAGACGTGATCTAAATCTAAGTATACCATCTTCATGAATTTTTATCTCCTTTCTGAGTCCCGACTCACATTCTGCCATAAGCTTCTGAATCATTGGGTCCTGTGCCTGAGTTGCCTTGATCCTGTCTACCAAGTCGGATTGGATTCATAGACTTACCAGAATTCCTGTATCACTAGGAAGTATAACCTCGATGCCCATCTCTTAAAGATCTTCTAAGATATGTTTTTGTGTTGTCAACATAAATGCGTCGTCTCTCCTGTTAAGAGCATCTGCTACCACATTAGCCTTGCCTGGATGATATTGAAGCTCTACGTCATAATCCTTGATCAATTCTAACCATCTTCTCTGTCTCATGTTCAGTTCCTTCTGATTAAAGATGTACTTCAGGCTCTTATGGTCTGTATACATGTCTGCTCGATCACCATACAAGTAATGCCTCCATAGCTTCAAAGCAAATACTACTACCGCTAACTCTAAGTCATGAGTTGGATAATTCTTCTCATGGTCTCGAAGTTGCCTAGATGCATACACTATCACCTTCCCATGTTGCATGAGGACACACCCAAGTCTTTTTTTTGACGCATCACAATATACAGTAAAACCTCCGGGTCCAACCGATAATGTAAGAATATGTGCCGATATCAACTTCTGCTTCAAATTCTCAAATGATGCCTGGTACTCTGTCGACTAGACAAATGGCACATCCTTTTGTGTCAAGCGGGTCATGGGTGCTGAGAGTCTTGCAAAGTCTGATACAAACCTTCTGTAATATCCTGCCAATCCTAAGAAACTCTGTACATCTGCTACGGTCTTAGGTGTTGGCCAACTCTCTACTGCTTCTACTTTCTTAGGATCCGCTGCTACTCCAGCCCTTGATATGATGTGCCCCAGGAATGAAATTCGATATATCCAAAACTCACACTTGCTGAGCTTGTCATACAACTGGTTCTCTCTCAGAACCTGTAACACTTTTTTGAGGTGGTCTTCATGCTCTTCTTTACTAGCTGAGTATACGAGAATGTCGTCGAGGAACACAACGACAAATTGATCTAAGTACGGCATAAAGATGCGGTTCATCAAATCGATAAATATTGCTGGAGCATTGGTCAAACCAAACGATATTACTAAAAATTCGTAGTACCCGTACTTGGACTTGAATACCGTCTTGGGAATATCCTCTTTCCGAACTCTCACTTGATGATACCCTGATCGAAGATCTATCTTGGAGAAAATCCTAGCTCTGCTCAACTGATCAAACAAGTCGTCGATTCTTGGTAGTGGGTACTTATTCCTCACTGTTGTCGTATTGAGCTTTCTGTAGTCAATGCACAATCTTGATGACCCATCATTCTTCCCTACAAGTACCACTGGTGCTGCCCATGGTGATTTGCTAACTCGAATGAACTTTTTTTTTCTTCAGTTCCTCTATGTGCTGATACACCTTAGCCTGCTCTAAATCCACCTTTCTGTAAACTCGATCTGATATCGGTTTAGTTCCAGGTGCCAATTCTATATTGAACTCAATATCCCTAACCGGTGGTAGACCTGGAAGTTCATCGAGAAATACATCTAGAAACTCTTCCACTACCTTCGGAACTTGAACTTCTTCCATTGCCACTACTATTCCTTCTTCTTGTTGAGTTGCCACTGATCTGAATAAGGTAAATCGCTCCATGCCTGGAATATTAAAAGATACACTCCCTCTACGATAATCTTTTGTCGCATGACTGTCTTTCAGCCAGTCCATGCCTAAGATAACGTCAAAATTTCTAACATAAAATTCTATCAACCTGGCGGGTAAGGAACGCCCACAAACTACAACTCTACACGCTAGAATAACTCTACTAACTCCTTCGAGCCCGTTACCAGTGAGTATATTCAACCTCCCTGGCAATGCCTCGAATTCCATTCCTAGTCGTGTCGCAAATTGTGCAAATATAAATGAGTGTGATGCTCCTGAATCGAACAATGCTACTGCGGGATATGAGGTGACGATAATGTTATCTGCCACAACATCTTCCGATGCCAATGCCTCTTCCAAAGATAGATTGAATGCCTGCCCTCGGCCTCCTTGTTGGTTCCCATGCTGCGGCCTAGCTTGATGTTGCTGCTGGCCCCTGCCTTGGTGATACTGGGGTGGTCTTTGTTGTTGCTGCTGCATCGGCGGTCCCTGCTGCCGAAACATCTGAGCCTGTGACATCAACGGACGTTGTGCCAGCGGCCTCACTGCTACCGCTGGTCCTTGATACTGGCCTGCCCCTGGTGCTGGCAGAGCCGGATACTGTTGCACTGGTCCTCCTGACCTCTAATTCATAGGACAGATGGAAACCCGTTGATCTGGACTTCCACATATCAAACACTGTCCGTTCAATGCCCGACACACACCTCTAGTGTGCCCTGCCTTCCCACAATAGGTGCAGCCCGCTGGGGTTTGCTGGTTCTTCCTCTGCTGCTACTGCATTATTGGTGGTGCTCGCCCTCGTATCGCCACATCGTGAATGCGAACGCCAGGGGATGGTGTTGTTATTCGGGGCGCTACTCCCCCTCCTCCTTCAATCTGATTGTGAGATCTCTTCTGACCTCCAGTCCTTGTCGTGATCCTCTATATGGTGATCTTATGCCTTCGGGTTGCTATCAATACCTCATCAAAGGTCTGGTAGTTGTGCCCCTCTATAGATTGCAAGAGCTCAAGATGGAACCCTTGCTGAAAACTCATAGCCCTCTGGCTCTCCGTTGCTACCATCCCCGGGGCAAACCTACTCAATCTGCAGAACTCTGTTGCATAAGCATCTACTGTCTTACTAGCCTGCTTGAGGTTGATAAACTTCTGTTGTAGCTCAAACTGTGCCACAACTCTATAGTACTTCGTCTTGAACCTCGCAGTAAAATCATCCCAAGCTATAGGACGTCTGATGCCCACTTCTTCTGATTCCCACCAATCATATGCGAGGTCCTGAAGTAACAACTACACTTGATCCACACGTTCTTCCGCCGGTACCTTAGCTGCTGTCAGAATAGCCTCAATATCTTTAAGCCATGCATCTGCTGAAATGGAATCTTCCGTGCCTTCGAAACGACGGAGGTTGTACTTGCAAAATCTGGTTGATGCTCCTGAATCGGTCCTCACCCTTCTTTCCAAAGCCGTTTGCAATCCTTGGTTGAGCAACACATTTTGCTCTTGCAGCTGAGTGTGCATGCGTTGCTGGACTAACATCTGATGTTGCTGAGGAGCCATCATCCCTTTTATGATCTCCAGAAGGGCTGGTGTGTCTACTGCCAGAGGGGTAGGTGGAACTGTTGGTGGTGTTGGAACCTCCGGATACTGTGGTCCAACTGCTGGTTCTACTATCACCTCTTCTTGGATGGTCTCTTGAGGTAGCACCGGCCCTTGTTGCTGACCAACATGGTCAGGTTGTTCGTATTGCCCTTGTTGTTGCTGTCCAGCTCTGACAGATGCGGACAAGGTGCCCCTAAGGAAAGGGATAAGAGAGCAATCAAACGATCGGACAGGAAAGATCAATGAAGTCAAAGGATACCGGAATGTTAAGTTAGGGTCGAGAGTAACGAATCATGAGATCAAGAAGAAACATGTGTGATTGAGACATCCTATAAATTAAAATACCGCACAAGTCTGAAATCAGACCTGCATGGGCCACCACTAAAATCTTGTCACGCCCCAGAACCAGAACACCGAAGAGCGGGGGTGTGACTCAGCAAGCTACGTATTACGGGTAGATGAATACCGTATAATACGATCAATGCTGTCTAAAAGACGAGGGGGTACATACTACATGAAATTCTCACAAGGATTACTCAACATCTATCGTCTCAATTATTCAAACAGGAAGCAATAATAAAGAACATGTAAGATAAAGCAGTAAGATGTCCCAAATGCTCAGTCAAAATGTTCTTGAGATCTGGATGTACAAAGCATAGCCAGATAATATAACAAGGTATACGCAATCGTTATCAGCTGTAGTCTGACTTAGTTACAATTATATAAAAATAAGTGGAAGATAGTCCGACTAACATGTCGGTGCCAAGTGGCAAAAGTAAAGTAAGTAGCAAAACGAGCAGGGAAGTAAGGAACCAACTCGTGTCCTCCTGCGATCATCCATCTTGGAGGTAGAAGTAAGCTGAGTCCTCGGGAACTGGCTCTAAATCTGGCCATACAAAACCAAAGAGGTTAGAACTCTAATAGCAAGTACCACAAGGAAGCACGATATGAGAACTAAAACCAGTGATAAGAGTTAGGAATATAATAATAAGTCTCGCCTGCTACTGGGATTCATACAACATCACGACACTTTAAACCAACTTCCCAACAAAACAAGGACAGAAGTTGACCCGTCATGTCCTGACATTCTGATCATCTCATTAGTTAACATAGTAGGTACAATATGCAAATAAATCAATTTAACGGCAATACAACTACTACGGCTTGCTAACTGTGACTTCCAAGTTATCCTGGAAATATACAATAAGGATTCCTCAGTTTCTACTATGCACAAGCAAGGCTAGTCTATCCAAAAATCAATTGCGCCAATCATGAATTAGACGAGCCCCAGTGGGACGCCCGTCATCAGTATACAGTAAATAAATATAAGCAGATACCGCTTCCTGCCCGTGTGGCAGATTTACAGTATCTGTGGGAACCAGCCGGCATGTCGGGACACTAATTGTCACAAGGATGGCTGCCATGTAAGAACTCGGGAATCCATTCTCTCCATGCAATCGTTATTTTATTTAACTTAGTAGTCCCTATGTTAATTGAAATCCCATGCCGTGGATCATGGTCATTCAGAATGAATACTTTCGTACAGAATACGATATACACAACTCTACAATGATGCCCGTGCAGTTAGGTTGTAGGTTTTACATAGCGTAATGCAACAATCAAACCTAGCCATAAAATAATCATGCCTTGACTGTAAAGTACACATGTCGCTTTTGTAGAAAATTAGTTGAAGCCTGCACGTGTCCATATACTAATGTTCAGGATCGGCTAGTCGATCACAATGGTTCATAGTTTATATGAACGTGTCTCATTCAATTTTAATAAGACGACTAGACAGTCTCTTAGTTCCAACTAGGAACGCATGATCAATTATTCAGTCAAGGTAACAATCATTATCAATTGTGACAAGGCATGAGAGTCAACTAGTATTCAGTATGGTCGAGTCTATAACTTTCAGGGTTTAGTTACAGTCACACTGGGTATCCATAAACCAATCAAGACAAAGGGCACATTCCATAAAACAATATATATTAAAAATATTAACATATCATGATTTTATCAAGTTTATGTCAAAAGGCGTAAGGATATAATAGGAGAAATGCCATGCCGACATAAAGTAAATAAAGTATAGAGCAATAGGAACACTAAGGTTGGATTACGCCAAGGCTAATCTATACCATGACCAGTCTACGCCAAAGCTTTACGCTAAGGCCACCGGGTTACGTCAAACTTTATGCTAAGGCAAATACGCACACGTAAAGAAAGTACGCGTAAAGAAGTAACGTTACGCGTAAAATCGTACGCGTAAAAGAATAATATTATGCGCAAACCAAAATCGCGTAAAGGAATTACGCCAAGCCAAGGAGTATACGTAAAACAGAGCTACGCGTAAAGAACAGGGTTACGCGTAAGACTTGTACGCATAAAAGAATAAAATCACGCGTGAACTAATACGCGTAAAGGGTTAAGTTTACGCACGAATGAGTATGCGTAAAAGTAATATGCCAAGCCAAGTCGACTTGCGTAAAACAGATTCACGCTGACACGAATGATCATGGGCATAGAGCTTGATATTACGCGGACACGTAAAACGTGGGTGTAGAGCCTGATATTATGCGGACACGTAAAACGTGGGCATAAAGCTCCTCCCGAACTCCAAATTCTATGGAACCTTCATTCCAAGCCGAAAATGGGATTCCACGGATCGAAAGGGGTTATAACACAAATCTCACAATCTGGAACGAACTAAACTTGAAAATAAGAAAGATTGATAGATCAAAACCAATAAAATCCAAAAAATGGTAATTTTTAGATCTACTAAAAATGAGACTTCAAAATAAAAAATGTCAAGTTCTAAATTATCATAGAATCATGAAAGGAAGATAAATGAACCCAAAAAAATATGGGTTCTCATGTGAAAGCAAGATGTACTTGCCTAAGCTCTTGGTAGGTGGAGAGAGTTATGAGGAAGAAGAAGAATAAATGATAAAGAGAAGTAATGAAGAGAGAGAAAGGGTTGGGACTTTAAATGAAGATGTGCTAGGTGGGGAGTTGGGTTCGATTCATGATGAACCATCAAAATTCGAAAACAAACCGAACCAAGCCGAACCCAAGAGCCAAAAATAAAATACAAAAAAATAATTAGCAAAAAATTAAAGAAATTAAATACAGAACAAATACATGATAAATATTAAATAAATACATTCAAGCAGTACACGTACTAAAATACGTATTCTGGGAACGGGGAGTGACAACATGACAAAATGTATTTGATGTACCCGAGGGGGATAACATCGCAAGACAAGATCCATATGGTACTGGTCCGTGATAACAATCGTGACAACATCAAGTAATTTATCTAAAGCATGAATATAAGTTCTAGCAAGTATAAAAATGATCAGAGCATGTACTCGCCTGAAATCCTGAACGACTGAAGAGAATAGATGTTCATACAGGAGTAACTGACTCCTATTTAGAACAACACAGGTTGCAATGTATCCAAGATGGCAATAATGAAGTTTACAAAGCATTCTACATGATTCTAGGTCATTCTAGGTCAAAGTCAACTCTTGGTCAACTCTGGTCAACAATCAAGTCAAACTAGGTCAACTCTAGTCAAACTAGTCAACTAGTCTAGGGTTTAGCCAAACTCAAGTCCTCTAGGCCAATTAGGCCATTTAGCTACTATCTAAGGTCAAAATAGTCTAGCTAGTCGCTATGTATGTATATACCATGTGAATTTTTTTTAATTTTTTATGGTATAAAGTACATAGCCTAATAGGATACCTATATAGCATATACCATATACACTACAACATAACCTATACTAATATATCAATATATAACTCTTACCCTCAATCTACAACCTAGTATATAATACAATATACATATATCCCATATCTAACCTCACCACTCAAGTCACTACCTCTCTTTCACTCCCAAATAAACACACACATTTCCTATTCATATTCACACTAACCATCACTCATAACTGACACTAGGATATATAACCTCATACCACTGTTCACTAACTCAAAGTCCTGTACTTCAATAAACCTACACATGCCAATGGCCTATGGCATGTTAGCCAAACACAGACCAACATTTGCCTGACCAGACCTGGGCTCTGCCCACAACAAATTATGGCCTGTCCTGGCCAATGGCCTGCTCTCCCTATCTTCCTGACTCCAAAGCAGTAGATTACTACTTCAATTCTACATCCTCCCTCTATGAATACCTAAGCCATTTCCCACAATCACTTGACTATCCACTTGAATCCCCTTAATATTTCAGTCGAGTACTGTTACTTGGACTCAATATTCGACTGATACTCCATCATCTCTGATTCCTTAATTAGCCTCCCTCTCTGTCCCAAGGTGACCCCCAAAACATACACACATGTAAAACCACCCAAGTCTGGTACAAGGATCCCATTACATATTTGGTCAACAAATCAACCAAAGCCCAAATATGTATCAGTTGATACATGGTATAACCACCCATATCTCAGTTTCTGCATTGGATACCTTCTCAAACCTACTGAACAACATATATATATGCCATATAATTATATTCATACCACATTTGTGATACCATATATATACACAAATATATACTATGGAGTCATAGATATATCTATACCCTCTCATAACCTGAACATAAGCCAAATGCCCTTGGACAGGGCCAATGGTGGCTTGGTCGACCCTCAAACACCACTGTCCCAAAACCAACTTCCCTCATATATACCTAAGCATGTATATAATGCCTAGCTAAATTATAACCACAACCTATATAGCTCAAAGCATATACACACATATATATTTATATACTTGCTGACACTAGCCTAGGACACTGCTAATGACACAACACACTCACAGAGCACACACACACTCAAACAAACTAACACATATATACATTAGACACACACACACACACACACACACACATATATATATATATATATATATATATATATATATATATACTCAAATATGATCTGTAATAGGAAGGGGTGTGTCTACAGGTGTCAACAAGTGTCCATGATGTCCAAAATCGTGTCAGGAAGGGGTGTGTCTACAGGTGTCAACAAGTGTCCACGATGACCAAAATTGTGTCCAAAATATGGTGTTAGGACAGTACAATAGGCAGTGTTCGAACTACCTCGTGGGGGTGTATCGACCTATCTAGGGACACGTGTGTCCAATTAATGGTCATGGGGTCGTATCCTAGGGTAGCCTAGGTCTAGGTGCACGTGTCCATGTGTCTGCATCATGTCTGCAAGGGGTCGTGTGTCGTGTCAAAACCCGTATCAGAGAGGGTTTCTCTGTGTGCGCGTGACAATATAAAATCAGTACGATCGTGATTACTCACAAAATACTGGATAAAATCTCATAAGATTTTGGGGGCATGTTGTCAGACATTGCCCCCCTTCCATGCCAACTTTGGTGGGTCCACGTGGCGTGTCCACAGAGAACTCGAGCTCGGGCAGCAGGGCACTGCACGCAGTGTCTACAGGAATCCCTGTGTCCGATTTTGGACACGAAATGTGTCCCAAATTGACTCAGTCCTAGGGTTTTGGAATCCACACACATATGGCTACATTTTAGTAAAATTAGTTTTAGAAAACAATACAATAAATTCCTGAGTGGCATTTCACCAAATACTTTACACTACACTCCGATACGTCTCCGATACGCATATCAATTGGATTCGAATTCTCACCAAACTTGGTCTACAGCTAGGGGGACCCTAAATGAATGCATCTATGGAAAGAAATCAGAAAACAAATGGGTTTAGAGGCCATTACCTATTGAGAGTTAGAATCTTAATGGAAAAGGCTAGAAATGTGATACTTCACCAACTTGCTATGGTCCAAGAGCCTCAAATCCTTGCTAGCTAACCTCTATAGACCTCTTTTACAATAGAGGAGTGCAATGCAAAAGACTAGGCTCAAATTGGAGTTGATTTGGAGAAAGGGGATGAATTTGGGGAAGAACACAAATTAGGGTTTGTATGAGGCAATAGAAAGAGGCAAATGGAGGCTAACATGTGTTTATATAGGCAAGAAGGTGCTTGATGGCAGCCAAGGGTTTATCTAGGGTTAGGGTTTAAGTTCACTAGATATTAAAGGCCCTCTACAATGTAAATTAAGCCCTCAAGCAAAGGCCCAAAGTAAAATATCTAACATTAACAAATATCCTACTCCTAACTTAATATCTAGATATTACTAACATTGTCATGTGATGGAAACTTCCAATCTAATATCTAGGCTCATGACTAATATATAGGTTAGGACAATTCTAGGTTAAGGCTTAACATAATAATTAGTACAATATTAATTAATCAAAATTCATTTTCATCAAAAGTCAAAAATGACCAAAATATCCTTAACCTAAAAAGTGGTAATTAGTCAATCTATTCACATGGTTAGGTCTCCATGGTCATGGTTATTCTCTAGGTTAAGTAACTCTAAGGTTACCCTAGTGAAAAGGCTAAGGTCACAATACACTAAATTAAATAGTATTACAATGTAAAACCACTAAATTTCTACTATTTTTTTATTTATAAATTTGGTATTGATTTTTTTATTTCTATACGTCACGTAGTTGTATTATACGTCGTACGCGAATTTTCGTTTTTCGTAATTACTCGACGAGTGCGAATATGTGCGAGCGTACATATTTTTAGAAAAAACATTTTTTCTATTTTTATAGTTTCAAAATAATATATGTAATAATTATTTTAGCTATCATACCAACATTTCCAAGTCCTTTATTTTATTTATTTTATTTATAAAAAGTCTTTCGTAAAAATAGTTATTAATAATAAATAATATTCTTCGTGCATACATATATATATTTCATAAATATTTTATTAAGTTTATTTATAAATAATAATGTATTTTCAAAATTATTATTATAATATTTTTGGAAAATATATTTTGAAATTTTTGTGGCAATTTAAATCTTGATTTGATTTTATGGATTGATTTAAATAGTAAATTAATATCTATATTTGAAATTGATTTATCTTATTTGATTTTAAACTAAAGGATAGAATGTAATTATATTTTAATTGATTTAGATTGGATTTGAAATTTTTGAATGGATTTAACTTAATAATTGAATTATCTACTGGGGTTTAAATTAAATCTAATCCTTATCCAACTGGAAATTTCCACCTCCTATATAAGGAGAGGTACTCATCCATATATTTCTACCATTCACAAATTCCTCCAAAATTCCACCAAAAGTGCATGCACCGTGTCAGTGTCTAATTCTCATTCTTTCTTTTTACAAATACATCATCTTTTCGTGTCGGACATATCCCGACACAAACGAATTCCTAACCCTATCTGTCCCGACCACCGCCTCCTTGCTACCCCGGCCAAATCTCTATCTCCCCGCTGCCACCACCATCTCCGTCATCATCATCACACCCATGTCACCATCGCCACGACCATCATCATCACCTTCACCACCGCCTACCGAACCACCACCACCACCACCATCACCAACACCGCGCCCGACCACGGCCACCAAAATCACCAATTAAACAGCAAAATAAAACACCACCCCCACCTGCGCCGAACACCCGACAACCAAGCCGCAGCCACACACCAACCCCGGTCGTCCCGACATAGCCTTCGACCATCTCCTCCTCCTTACCCGACTCCCCAACCCAGCCATCGCCAATAGAACCGCCACCACCAGTCCACCTTTCCGACATCGCTACCCCTGCCTCCCCGCTGCCAGAATTCACCGCGGCCGACGCCGCCCAAACCCATCACCAACCATCACCACCGCCGTCGCCATTACCACCACTATCACAAAACACCCAATTGAAAGAAAACTCGAACCTATGCTCGCCGAGACCCCTGCGACCCGTTCCCTCCGTGTCGAGCTCCTGCAGATGCAGCGCTTGCCACGACCTCCCGAGCCCTCTCCGGTGAAACTTCTCCACCGAGCCCTGACCGTCGCCATCGCGCCGGAGCCGCGTGTAACCCGTCTGCGGAGATCCTCGAGTTTGGCGACTCCACCACCTGCGCGCCCTCCTTCGTAACCGTGTCCAGACCACCATGTCCTCCTCAGACCGCCCCAGCAGCGGACTCCTTCTCTGGTGATCCATCGCCGCCCCTGTCCTGCCGACCGTGACCTCTCCAGTCGAGCGTGTCGTGGGATCTCGCCCCCATGGCAGAAACCCTCGTCGCGTCGGCCTCGTCGAGCCGAGTCTCCCCGCGAGCTCCGTCCAGAGCCGCACCCACGTCGCCTCCTCCTTGTCGTGCCGTGCCTGAGAGCCGCCTCCGTGGGGCGCCCCACCGCGTGCGCCACCGTCGCTCCTTCTCCAGCTCCGATCGTCTCCCCCGCTCCTCTCTCCGACTTCCACCTCCACCTGGCCGCGGATAATCGCAGCGCCCGCCCTCCGACGAGCCCCGCAGACAAACCCCGCTCTTCCCCTTCCTCACTGACCTCTCGCCCCTCTCTTTTCTCTCTCTCTGCTCCTCTTTTATTTGTGTTTTCTTTTTCATTTTTTATTTTTCATTTTTTTATTTATTCTGCTGCTACAGGTGTTTCTCTCTTTGAGGAGAAGTGTGTGTGTTTGTTTTTTAACTTTTAACTGATGTATTATTATTATTATTATTATTATTATTAGTTTATTTTCTATTGCTGTTATTATTATTACTTTTATTTTATTGTTAAATATTTTGCTGATTACAGTAGGTACATATCTATTTCTAATTATTATTTTAATTATTCTTAGTTTTGGAATAAAAAATATATCTATATGTTTAAATATTTGTAAGAAAAATATCATTAAATTAGTTTATAGTATTTTCTAGGTAAATTTTGACCGACAAATTATTTGGGCAAAATTTGTTTTTTTTTGTTGATTTTGTTGTTTGTTTTGAGGTTTTATGTATTTATATAAATACTCTGAATAAGAAAAACCTAGTTTCCAAATTACAGAATAATTACTAAGTATTTTCAAATAAGTATTTAACTATCTTCAAGTAAAAAATATGGTTTTCTACCAATTCTATTTTCGACGAACTTAGAGTTTTTAGCCACAAATGATTTTTTTTGACTTTAAGTATTTTTCAATAATTATTTAGATTCAAACTAGTTTTCGATTATTATAAATAGTTTTCTAAATTTGTATATATATTATTTCCTTCGATTTCCTCCAGTCCGTGACTAAATCCTCTTATTCCTATTCTGTCACCAAATCTGTACTACCTTATGTCTACCCTAACTAATTTGACCCTTCTGGACCCAATGGAACTGTCCGTGCCACCACCAGAGGTCACCTTGTGCAGTTGTTATACCAAAGTCGCAGTTCATGCCACATTAATCGTTGCAGCACACCAGGCGTACTACCAGGCAAGACACCTTGCCATTTGCTGTTTATTTATTTTAGCTCATATTTTATGCATTATTCATTATTTTCTTTATGCAAAATAAACTGTGATACATGGCATAACCTGTTAGAACTTACTGTTCAGTCATATTTTCTGCTATTTACTATTTTTCTTACACGTTAAACCTAGATTTAAGGGACCACCTTGTGTGTTGCATTCATTGGCCTTGACACGTTGTACCACAAAGTTGTGTGTCGTATGTAGAACACGGACATGCGTGACTGGCTGGCCACCGGTACGTACAAGTCGTACGATAGGATTAACCGCTAATAGAATTGCATGCTAGTTTGACTTAGCGGTTATAAAGATTTTCTGTTGTGGATACAACATAGTAGGCATTGGGCGGAAAGGACAATTCCTTAGTGTATGGGCTTCGATGCACTTTTTTTGTGACCCGGAAGCTCCGCTGGAGATACGGGGTTGATGACCCATGATTACTGACGGCCACTGGTGTTCTGCGGAATGTTATACTCTTATTGATTGGGCCTCTGGTGCCCCATGGGGGACTATGCCGATCCCATCTCAACCAGGGCCCATGCGTAGGAATGATTGTTCTTAACTACATTTCACTTAGAACGGTTAGGCTACCTTATCCGTTAGGTATGAGTACTTTTGGTTTGGATATTTGTATCTGACTGTGGCATGGAACAATAGCTTGTCGCAGATTAGTTCGTCACATCTTGTCCTTGTTTGGTTGTAGGTGTTACTTACTACTCCGATGAGAAGGTATTGAACCTTGTTGGGGTCCGAATATCATATTGGATTCATAGCATAGAAAGATACGTCACCGTGAATTAGTTTACCATTTCCTGTCCTTGTTTGGTTGGGAGGATAGTAAGCTAGTTCAATAGGTGTGTATTGGACCATGTTATAATTCAATTGACTTATTTATTTGAGCAATATTTATTCAGTTTATATGGCATGATATTATGTGTCTTGTTACGTCCCTCTGAGGACCTGGTTATCTCGCCAGGTATGTGCTCTTGTCTTTCGCAGGTGTTCTAGCCCTGGCCATAATCATCACTATTCTTCGAGGATGATTGCACTTTGATCGTCTTCGCTTCGCTCGCCAAAATTATTCTTTTGTATATCATGTATTTCTTTTCATAGTTGGTAGTGGATTTGTCTCCGCCCAACTATATGTACCAATGACAATTCATAATTGATTATATGATATCTTTTATTCATTTATTTTGTGGGGATGAGATTAGTTATGGTTCTACTGCATTTTACAGCTTATGTATTCATACGAGGTTTCCATATATTGGAGTGTACTTCGTATGTATACAGCTGGCATGTCTACGTTCCTAGTCCTACGTAGTTTGGGACTGGGGCGTTACATACAATATTTAAAAATCACCATAAATCATTAACATGATTATAATCCTATTATTAAATGATAAATTTTACAAAAGTTTAAAATTATCCTTACTTTGGAAAAGTGGTGGTTACACCTTCCCTGTGCATATTTTTGCATAAATTCTCTTGTGCGTATTTTTGCATATAAGGGTTGTTTTGCACAAAATCTCTTCTTGTGCGTATTTTTGCATATAATGCCCATTTTATGCGTATTTTTACACAAAATCTCTTCTTGAGTGTATTTTTTCATGTGAGAACCCTATTTGTGTGTAGAATTATGCAAAGACCCCTGTTTGTATATAATTACGTAGAGACCCCTGCTTGTGGTCCCCTATTGGTGTGTAGAATTGCACAAAGACCCATGTTTCTGTACATAAATTGTCCAGAGACCCTCTTTTATGCCCAAAATTGTGTAGAAGTCCCTGTTTTGTGCAAATTTATGTAGAGATCATAATTTATGTGTGGAAAGACTATCCTTGATTGTTTGACCATGTTCTTGATCATAATTTCAGGTTTCATTTGATCGCTCCTAATTTTCAAACTATCACAACTCAAGTGGCGGAGGCATAACCTTAGTAGATAGCTCAACGACACAGATTGTAGGAGGAGAAAAAATAGATTTGTAGATGACATCAGAAAAAAATTCTGCCTCTTAATGATGTACTTCATGTGCCGTCAGTTAGAAAAAATTTAGTTAGTGGATCTTTTCTTGTAGCATTAGAGTACATGATTGTAATGGAAGCCATTAAAGTAGTATTTAAGAATGAGTCCTTTATTGGGAAATGATTTGTAAAAGATGGTCATTTTATTCTTAGTACCATTAATAAAATGTCAGATTCTTCTCTCATTATTTCCAATATAGAATCTTCTAATGTTTAGCATGGTAGATTAGGTCATATAAATCTTGGTTATCTTAGAAGGATGATGAACTTAGATCTTATTCTCAAGTCTCCAGTAGAATATAAACACAAGTATAAGATTTGTATTCAAGCCAAACATTCTAGACTACCTTTCAAATCTGTAGAAAGAAATTTCGACCTTCTAAACTAGTTCATTGTGATTTATGTGACTCTAATAGGGTTTTGACCCGAGGTAGTAGAAAATACTTTGTCAATTTTATAGATAATTGTTCAAAATATTGTTATACCTATCTTCTCAAAACCAAAGATAAAATTTTAGATAGATTCAAGATCTACAAATCCAAAGCTGAAAACCAGTTAGAGAAAAAGATTAAGATACTTAGATCTGATCATGGTGGAGAGTATACCTCAAACAAAATGACTAACTTATGTGAAAAATATGGAATAATTCATCAGGTGAATGCTCCTTATTCACCACAGTCCAATGGAGTCGCTGAAAGGAAGAATCGTACTCTGTTAGACATGGTGGATGCCATACTTCTCAGCTCAGGTGCCCTTGATAATCTATGGGTGAAGCCTTATTGGTAGCTTGTTTTATCCTAAATAGGATCCCTAGTAAATCAAAGGATAATACTCCCTATGAATTATGGAAAGGTAGAACTCCTAGGGTCCATTATCTCAAAGTTGGGGTCTCTAGCAAAAGTAGGAATTCCTGAACCCAAAAAGAGAAAGATTGTACCTAAGACAGTGGATCATGTGTTTATAGGTTATGCTTTAGATAAAGATGTCAATTGATTCCTAGTGACTCATTCTGAAGTAAATGAAGTCTCTAACAATACCATTATAGAAGCTAGGGGTGCAATTTACCTTAAGAATATATTCTATTTTAAGACTATAATTTCTCCCTCTCCTACTAGCTCTTCTCTTGCTCCTTCTACTACTTCTCATATTCAAATATCTAGTTCACAAGATGAACAAGATTAAAACCTAGAAGAAGTAAAAAAGGTAGAATTAAAAGGAATTTAGGGGAAGATTTCTTCACTTATTTGATGGAGGAGAAGCATATCTTCTCTCGATACTCCTTTTTGGAAAGAAGCCATCAACAATGAGTGCAACATTATGAAGAATATTCTTGGTTATTAACAGACCTACCGTTAGGTAGTAAACCCATAGGTCGCAAGTGGATCTTTAAAAAGAAGATTAGAGCCGATGGTACCATAAAGAAATACAAAAATAGATTAGTTGTCAAAGATTTCACTAAGAAAAAAAATAGATTATTTCGATACCTATTCTCCTGTAGCTAGGATTTCTTCAATAAGAACACTTCTAGCTTTAGCATCCATTCACAATATGTTGATCCATTAAATGGATGTAAAGACATCATTTCTGAATGGAGATCCAAAGGAAGAGATATACATGAAGCAACCTGAAGGTTTTATTGCTAAGGGTCTACAAAAGAAAGTTTGCATATTAATAAAATCTCTTTATGGCCTAAAGCTAGCTCCCGAGCAATGGCACAATATATTTGATAAGGTGATTTTAGAATTTGGTTTCTTGGCAAATAAGTATGAAAAATGCTTATACTCTAAGAATATATGTAAAAATTGTGTTATTTTATGCTACTATGTAGATGAAATTCTCATACGAGGATCCACTCTTGATTTGATAAATAAGACTAAAGATTAGTTATCTAGAAAGTTTGATATGAAATATCTAGGAGAAGCCAACTTGATTTTGGGAATGCAAGTGTCGAAAACCAAATAGGGTTATACCCTATCCTTAGTACACTCCATTGAAAAAATGCTAAGAAAATTTGACTAATTTAACAAGAAACATGTTTGTACTCCTTTTGACACTAGTATCATTCTTAAGAAGAATGAAGGTTCTTCTGTAGAACCACCTAGATATTCACAGATGATAGGTTCTCTTATGTATATTGCATTTGCTGCTGGAAGACTGAGTAGATATTCTAGTAACCCACACCAGTCACATTGGTCAGCATTAGAAAGAGTGTTTAGATATTTTAAGGGTACTCTAGATTATAAATTATATTATACTAGACACCCAGATATCAAGAAGGTTATTTAGATGCAAACTGGGTAACTGATTCACATGATGTAAAATACACTACTGGATATGTGTTTACTCTAGAAGGAGCTGCAATTGTCATACCCCGATTCGGGGAATCATTCGCCTCCGCTTTGATTCACGCCGAATCGTTCGTCCTCGCTAAGGCGTGATCCTATACAAGTCTGGAATTGCACTTGTACAAGGTGTGCTCGTGTTCCTTTTATAAAAGAGACATTTTGAATAGAGATTCACAGCAGATTAACAAAGAAGTTGGGTAACACATATATGATCTGAAATAAGTTCTTTATTGATATCTTTGAAATTAAAGAAAACATAAGGCTCTCAAACACCCAAGATAAAATGTCAGACTTGGCTACAACTTACAAAAATATTGAACTGAGATACAACTTGTTCCATACATCATATCCCTTTATTAATAATGCGGCAATAACCACCTTCAGCAAAATGCCTTCTTCTTCAGGTGGAAACTTCAAGGACGTATAAAGCTTCTAAAGAGTCGGACAGCAAGCCTTCAGCGTCTAAGATTATCCACGAGGTTCCCGACACCTGTGGAGACGAGGGTCAGTACATTGCCACAAATGTACTGGTGAGCGGCCGTAACCAATCTCACCATAAATCAACAGTAGTAAATTACGTGAGTGTTCACTATTGATTTGTGATCTTTCTATCTTGCCTTAGGGTCCATTAACATTTCAAATATTTGGTAAGAAATATAAGAAGCACACGGTGATGTTAGAAACATAAGCAATTCATGTTGTTCTAACATAAATAATTCATATTGATCACCAATTTGGTGAATCTTACCCACGGTCGATGGCCATCCCTGTACATTTATGAATACCACTTACTCTTGCCTGCATAAGATATTGTTAGCTATGACACCTGTCTATATGAAGGTCACTAGCGACACGCCATCTTCGATCGTCTTATTGGTATAACGGTGCCCTTTCAGTACAGGTAGCTAGCCCTACTGCAAGTCCCGTATACCGATGCCAGTACGTCGACATCAATCCTTGTTCCCCCTAGGACGAACCGGGTCTGTGGCCATGGATTAATGTTCTGGGAACTACCTTGTATACAAGTTGTCCATGACCATGCACGCAATGCAACTTAACTAATAAGAGACATAACATGCATGATAATAGCATCTTCCACACATAAGTCGTAGTTCTCATTTCATCTTGCCAACTTGCTATCTTACCATCTTTCTATCTTACTTTGAGCCATAGGCTCGTATAATCATTCATCCAACAGAGGGACTATTCATTAGTGTTATCATTCTTTCAAACCAAAGTCCGATATACTTACCACCCAATACTTGGGTCTTTGTACCACTTGTTCAATAATTCATATTGCAACATACAAGCATATTTGATTTCCAACATAAGCCTAGCCATGTGATAATTTATCTTTCATTATCTTTTCGAGTTAGTACTAGGCATTTTTTATTAAGCACCGAACGCAATAACTAGTCTACCATTGTTACGCGCAAAGATTAAGGATCGTCGAAGGATCAAAGCCACTCACTTGTGGGTGAATTGTCGAGAGAAATAGGTCTTCCATGAAATGTCAAGCTCGGTTCACAGCATTAGCACCTGCATTGGCACCAACGTCTGGTCAGCATACTTCTTCTCTTTCTCTCAGTGATTCGATATGAAATGCGTAGACAGTGAAAGTAAATCCATGAAAACATTCATCAAAAACAATCACGAAAATGCACACAAAAGCCAACAGCAAAAGCGACATCGAAAACCAGCAGGGCAATGGTCTCGGGACAAGCGACCCTTATATAGAACTCTTCCTCCAAGATGCGCGCCCCTACATCTTGGGCATCATTTCAAAAGAGTCCAATCCATAACGAAGAAAGGATCTCAATTCATTATCCCGCGATCCTGGAAAAGTTTTCCCAAGTAAAGTTTTCCAATTCTCATCCGACTCGGCCATTCGGCCGCTAGCCTGATCCGTGCTCCGCAACGGAATTCAGGGCATTACATATTAATACATTAACAAAAAGTTTTGTCCCCGAAACTTAAACACAAACCCATCTAGATCGAATAACGAAGGAAACTTTTCCTTCATATCCGCTTCAAGTTCCCAAGTCGACTCCTCGACGGAATGATTTCGCCAATGCACTCGAACCAAAAAAATAACTCGGTTCCGCAAAACTTTTATCCTTCCTATCCAAATCTGCATGGGTTCCTCCATATAAGACAAGTCAGCTCTTAGTCCTAAATGATCGAAGTCTACCACATGGCTTGGATCATGTACATACTTCCATAGTTAGGAAACATAGAAAATATCGTGCACTCCATCCAATGCCGGTGGTAACGCGATCTGATATGAAACAGGGCCGACCCACTTAAGGATTTCAAACGGGCCAAAAAATCTCGGACTTAACTTCCCCTTCGCACCGAATCGCATAACTTCGCGCATCGGTGACACCTTCAGAAATATGTGATCGCGCACCATAAATTCCAATGTTCGTCGATGAGTATCCGCATAACTCTTCTGCCGACTTTGTGCCACAAGTAACTTCTCTCGGATCATGCGGACCTTCTCGACGGCCTGCTCCACCATCTCTAGACCAAGTACCTATCGTTCACCGACTTCATCCCAACAAATCGGAGATCGACACTTTCGCCCGTATAATGCTCCATACGGAGCCATTTGTATACTCGACTGGTAACTGTTGTTGTAGGCAAATTCTGCTAGCGGCAAGTGAGTGTCCCAACTGGTTTTCAGATCAATTGCACAAAGCCGTAGTATGTCCTCAAGTATCTAATTCACCCTCTCGGCTGGCCATCGGTTTGTGGATGGTATGCAGAACTGAATTTCAATTGCGTTCCCATGGTCGAATGTAAACTGACCCAAAAATACGATACAAATTTCCCATCCCGATCCGACACTATTGATGTCGGCACCCTATGGAATCGGACAATTTCATCCAAGTATAGCTGAGCTAACCGATCGATGCTCCATGTGGTTTTTATTGCGAGAAAATATGCAGATTTGGTTAATCGATCAACGATGACCCAAATTGCATCATTCCCCCGCTGTGTCTTTGGCCAGACAACTATAAAATCCATGGTTATATGATCCCACTTCCATTCTGGGATCGCGAGGTTCTGCATCTCCCTGCCGGGCCTCTGGTGTTCCACCTTGACTCGTTGACAAGCTAAGCATCGCGAGACAAAGAGGGCCACATCTTATTTCATACCATGCCACCAGAAGGTCGTACGCAAATCTTTATACATTTTTGTACTTCCCGGGTGCAACGAATACTTGGCATAATGGGCCTCCATCAAGATTTTTTCTGGAGTTCTTCATCCTTTGGGACACATAGCCTCCCCTTGAGTCGCCATGATCCGTCCTCGTGCCCAGTGAAGTCACTTGCTTCAACCCTTTCTATTATTCCGCCGATCTTAATCAAGAACTCATCTGCCCTCTGTGCAGTCTTTATCTTTTCTAACAAACTCGGCTCAAGTTAAAGTTGAGCCAGTTGTTCATTGCGGCCACGGATCTGGAGCTCAATTCCAATGCTCTCTAATTCCTCTAGTATTCGTTTGTCAATACTGATTGATCCCACAAAGTTCCGACTCAATGCGTCCGCCACCATATTGCCTTTTCCTGGGGTGTACGCGATCGTCAAGTCGTAATCTTTTATAAGCTCCAACCAATATCTTTGCCGCAAATTTAAATCCTTTTGAGTAAAGATGTACTTCAGGCTCTTATGATCGGTAAAGATCTCGTAAGCCACTCCATACAAGAAATGCCGCTATAATTTTAATACAAGCACTATCGCTACTATAACGCTCCAGTCCCAAAATACGTAGGACTAGGAACGTAGACATGCCAACCGTATAATAAAATATATGTAAACTATAAAATGCAGTAGAACCATAGCTAATATCATCCACACAAAAATAAATGAATAAAAGATATCATATAATGAGAATGAATTGTCTTGATATAATATGTTGGGCGAAGAGAAATCCACTACCAACAAAATAAGGAAAAACACATGGAAAATGAAATGAGTTTGGCAAGCAAAGCGAAGATGATCCAAGTGCAATCATCCTCGAAGAAATAGAGAGGATCACGGCTAGAGCTAGAATACCTGCGAAAGACAAGAGCACACACCTGGAGAGATAACCAGGTCCTCAGAGGGACGTAACAAGACACATAATAGCATGCCATATAAACTGAATAAATATTGCTCAAATAAATAAGTCAATTGAATTATAATATGGTCCAACACGCACCTATTAAACTAGCGTACCATCCCCCCAACCAAACAAGGACAGGAGATGGTAAACTAATTTACGGTGACGTATCTTTCCATGCTATAAATCTAATATGGTATCCGGACCCCAACAAGGTTCAATACCTTCTCATCGAAGTAGTAAGTCACACCTACAACCAAACAAGGACAAGATGAGACGAACTAATTCGCGACAAGTTATTGTTCCAAGCCATGGTCAGATACAAGTACCCAAAACAAGAGTACTCATACCTAACAGATAGGGTAGCCTAACCATTCTAAGTGAATGCAGTTTTAAGAACAGTTCATGGTCGCATGACTACCGGGTCAAGTCAAGAAAATACTAATACAGTACCTCAGTAGCGAGTCACAACACCATATACTATTCCTCAGTATCGAGCGAGTCTATAGCATATAGTCTACTATCGTTCCTCAGTAGCGAGCGAGTCTACGATAGATAGGGTGGTACTCAACTTCCAATCATGTTCTCCCCGTCCAATGCCAACTCATAACTGCTAAGTCTTCTAGCATGCAATTCTAATAGCAGTTATTTTCTAAAGTACGGCTTATACGTACTGGTGGCCAGCCAATCACACATGTCCGAGTCCTATTTGTGACTCACAACAACGTGGTATAAATATGTCAAGGCCTATGTATGTAACACACAAGGTGGTCCCTTAAATCTAGGTTTAATGTGTAAGAAAAATAATACATAGCAGGAGAATATAAATGAACAGTAAGTTCTAACAGGCTATGCCATGTATCACAGTTTATTTTGCATAAAAAAATAATGAATAATGTATGAAATATGAGCTAAAATAATTAAACAGCAAATGGCAAGGTGTCTTGCCTGAGGGTGGTGCGAGATGTAGCAAATCCAACAGTCAGAATCGTCAACACGAAAGTCAAAATCCACAAGGAGCTCCGGATGCTGAAACAAACATCACGAACGAGTTTGGAATAAAAGATATGCCTAGGAAATGCCTGTCCAAAAGTTAAATTCTGGAATAGGGGTAAAATCGTAATTTCGGGTCAAAACGATGTCCGCCGTTGGACCCGTTTTTGCACCGAAATACGTGCCAGTATCTATGGTCTCTAAAGTCGTCAAACTACATGTCTAAGGGTCTGGTTTGAGGAGACGAACTCAATGGTATGTCCAATTTTGGATTTCGATGAGCCGTGCACAAATTCGCCCGTTGGAACGGATCGCGGGCCCACCAAATAGGCGTTCCATTCGACCTTCTCAGAATCGGACCAAACTTTGCATACAGGACCAGAAAAATGATACGGTCCTGTTGGCATAAGTTTTTTCTTGATACGGCGAACGTACACGAAGTTATGACCAGGTTTGCAAAAGGTCGATACGGGGGTATCTCGACGGATACGTACTTATTTCGTCGCACACACGCAACGAAATCGAGTTCCGTCAGTTCCCACATGTCAGCAACATCCATATGCGCCTTTTGATGCGTATAGTGCGCGACCACGTCGCCCGGTTTGTCGGGGCGCACGCCGTATCGATGAGAATTGTTGAAATTTACTATTTAAAAACCAAATTTTTTCTAAACTTTGAGACTGAATTATTCACAATATAGTCAATGAAAATTAAGACTACCAGCTAGATTTCCATCTCCTATAGGTTAACTACAGGTCTGTTCAACCAAATTTCTGTGAAAGTTCATGGCTTGGCGATTGGTTGCCTTCCAATATGGGGTTTGGGCATAGTTTTATGTCCCGTTCGGGGACTTTTTTTTATCGACTTGGCGTCGACTTCATGGTCAGGTGGTTTCAATACATTCAAAACTATATAATAGGGTTAGGAAAGGGTCAAGTAGGCTCTATGCCACAACTTGAGGCATTGAAAATTATTGAGTATGCGCAAAAAAAAGTGACAGGGAAGGGGGGTACCTCTATTCAGAAAACAGAGCTACTCTGCTGTTGGGATTGGCCGACGGCTGTGTAGGCGGTTTTTACGGTGGTCCGACGGCCGTACAGGCGATGCTGGTGGTGGAGGAAGTTCGCCCAGGGTTAAGGATGTTGTCGAGGGAGGTTGCAGCGGCTACGATGACTCTCGACTTAAACTGGGGTGTCCACGAGTCTTCAGGATCGCGTGAGGAAGTAGGTTTGGATTTGAATCAAATTTTAAATCTTAGTGGAAAGATTTGATTCAATCCATAGAGGAATTAAGTTCGATTTAGCAGAGATGAATCTATGGGTGATTTGAAAAAAAAGATTCAAATCCCAGTTTGGAATCCGCTGAAGTCTGGGCGCGCGGGTTTGAAAGAATTTGGGTGGTGAACAGTGCCGCATGCACTGTTCACTTGGAGCTTTTTTTTTCTTTTATTTGTACTGGAAAACCTATTTATATACATATAACTTAGTATATTTACAAGTATGACTCAAAATAGTTTTATACAAATTTCTAAAAATCTATATTATGAATTATAGTAGTAAAAAAATTATTGTTGTAAAAAAAATCTCATTATCAAGCCATGTACAAATATTTGATATCTATCATAATTTCTTTTAAATCTAAAATATATACACTTATATGGATACATGTATAGCTTACATATATATGTATATTCATCATATAATACCAAAAAAATCATGAAAATTTAATAACTCAATAGAGATACTTTTAATATCAATTGTTGAAAGCAACAATAGAACCTAAAAACTACTGCCAGTTTTGATTTAAATAAAAGCAAACTATATAGATATTTCTAAATAGTTTGATTAATATAAACTACCATAAATATTTAGAATAAAATCAAAATTTCTAAAATTCAGTAACCACTTAAAACATATCTAGAGTGAAATCGTGCAACAAATACTAATCGTAGTATCTGTGTTGCTAGTTTTTCTATGAAAGAAATTTACAAAATTTAATACCAAACTTGTATAACATATATATATAAATAATTCAACACAAAATATATAACCAATTATAATTCATAGAATAATCCTCCAAAATTTTTTGGGGGATTACAGCTACCAATTCCAAATCATGCGTTGGATAATTTTTTTTGTGTGACTTAAGCTTTCTTGAGGCATACGATATCACCTTCTCTCTGAGTCAATACACATCCTAAACCCAATCCGGATGCATCACTGTATATTTGGAATCCCTCGACTCCGTCTGGAAGTGCAAGGATTGGAGCTGACACGAGACGTTGCTTCAGATTTTGAAAGCTAGCCTCGCACTCATCAGTCCAATCGAATGCAACTCCCTTCTGGGTTAGCCGAGTTAAAGGCGTTGCCACTTTCAAAAAATCCTTGACAAACTTCCTGTAGTAGCCGGCCAAGCCGAGGAAACTTCGGATCTCGCTCGCCGATGTAGGTTGCTTCCAATCCACTACGGCTTCAATTTTCTTTGGGTCAACGGACACACCTTCCATCGAGATAACGTGCCCTAGGAATGACACGCTACTCATCCAAAATTCACACTTTCTCAACTTGGCATAGAGCTGATTTTCCCGTAGAGTCTGTAACACTGTTCTCAAATGCTCTGCATGGTCTTCTCTGCTCTTCGAGTAGATTAGGATATCATCGATGAATACGACCATAAATTTATCCAAAAAGGGACGGAAGACGCTGTTCATCATATCCATGAAAGCAGCAGGGGCGTTGGTCAGTCCGAAGGGCATGACCAAGAATTCATAGTGTCTATATCTAGTTCGAAATGCGGACTTAGGAACATCGTCTGGTTTGATTTGTAACTGATGATAGCCTGAGCGAAGATCAATCTTTGAAAATACAGACGCCCTTTTCAACTGATCGAAGAGGTCGTCTATTCGAGGCAATGGGTACTTGTTCCGAATTGTAACTTTGTTTAGCTCGCGATAGTCGATGCACAGTCGCATCGATCCATCTTTCTTCTTCACAAATAGCACCGAAGCACCCCATGGAGAAACACTGGGTCTGATATATCCCCTGTCCAACAATTCTTGAAACTGCACTTTGAGTTCCTTTATTTAAGCAGGCGCCATCCTGTACGGAGCCCTTGAGATCGGACGAGCATCTGGAAATGTATCGATAGTGAATTCAATCTCTCGGTCCGAAGGCATTCCGGGTATCTCATCAGAAAACACATCAGGAAATTCTGCCATGACTTCAGTGTTTGCTGAGTCTGCACCATTCTTGCGTGTCTCGAACAGAAGCAAGGTACCCTTCACAGCCAGAATGTAACATTCGCCGGGCCATAGTAGCTGAAATCACCATCGATGCCTTCGCCGATGAACTGGCCGAGTAAAAGAATTCTGTTTCTCCAGGTAGTCGAAACACAACTCGCTTCTTCACACAGTCAATCGTCATACAACATGCACTTAACCAATACATTCCCAGAATGATATCATAATCCTTGATATCGAGGACGATTACATCCATTAATAGCTTCATTTCTCCGATACATATGTGACCATCCCTATATATCATGTTAGTAGGTATCTCCACTTGTCACGACTCGCACCCTAGAGTAAGGGCACGAGACGTAGGTACGTCCAGCCTACGTCGCAGTGTCGACGGTAGAACGCTGTCCTAGGTCAATCATCTAACAATATAAAGGTACCTGTAAAGTATATACACTCCGAATGGAGGTGACATAGCAATATACAGTCTCAATCATATCTAAGGCAGAATGATAAGATAGAAAGATAGATAGAATAATGCTGAAATGAAAAGATCCACGTAAGTACAACCAGAGAGTCTGAGTGTCTAAATATCTCATAAAACCACAGAATCCCAAATATCATAATACAGTCATCCAAAAATAAACATAAGAAAATCCTAGTCTAGAGGGGTGTCGTCCACAGCTAAAGGATCCGGCTGCTGGTCCAAGTCACAGCTGTCATCTAGGGTAGTCCCATAATAGGTGGGACAGCCAGCCTCGTCCTCATCCTCTGTAATATTTCAATAGGTCCAGTCAGGATAGGAGCGAGCACAGTATATCTCACACAGTTCATATAATGACAGGAATAAAATATAGGCAATAGAGTAAAATACATGAAACGCTAAAGAGTATACATGAGTAAAAAGAAGACAGTAATAAAATATCTACTATAAGTAAAGACCTATATTGAAATAGTGATTTAGAGTACGAGCTAGACATGTGAACGGCTTGATAATAAACATAAGAGGTTGTACATGGCTACACTACTTTGGAAATTGTCCACATGACTATTTATACTCCCCCGTACCCCCAATCAATACACAAGGATCCGTTCAAGTTATGTTATTGTACATGATATTCACATGGGGGCCCATAAATGGGTGCACATGAATATAAACATGGGGGCTTCGTGATCATGAGAGTACATGAATCATGAGAGTGCACATGTAAGGTAAAAGCACAAGAGTACATGATGAAAGTGAAACGTACAAGACATGATGTATCTGATGCTCCCGAGGGGGATAACATCGCATGAAAAGATCTATATAGTACTAATCCGTGTTTCCATCGTGTTAGCATCAACTAAAATAATTTAGAGCAAGAAAATACTCCTAGAAAGTATGAAACGGTCAGAGAATGTACTCGCCTGATATCCTGAGTGTCTGAAGAGAATATACTGTCCGAGGAGTGGTGTCTGCCTCCTATCAGAACAGTACAAGCTACTACATGTCTAAAATAATGAAATAGACTGCTACAATGCATCTACATGATGTTTGGGGTCAATCCAGGCTAAAGTCAACCCTTGGTCAACTCTAGTCAACCCTAGCAGTCAAACTAGGTCAACTCTAGTCTAGTTAGGTCAACTAAGGTCAAACAGGTTTAAACTAGGTCAAACTAGTCTAGGTTGGTCAAACCTAGGCTATGTCATCTAGGTTATAGGCCATAGGCCTTTTCCCCTAGGCAAATAGCCATATACTAGGCCATATATCTATGTAACATTATCTACATAGCCTATACCTATATAGAATCGTAACCACAATGTGGGCCATAAGCTAGATACAAGCCACATCACTATAGGCCAAACACCATATATATATATATATATATATATATATATATATATATATATATATATATATATTAGCAATATGTATATCACATTATAGCTTTACATTACACATATATATTCACATTTACTTATATGTAATTTCATATACACATAGAGAGAGCTATGAAGATAAAGGCAATGTGTGTGTGTGTTAGAAAGTGTCAATTACATATGTGTGTGTGAACTGTTGACTGGGAATTTAATGTGTGTATGTAGGCATGTAATAGAGTGTGTGTGTGTGTGTGTGTGTGTGTGTGTGTGTGTGTGTGTGTGTGTGTGTGTGTGTGTCTTTGTGAGTGTGTGTGAGCTGAATTTAGATAGGTGTGTGTGCATATGTGTTCCTGTGTACAGGGCATTCCAGTGTGTGTGTGTAGTGAGTGTAGTGTGACAGGAATAAAGGAAACCTGTGTGTGTGAGTTAACTGTGAGCTATGTGTGTGTGTATGGATTGTGTGTGAGTGAATGAGTGAGCTAATGAATGTGTAGATGACAGGGACTTAACAGGATAGGGTGTGTGTAGTGTCTCAGTGACAGGAAACATAATGTGAGTGTGTGTATGTGAATCACATCAATGAGAGGACTAAATAGATATGTGAGAGGGAACTAATGTGTGTGTTAGAGTCTATGGTAAATGTGTATGACAGGATATAAGAGGGTGGCCTGTGTTCTGAGTTTTCAACCCATTGACAGTTCAATATTCAATAACAGTTAGCAACCTGAAGCCATTTTCGAAACCCTATAGTCCCTTACATATGCAGGTGATCTAGATGCAACTTTTAATCATCATTAACTCAGTAAAATGTGAATTAAAACTCAGGAAACCATATCAGTTGACAGTTAAAGCAATTTGTAACCCAAACAATTTGACAGTTCATACCCAAACTTGATTCCAACAACTATCTGGCAAACACTAAACCCAAACCAATATCCCATAGTCTATTACATATGCAGGTAATCTAATTAATTCCTTTATGCAACACAAAACAGAAATGAATTTAACTTAGGAAATCAACTTAGCCAATGTGTATCAGTCGATTTCAGTCCCAAATAGGAATTGATGATTCGATCCCAAAAACAATCATAAAAATTACAATTAATGGTTGGTAAATAATAGTGGATATGTGTACGTGTCACACAATCAATATGGTGTCAAAAAATATGACACAATGTGTCCAACATCACACGAACTCAATGCACTGGACTGTCACAGATCGTACGACCAGTGCACGAGTCCTAACTGATTCGACACGAAACCAAATAACACGAGACTTGGGGAGTGTCGTGTCAGACACTGCCTCGAGCTCCGTGTCAAAGGACACGCGCCCACGTGCCCTAGATAGCTCGTACGAACCCGCTGGCAGCAGGGCAGTGCAGCTCGTATGCGCGCGGGCGAGTCCAAGGGTTCGACACGACACCAACACGACACGAAACCACCTCAGACACCTAGAAACCCCTAAGCGATACCAAAACCTAATTTCCTATTCAAACACAATATGAAAACATGAACGAAATACCCACTGTGGCATTTCGTCGAACACCTGCGACTGCTCACTGATACGTATCCGATATGGACACGTAAAGGACACGAGAGTGTGCAAAACCTATCCCTACAGAGAGAGGACACCTAGGGCTTCCTATCCATGAAAAGAAATCAAGATTTCGTGGAGGGAATAGGGATTTACCTGTATGTGTTCCTTCACAAAGAAAAGCTTCAAAATGAGGTTCCTCCTAGCTATCCCCAAGCTCCAAATTGTCTCCAAACTGTAGTTAACCTCCATTAACAGTAAGGAATCCCAATTTAGATCACCATGGAAGAAGTTTCAATGAAAAAGGATCACTATTAATTAAAATAGGAAGAGTTTTAAATGGAAACAAACCTTGTTCTTGCAAATGATGGAATGAACAAAGGAGGCTATTATTTTTGGGAGGGATTATTTAGGGGGCTGTTCCCTAGGGGGGCAGGCCACAATTGTTAGGTTTAGGGTTTTGGGGAAACTATCTAAGGGCTCACATTACATCTAATCTATTCAATGGCTAAAAATCTAGGGTTCCCTTCTAGTCAAGTTGTAACCTATTTTATTCTAACTAATCATGACTTAGCCTAACTAACCAATACTAATTAATACTAACCATGGCCAATTAGACTAGCTATGACTAATCTAGGTTAGGTCAAATCTAGGTTAGGGCTAATCTCAACCACATGGCAATTAATTAAATAATATTTAAATCACACCATTCCAAATAATCATATTAAATTCTAAATAATATATATTAAATTCAAATAATTCAAAAATGAAAAAAATATCCCCAAACTAGAAATATGGCAGTGACAAATCTACCCTCCTTAAAAAAAAATTTCATCCTCGAAATTGAAAGGCGAAACTAACAATGAGAAGGATAGACAATCATACCTCACGGTCCATAAAGATAAGGGTATCGCTTGCACATCTCATCCTCCCACTCCCAAGTAGACTCTTCTGGAGAATGATGCCTCCATACGACGCGAACCAAGGGTATCACCTGGTTTCTCAGCACCTTCTCTCGGCGATCCAAAATCTCCACAGGCTGCTCTGGATAACTGAGAGTAGGTCCTACCTCAATTTCTGAATGATTAAGCACATGGCTAGGATCTGTCACGTACTGTCTCAACTGTGATACATGGAACACGTTGTGGACACCCACTAGTGCAGGTGGCAAGTCTAGCCTGTATGCCACGTCACCGACTCTTCCGCTGATCACGAAAGGTCCGATGAAGCGTGGCTAAGCTTCCTACCCCCACCAAAACGTATGGTACCACGAGTCGGAGATATCCGCAGAAAAACTATATCTTCGACCTAAACACAAACAAGATATCATGTTACTAAATAATCAAACATGATCAACAAACAACAACAACAACCTACTTCTAATCCTATCTCTAATCAACTAAGTCAAACATAGTCAATGGTCAACTACCGGTCAACTACTAGTCAATTTGTCAACATCTAAGCACTTGGTCAAAACTGGTCAACTAAGTCAACTTGGACTATTGGGTCAATGGCTAATCTCGGGTTCAAACCTAAATAGTCTATAGTGTTAAAAAATATCAAGGCCAACTAAATCCTAAGTTCAACATGCACATGTATACTCTACATTAAACTAGACTCATAACTTCTAACCCTTAGCCATAACACATACTCTAAATACCTCACATAACCCCATAAACCCACATTATTCTAAATGCATCATCTATGCATACGTATAGACTCACCATCTCATATGCCTAATCTATATAATATATACAGAACCCCCTTAATCCAAATTGCTTATCACATATATCCCTATAATATTACACACAATGCATAGTATTAGCCTAACATGGAGGTTTACTAGCACAAACAGCAATTTAACCAAAACAAGGGATAGGACATGCAATGGGGTAAAAGTATGTGAAGTACAGGAATGAATGAGTGCATGTGAATCAAGGATATGCAATAAAGGTTATGTGAAGTGCAGGACCTGTGCTAAGATACAGTGCTAAATGTGTGGATACTTCAGGTATATAGGATACTAAGGTAGTGCAGTAGTTCATCTATATGTAGGACAGGATCAATTTGTAGGTTATATGCCTAAGTAGCTAGGGAATGAAGTGTCAATTGCAAGAAGGAGAAGTGTGAATTGTATATCTGAGTCTAACATGTCAGGAAGGTCGTGTGATAATGATGAAGCACAAGATGGCGTATCCGAGTAGGATACGAAGGTCATGGGTGCCTTACTGGAAGGGGTAAGGAAAAATAATAAATCATCAATGCTGTAAGACATACTAATATCCTATATGGAATTTGGTTGGTCAGGGAATCATCTACAATGGGTTATTATTCTAATACCAATGCTAACTACCATCTCTAGAGTACAGTCACCCTACGAGTCGTCATATCATTATACGAAGAAAGATCTACATATGAATAAGTTCTACAAAACTGGAATATCCCTACTCTTAAGTTATTAATGATAGAATACAATCTTATAACAACAGAAGGGTATGATAGAGATGATAGGTTAAAACCTTCTCAAGATAAAATCTGATAATCATATGCGTCTGTCCAAAATCATGTTACTCAGAGTCTTCATCATGCTAGTGAGCAAGGCTACGATAATCACAGAGTCCTTGACTAAGGTACATACCTCTAGAGTCATGGTATTTAAAATTTTTGCATTGCCGCATGCTTGGTGGCGAAAACTTTAAATTCTCACACCTGAGAAGTACGTCCTAATCTGACTATATGTCCTCACTATGCCAGCTAACACAACTATCGAAGATTCTAGATCCTATAACTGAGGTAACCTAGCCCATATGATTTATCTTAAAAGAAAATCAAACGTAACACAAGAACAATAGGACAAAATTAATCAATCAACAAGGAGCAGAGGGAATCAAATTTTTAAGGCAGTTATAAGTGGCAATTGCAGAATTGGAATCAAAAGAACGGAACCTGAAACTAGATCTCCAATGGCCTGAGCATCCTCGACTGTCCTGGCGAAAGCTCGCCCCTGCTGGCCTCCCCTGGCCTGCTGCTGATGCTGTATGTACCTTTGCTGCTGAGTCGGTAAGGGTAATCCCTTCTGCTGGCCTACCGGAGCCCTAGCTCCTGCTCCCTGCTCTATCCGTCTAGATGACCCAGGACACTCTCTCAGCGGATAATCGGATCCTCCGCAAAGTAAACATCCACCCAGCCTCTTCCGACATTCGCCCCAGTCATGCCCTGGTTTCCTACAGTAAGGGCAACTGGTAACATGCTGCTGTCTAGGGGTCTGCTGCGTCTATAACGGTGGTCCCCTCGGCTGCTCTATCGGAGCCCTAGCTCCTGCTGCTACCTAAGTCATTGTTGTCTGGCTCCTGGGACATTCCCTCAGCTGGTGGTTCGCTGCTCCACAAAGTAGGCACTTGCCCAGCCTCTTCCTGCACTCACCCCATTCATGCCCTGGCTTCTTACAGTAGGAACAACTGACTGTCTGCTGTCTGGGTGCCTGATACTGTCTGGGTTGCTGCTGTCCCTGCTAATGGCCCTGACCCTGGAACTGCTGTTGAACAGGCCTTTGCTGATACTGGTGCTAAATCTGTACGTGAGGCCTCTTAGCCTGACCTCTACTGCTGCAACTCTATGAATGTCATGTCCCCTCTTGAACAATTGTTGCCGCTGAGTTTTCACTATCTGCTGGAAGAAGGAGAACAACCGTGCCACGTCCTCTGATCCTGATGGCGACTGCTGCTGAAGAACGTTCGGGATGACTGGGGAAAGTTTCGGAGTAGGAAGAGGTGCACTTCCATAAGCTGCAGATATCCTAGCCTGAGCTGGCATAACAGGAGCTGCAGTCTCGGAGCCCTGCTGATCAGGACGAGGAGTAGTAGACCCCTCAGTGGTGTCTTCCCGATCGAGACGATGAGATCGCGTCTCCATAACCATCCTAGCGACAGATCAAAAGAACAATTACTGAGAATGAGTCGAAATAGCAAAGGAGGACAGTTATATTTAAAGGAGAACAATATCAGCAAGAACTGAGATGGTATGAATTAAATAAGAGTTTTTCCTAATGTGATTGAGTACCTCCAAAAATTATCCTAATCCTACTGCAGGCTGTAGTGATACTCTAGTTCGAATACCACTACACAAACTCGACCTGTATGGGCCACCACTAAAAATGTGTCACGACCCGCACCCTAGAGTAAGGGCACGAGACGTGGGTACGTCGAGCCTATGCCGCAGTGTCGGCAGTAGAACGCTGTCCTAGGTCAATCATCTAACAATATAAAGGTACATGTACAGTATATACACTCCGAATGGAGGTGACATAACAATATACAGTCTCAATCACATCCAAGGCAGAATGATAAGATAGAAAGATAGATAGAATAATGCTGAAATGAAAAGATCCACATAAGTACAACCAGAGAGTCTAAGTGTCTAAATATCTCACAAAACTACAGAATCCCAAATATCATAATACAGTCATCCAGAAATAAACATAAGAAAATCCTAGTCTAGAGGAGTTTCGTCCACAGCCAAAGGATCCGGCTGCTGGTCCAAGTCACAGCTGTCATCTAGGGTAGTCCCATAATAGGTGGGACAACCAGCCTCGTCCTCATCCTCTGTAATATTTTAACAGGTCCAGTCAGGACAGGAGCGAGCACAGTACATCTCACGTAGTTCATATAATGACAGGAATAAAATACAGGCAATAGAGTAAAATACATGAAACGCTGAAGAGTATACATGAGTAAAAAGAAGACTGTAATAAAATATCTACTATAAGTAAAGAGCTATATTGAACTAGTGATTTAGAGTACAAGCTAGACATGTGAACGGCTTGATAATAAATATGAGAGGTTGTACATGGCTACACTAATTTGGAAATTGTCCACATGACTATTTATACTCCCCCGTACCCCAATTAATACACAAGGATCCGTTCAAGTTATGTTATTGTACATGATATTCACATGGGGGCCCATAAATGGGTGCACATGAATATAAACATGGGGGCTCCGGGATCATGAGAGTACATGAATCACGGGAGTGCACATGTAAGGTGAAAGCACAAGAGTACATAATGAAAGTGAAATACACAAGACATGATGTATCTGATGCTCCCGAGGGGGATAACATCGCATGAAAAGATTCATATAGTACTAATCCGTATTTCCATCGTGTCAGCATCAAGTAAAATAATCTAGAGCAAGAAAATACTCCTAGCAAGTATAAAACGGTCAGAGAATGTACTCGCCTGATATCCTGAGTGTCTGAAGAGAATATACTGTCCGAGGAGTGGTGTCTGCCTCCTATCAGAACAGTACAAGCCACTACATGTCTAAAATAATGAAATAGACTGCTATAATGCATCTACATGATGTTTGGGATCAATCTAGGCTAAAGTCAACCCTTGGTCAACTCTAGTCAACCCTAGCAGTCAAACTAGGTCAACTCTAGTCTAGTTAGGTCAACCAAGGTCAAACAGGTTTAAACTAGGTCAAACTAGTCTAGGTTGGTCAAACCTAGGCAATGTCATCTAGGTTATAGGCCATAGGCCTTATCCCCTAGGCAAATAGCCATACACTAGGCCATATATCTATGTAACATTATCTACATAGCCTATACCTATATAGAATCACAACCACAATGTGGGCCATGAGCTAAATACAAGCCACATCACTATAGGCCAAACACCATATATATATATATTTTTTTTCCATATATATATATATATATATATATATATATATATATATATATATATATATATATATATTATATATATATATATATATATATATATATATATATATATATATATATATATATATCACTATATTCACATATATGTATATATATATCTACATACACATATAGCAATATGTATATCACATTATAGCTTTACATTACACATATATATTCACATTTACTTATATGTAATTTCATATACACATAAAGAGAGCTATGAAGATAAAGGCAATGTGCGTGTGTGTGTGTGTTAGAAAGTGTCAATTACATATGTGTGTGTGAACTGTTGACTGGAAATTTAATGTGTGTATATAGGCATGTAATAGAGTGTGTGTGTGTGTCTTCATGAGTGTGTGAGCTGAATTTAGATAGGTGTGTATGCATATGTGTTCCTGTGTATAGGGTTCATTCCAGTGTGTGTGTGTAGTGAGATTTGTAGTATGACAGGAATAAAGGAAACCTATGTGTGTGAGTTAACAGTGAGCTATGTGTGTGTGTATGGATTGTGTGTGAGTGAATGAGTGAGCTAATGAATGTGTAGATGACAAGGACTTAACAGAATAGGGTGTGTGTAGTGTTGCAGTGACAGAAAACAGAATGTGAGTGTATGTATGTGAATCACAGCAATGAGAGGACTGAATAGATATGTGAGAGGGAACTAATGTGTGTTTTAGAGGCTAAGAGAAATGTGTATGACAGAATATAAGAGGGTGGCCTGTGTTCTCAGTTTTCAACCCATTGACAGTTCAATATTCAATAACAGTTAGCAACCTCAAGCCATTTTTGAAACCCCATAGTCCCTTACATATGTAGGTGATCTAGATGCAGCTTTTAATCATCATTAACTCAGTAAAATGTCAATTAAAACTCAGGAAACCATATCAGTTGACAGTTAAAGCAATTTGTAACCCAAACAATTTGACAGTTCATACCCAAACTTGATTCCAACAACTATCTGGCAAACACTAAACCCAAACAAATATCCCATAGTCTATTACATATGCAGGTAATCTAATTAAATCCTTTATGCAACACAAAACAAAAATGAATTTAACTTAGGAAATCAACTCAGCCAATGTGTATCAGTCGGTTTCAGTCCCAAATAGGAATTGATGATTCGATCCCAAAAACAATCATAAAAATCACAATTAATGGTTGGTAAATAATAGTGGATATGTGTACGTGTCACACAATCAATATGGTGTCCAAAAACGTGACACAATGTGTCCAACATCATACAAACTCAATATACTGGACTGTCATAGATCGTGCGACCAGTTCACGAGTCCTAACTGATTCGACACGAAACCAAATGACACGAGACTTGGGGAGTGTCGTGTCAGACACTGCCCCGAGCTCCGTGTCAAAGGACACGTGCCCACGTGCCCTGGATAGCTCGCACGAACCCGCTGGTAGTAGGGCAGTGCAGCTCGTACGCGCGCGGGCGAGTCCAAGGGTTCGACACGACACCAACACGACACGAAACCACCTCAGACACCTAGAAACCCCTAAGCGACACCAAAACCTAATTTCATATTCAAACACAATATGAAAACACGAACGAAATACCCACTGTGGCATTTCGTCGAACACCTGCGACTGCTCACTGATACGTGTCCGATACGGACACGTAAAGGACACGAGAGTGTGCAAAACCTATCCCTACAGAGAGAGGACACCTAGGGCTTCCTATCCATGCAAAGAAATCAATATTTGGTAGAAGGAATAGGGATTTACCTATATGTGTTCCTTCACAAAGAAAAGCTTCAAAATGAGGTTCCTCCTAGCTATCCCCAAGCTCCAAATTGTCTCCAAACTGTAGTTAACCTCCATGAACAGTAAGAAAACCCAATTTGGATCACCATGGAAGAAGTTTCAATGAAAAAGGATCAATATTGATTAAAATAGGAAGAGTTTTAAATGGAAACAAATTTTGTTCATGCAAATGATGGAATGAACAAAGGAGGCTATTATTTTTGGGAGGGATTACATAGGGGGCTGTTCCCTAGGGGGCCGGCCACAATTGTTAAGTTTAGGGTTTTGGGGAAACAATCTAAGGGCTCCCATTACATCTAATCTATTCAATGGCTAAAAATCTAGGGTTCCCTTCTAGTCAAGTTGTACTACCAAAATTTATCGATTTAGCAACGGCCCTATCCGTCGCCAATCCGACGGGAATTTCTATTAGCGACCGATCACTGACGAGTTTTGGCCAAAAAAACCCGTCGACAATCAGCTCGTCGCTAATAACGGTCCGTCGCTACGTAGTCGTCAAGCGACGGAATAGCGACGGCTTGTCGACTTCACAATACGAAGCATTAGCGACGACTTTTCGACGGACTGTCGTCTATTTCAAGTATTAAGTACTGAAATGTGTAGACAATATCGACGTAAAGGTCCGTCGGTAACCCGTCGTAATAGCGTATCAGAGTGTATCATTCCGTCGCTAATGCGTCGACCGTCGTCGATAACAAAGGACAGATTAGCGACGGTTTGCTGACGGAAAATCCGTCGATCAGGTTCTGGAAATGCTTGTCATTTCCAGCACTATGGCGACGGAATAGTCGTCGCTATTCCGTCGATAACTGTCGACGGAATACGGACAGATTATCCATCGACCATGTTCTGGAAATTCTTGGTATTTCCAGAACAAGGGCGACGGAAAGGTCGTCGCTAGTCCGCCGAACTATATACCATGCCGACGGATATTCCGTCGACCACCCGTCGCTACCTGGAAATATTTTCAAACCTCCAGTTAGCGACGGATTTGCCGTCGAAAAGTAGTCGGAAACTGGTAATATCCGTCGCGCAACGGTCACTAGTCCATCGCTAACTGAGAATATTTTTAAAAAAAAAATTACAGCGCTTTCCCTGTTCATAAAAATATGCATAAATCAAACCAATATATAATGCACACCAATTATCCAACAATCACATAGACCAAATATATAATGCACACCAATTATCCAAGAATCACATAGACCAAATATGCACATACGAATTTAATGCACACCAATTATCCAAGAATCATATAGACCAAACCAAATTAATATAAAATAGACATCAATTATCCTGAAGATTAACCTAATATCCGTCGTTATAATCTGATCATAGCACAAATATTCCAAAATTCCCACAAATATTCCAAAATTCCCACAAATATTCTAAAACACATAGGAAAATCGACTTTGGCCTCAACAAAGACCGCAAGTCAGACGATGAATCCTCACAGCCAGGGATCATAGTTGCGTTGAGACATGTACCATTCTATCATCCACTTTGCATGCGAAGGCTCAATCTGGTTGAGGTCTTCTGTAGGGACAGGAGGGTCGGTCCCGATGCTACTACTCTCTGACGGTGGCTCCTCCTTAACTTCAAGCTTGGGGGCAATCTCTTCCCTGTTGGTCATCGATTCTTCCTTGACCTCGACCTTTGGTAACACCTCCTCCTTAACAGTCACCGGCTCTTGTTTGACGACGGGGACTTCCTCCGTGTCGACCTACAAGGGTTTCTTGCCTCGACCCCTTCCTCGACTAGCAACACCACCTCGACGAGTCCTAGGAGCCATCTTTCTGACAACAAAAATTTTCATATAGGGTAAAGAAATTTACTCAAATTATAAAAGTTGTGACGTTGGTTTTTTGCGTTCATCATTATTAGAGGGAGCAGCACTGGAAAAGTTGTGACGTTGGTAGCATGAGAGAGTAAAAATCTGTATCACAAGACTAACAGAATTACTATGTAATCATGTACTCACCAATAACCGGATGTAACTGGAGTCGTTGGTCCTATCGTGCAGTAATTGGTGGATCCGCTGGTATAGGCCGGATGTACTTAGTATCTAGTGTATCAGATTAGTATCGGTCAATCGATTTGGTATAGGACATATCATATTGGTATTGGCCTTAACAAATTGGTATCGTCCTATATCCGATATGTACATGTATCGGCCGAATAGCTAGGATTCATATTGGCCTTATCGATTTGGTATCGGTCATATCCGATAGGTATCGGCCGTGTTGGATTAGTATAGACTATTTCGGATTAGTATCGTGGAAGGTTTAGTAACAACTGTACTTAGATTTCTCTCTTCTCGAGCTAGAATACCATTGCAAGAGAATCACCAGATCGTGATTGGCCAGTTACAGTAACATACATGCTTCATTTTCCATCAGAAAAAGCGAGAATGAAAAGGAAGTATGTATGTTCTGTAACTGGCCAGCTACGCTCTCGTGACTCTCTTGCAATGGTAATCTAGCTCTAGAAGAGAGAAATCCAAGTACAGTTGTTACTATACCTTCCACGATACTAATCCGAAATGGTATATAATAATCCAACATGGCCGATACCTATCGGATATGACCGATACCAAATCGATAAGGCCAATATGAATCCTAGCTATACGGCCGATACATATCAGATAGGACGATACCAATTCGCTAAGACCAATATCAACCGATACGGCCCATACCAAAACGATAGATCGATACTAATCCGATACGGTCAATACTTATAAGTACCTACGGTCCAGGAGGTTGATCCTCTAGTACATCCATGTACGATCAACGAAGTAACGATCCATTTCTATTCGGATGTGAAAATCTGTATCGTAAGACAAACTAAACATAATCAGTTCTATTTCACATGCTTAATTGCCAAGTATGGGAACGAATGGCTCAGAACCTAACCCAAAATTCATTCTAGCATACATTAGTGTGAATTATCTACGTTCTGTACATATGGTGTAGTATATGTTCTTATCGTATCTAGTATCTGAAGGATATAACAGAATCAAGATGAACTCACATAATGTAATACTAAGACATCATCTACTACTATATAAGATATAGTGATAGGTTGTCGTATCATCATTGCCGAGGGATGAGGGTCGAAGGACAGTCAACTTTATCTACGGATACATAGTTTCTGCCTCACCAGTCGAATGGCTTAATTGCCAAGTATGGGAACGAATGGCTCAGAACACAACCCAAAATTTATTCTAGCATACATTAGTGTGAATCATCTATGTTCTGTACATATGGTGTAGTATATGTTCTTATCGTATCTAGTATCTGAAGGATATAACAGAATCAAGATGAACTCACATAATGTAATACTAAGACATCATCTACTACTATATAAGATATAGTGATAGGTTGTCGTATCATCATTGCCGAGGGATGAGGGTCGGAGGACAAATACCGCTCGAGTGAGCCAAAGGCATGCAGCCACTTCCCTCCCTCCATTCACCCTCTTCCTCTCTCACGCTATCAACGTCACAACTTTTCTACCTCAAGTTCTGATCAAGCATCTTCCTTCTCATCTCCTCCACTATGGCTCTAAAACCATCTGCTCCTCCCTACTTCCCTTCTTCTTATTTGACTCTCTCAGCCACATATGATATCCAGCTCAAGTGTAGAGTCGGGGGAGAAGAAGTGGGCAGGAAGAGGAGGAAGAAGCAGCACAGCCGACGGCATGACCCGGATGAAGTACAGAGATTTTCTTCAACATACGTAGGAGAACTATAAGGATATATCGTTTCACAATATATCACCTTGTCAAAGACCCTTAATGTGACAACCATGTTACCGCGGTGTCAGAAGACTAACATGTCATAATTTTTTAAGCCGTGTGTTTTGACATAATCCTCCAAACTCTTTCCTGCTATATAATAATGCAAGATTACTACATAGGAGAAAAGAGTTGGAAGGATTATGTCAAAACACACGGCTTAAAAACTTATGACATGTTAGTCTTCCGACACCGCGGTAACATGATATTCACATGAAGGGTCTTTGACAAGGTGACATATTATAAAAAGATATATCTTTATAGTTCTCCTACGGATGTTGAAGAAAATATCTGTACTTCCTCCGGGTCATGCTGTCGGCCGTGCTGCTTCCCTCTCCTCTTCCTGCCCACTTCTTCTTTCCCGACACTACACTTGAGCTGGATATCATATGTGGCTGAGAGAGTCAAATAAGAAGAAGGGAAGTAGGGAGGAGCAGATGGATTCAGAGCCATGGTGGAGGAGAGGAGAAGAAAGATGCTTGATCAGAACGGATGGCTCAGAACACAACCCAAGATTCATTCTAGCATACATTAGTGTGAATCATCTATGTTCTGTACATATGGTGTAGTATATGTTCTTATCGTATCTAGTATCTGAAGAATGTAACAGAATCAAGATGAACTCACATAATGTAATACTAAGACATCATCTACTACTATATAAGATATAGTGATAGGTTGTCGTATCATCATTGCCGAGGGATGAGGGTCGGAGGACAGTCAACTTTTTCTACGGCTACATAGTTTCTGCCTCGCCAGTCGAATGGCTACAGGGACTATGTCTTGATCACCATGTCGTACCGTAGACTAATACAAATGGAGCTGGAAATATCCGTCGCTAACCGGTCACTAGTCCGTCGATAACTGAGAATTTTTTTGAAAAAAAATTGCAGCACTTTCCCTGTTCATAAAAATATGCATAAACCAAACCAATATATAATGCACACCAATTATCCAACAATCACATAGACCAAATATGCACATACGAATTTAATGCACACCAATTATCCAAGAATCATATAGACCAAACCAAATTAATATAAAATAGACATCAATTATCCTGAAGAGTAACCTAATATCCGTCGTTATAATTCGATTTATCTTCAAGTGTGAGAACGGATGGCTCAGAACACAACCCAAGATTCATTCTAGCATACATTAGTGTGAATCATCTATGTTCTGTACATATGGTGTAGTATATGTTCTTATCGTATCTAGTATCTGAAGAATGTAACAGAATCAAGATGAACTCACATAATGTAATACTAAGACATCATCTACTACTATATAAGATATATTGATAGGTTGTCGTATCATCTTTGCCGATGGATGAGGGTCGGAGGACAGTCAACTTTATCTACGGCTACATAGTTTCTGGCTCGCCAGTCGAATGGCTGCAGGGACTATGTCCTGATCACCATGTCGTACCGTAGATTAATGCAAATGGAGCTGGAGCCAAAATACAGAAACCAAAATATAGAATCAAATCCCTGGGTTCGCCGAAAATACAAAACATAGTTCTAATTCATATGTATTTTAAGTGTGAGAACGGATGGCTCAGAACACAACCCAACCGGAGAGGATACTCTGAGAAATCCATCTGAGTAGGACGTATACTCTGAGAGATCACCTTTACAAGAATGATATCAGTAGTGGGATTGAGTGTTGGAGGAGATATTATCAGAGTATACGTCCTACTCAGATGGGTCTCTCACCGTTACTATTTTTTTCTGACAGCAAGATGGATGTGCTCCGTCAACAGATTCTTGCTCCGAGCCAAAACTTTGCCCGAGAGGTTCCTGACAGCATGGTGGTCTCCTTTGTCAAAGTATCCGTGCTCATACCATATTGGTTGTGGGACGAGCACGGATACTTTAACAAAGGAGACCACCATGCTGTCAGGAACCTCTTACTCGAGCTCTACACGAAGGATATGCACTTGAGCTCCGGGACAAAGTTTTGGCTCGGAGCAAGAATCTGTTGACGGAGCACATCCACCATGCTGTCAGAAAAAAATAGTAACAGTGAGAGATCCATCTGAGTAGGACGTATACTCTGATAATATCTCCTCCAACACTCAATCCCACTACTGATATCATTCTTGTAAAGGTGATCTTTCAGAGTATACGTCATACTCAGATGGATCTCTCAGAGTATTCTCTCTTGTTGGTTGTCGTATCATCATTGCCGAGTGATGAGGGTCGAAGGACAGTCAACTTTATCTACGGATACATAGTTTCTGCCTCGCCAATCGAATGGCTGCAGGGACTATGTCCTGATCACCATGTCGTAGTCCAATACAATCCAGAGATTGACACAGTACTAATTCATATATGTAGTCCAATACAAATAGTCTAATACAAAAACAACCCAATACAAATAGTCCAATATAAATAAGTACTAATAGCTAATGAGAACCATGCTGCTCATGCAAACTCTCAATGATACGATCACGCAACCACCTCGAAAAAGCGAGATCTTTGGCGTGAGGAGAGATGTCGTCCCTTGCAAGTGCTGCATGAAGAGAACTCCCGGTCTCACTAGCTACCAGTGCTGGATGAATAGAACTCCCGGTCTCACTAACAACCGGTGCCACTTCCTCCTTAACTGTAGGAGGAGCCACCTCACCATTCACTATTTTCCTCAAACGACGTGCCGCTCCTCGGGTAATGGGTGCCATCTGGTAAGATCAATAGTCACAAATAATATAATTGTAACATAAGCAAGCTAACTAAAGGAACCATCATGTAATTTGAGTACATTTTCGAAAGCCGATAAAGTATAAAAAATTCGATTTTTTGCCAAGTGTGAGAACGGATGGCTCAGAACACAACCTAAGATTCATTCAAGCATACATTAGTATGAATCATCTATGTTCTGTACATATGGTGTAGTATATGTTCTTATCGTATCTAGTATCTGAAGAATGTAACAGAATCAAGATGAACTCACATAATGTAATACTAAGACATCATCTACTACTATATAAGATATAGTGATAGGTTGTCGTATCAACATTGCCGAGGGATGAGGGTCAGAGGACAGTCAACTTTATCTACGGCAACATAGTTTCTGCCTTGCCAGTCGAATGGCTGCAGGGACTATGTCCTGATCACCATGTCGTACCGTAGATTAATACAAATGGAGCTGGAACTGGAGCCAAAATATAGTACTACTTCACCATGTCGTACCATTTTACTCTCTCTCTCTCTCCTTCCCCCCCTCCGGCGCTCTCACTCTCTCCGGCGCTCTCACACTACTAATTCCTATGTGTTTTAAGTGTGAGAACGGATGGCTCAGAACACAACCCCAAATTCATTCTAGCATACATTAGTGTGAATCATCTATATTCTGTATACATATCGTGTAGTATATATTCTTATCGTATCTAGTATCTGAAGGGTATAACAGAATCAAGATGAAATCACATAATGTAATACTAAGACATCATCTACTACTATATAAGATTGTAGAAGCATGGAAAATATTAAAGAAAATAACCCATTCGGCCAAAGAACCCCATGCGGCTCAGAAAGCCCATGCGGCTCAGAGAGTCATACGGCATAAGGGACTATACGGCCCAAGACATCCCATGCGGCTCAGAAGACACGTGGCGGGACAGCCCTCTCCTCTGCCCTCTCGCATTAATTGTTTGACGGCTAATAACTCTGAAAAAGTGACAGCTCTGACACAAAAAGAAGTAATTATGACGTTATCATAATGACAGACTTCTAGGGAAGAGAAATGAGATCTCTGACACAAATCCCCCTAGAGCCATAAAAATGCCACGTGGCTTTGCCACGTGGGCGTTCGTATGCGGCTCGAACAAAGACTCGTCATGCGGTTCAGAATAAAGCCGTCCTATGCGGCTCAGGCCGAGACAGCCTCATGCGGCTCGAGCAAAGACTTCTCATGCGGATCAAGAGGACCATTTCTATGCGGCTCAGGCAGATGTATCCCTATACGGCTCGCAATGATCACCTCCATGAGAGGGCCACTACCCAGGCAGCCCTGACACGTGGCCCTAACCATATGCGGCCCAAAATCATATACGGCTCACTCGTCATACGGTTCAGATCATCCCAATGGCTCCTAGGACACGTGTCCTAAGCCGATCAATTTCTCAGATTTATTGGAATCAAAAGATTGGGTCAAATCCCAATAATCTAGGATACGTGGCAGCAGAATAAATCTAATTTATTCGCAGATATCAGAAGATCATTATGAGGAAGATTTATTCCAATCAGCATTAATTGCTGATGGGATTTGGTGTAATCTACACTCAATGGTTCGGATTCGTCACAATCAAAAATGAACGGCCTAGATTGACCAATCCACAGGCCGCCGCCATCTCCAAGAGGCAATCATTGGCAACCCTAATGATCACATCCCATTATTATAAATAGCAAGGTGCCATTCCCTTGTAAAGGATATACTATCAGAGAGAGATACGCCCATATACACAGAGAGCTTCCCTCCTAATAATCAGAGAGGAAATACACACAGAGAGAGAGAAGCCAGAAGAGCAACACGAGGATAGCAAGAAGGGCATTTCTTCCTCAACGCCAAGCAGATCTTTCTCGAGCCAAGGCTGCATACCGATCGTCCAAGGAGTAAGGCAGAGCGGCCGTCGCTTTCCCGAGCCTCTATCGTCATCCCCCAGAATCTAAAATAAACAATTGTACTTAAACTGCTGTACCTAGGTTTTCGTCCCTAGGCTTTCTTTGTACAAGCGAGTTTGTAACGTGAAGTAAAAGTCCAGTCCTTCGATAATTGTTCTGCTCTTTTATATTTCATGGCAAACACGATGGCGACTCTGCTGGGGACAAACTTTTCCACGGCTGAGGAGTTGGTGACGCAGTCGGATGCAGCCAAACTTGGCTCCACGCAATAAAAGATGGTCGTCCGCTTCGACCAACAGGCGTTTGAAGAGATGCTCTCCGAAGGAAGCGTTGGCCCCGTCCAGAAGCGCACCCGAGTAGAGGCCAAAAACATTTGCTCCTCCCCAAGCCCTCGATGAGATTCCCTCTGTTGCTCAAGACGGCGAGAAAGACTCTCCTGCGGCCCTACTTCAGACCGTAGACAACTCTGCTGTCTCCAAGTCCGGCAAAAGAAAATACTATGATGCTGGACTAGCAGGGGCAAAGAGGAACTCTATGCGATCAAAACCGTATAAGGGTATTACCCGCAGGAAGAAAGCTCATGCGACTACATCCGCCAGCCGCATAAAAAAAACTCAAGCGGCCACATCTGTCAGCCGCATAGCTTATGCGGCTACAGTTGCCAACCACATGGATGAAACTCAAGCGGCTATGGAAGTCAATCGCTTGCAGAAAACCCATGCGGCCACAATTGCCAACCGTATGCGGCCAGCCTACACGGTCGTGGCTCCCAGTCGCACAAGAACAACTCATCCAACAGCAGAAGACAACCGCATGCAGACAGCCTACACGATACCTAATTCTAGCCGTATAGCGTCCGTTCCACGCTTCTCTCGATCAGTCTTCGATCGTCTTTCATGCGGTCCTGACCCTGATGGTTCTCTGGGTGATAAGCCAGACTCTGTGGTATTCAACTTGGACTCCTCCTATTATGCACCCGCAAGTGCTAAAAGGAGGAAGTCTAGGGCAGCGCGGGCTCACCAAGCCCAGTCAGCTGCCCCAACCTCTGACCATCGGGGTGTCCCGCTGATTATCACGCGGGCCTCTGATAGGAAGTTGTACAGAACTACTCGAACCCAGCCCCCGGCGGCAAACGGACAGAGTGGTTCCTCTGACCTGCGTGAGGCTATCCTCCACAAACGCAAGGAAAGAGAAGGGGCCGTGGCGTACAAAGAGTCCTCACACGGACGTCACTGCACCCAGATTATCGTCAACTGCTGTTGCAACAATGCGGCAGTGACAGAAGACCGACCGTCCGTCTTCCAAAGACTACAACATCCCAGCTCAGAGGACGAGGCACCTCCTGTTGTCTCCTGCAATTCTACTCAGAAAGTCCCCGCCGAGGGAAGAGGGAAGAAGACAAGCATCTCCAGCCCCAAGATATCAACCACTACAGCCAAGAAACTATCGTCCAAACGGTTGTCCTCCACCGGAGTATTCCAACACACCCGTTCAACGACGAAATCCGCTGCAATGGAAGATTCATCATCCACATCGCTGGAGGTCATGGGAACTGGGGGTAGCACTCCTCCGAACATCCACAACAATCCGATGTTTCAAGGAGACGAGCCCGGGGAAACAATTCTTCTATCAGGTACAACAGACGCTGATGTCCCCGAGGACATCCATGACTCTCAAGACGAAGCAAGCTCTGAGGCTGGGGGTACTGTTCCCTCCGAGTCCGAACTCGAAAAGGACATTCCCACTTACCCCGATGACTTCTCGGTGCATGGGTACGAATCGGAGGGCACATCCTCCACCGCTCCTTCCATCACTCCTCATGTAAGGACGGTGTTCATGACAGACAGCAATCAAGGTGGTTCCAGTGATCGCCAACGCATCGACACTTTGGAGGCCATACTGCACGGCTTGGTCAAGTCTGTAGACGAGATCAAAGCGGCTCTTCCTACTCTGCAGGGAGTGACACCTGGCCAAACAAGCGTAGGTCCCGCGGTCAATGCGGACTCGAATTCGGTGGCATCGAACCCGGGCAACAATCCTCCCAAAATAACAGCCCCTACCACGACAGATGAGGCCTGAGAAGTAAGAAGAGAGGTTCAGGAGCTCCGAGCCTTGTTTCATGCCCGAGAAAATGCTCAAGACCTCAGAATACGGCAACCATACCCTGCTGAATGGAGGGATGTTCCATTCCACCAAACTATAAGCCGTTCAATATCAATCCGTATGATGGCAAGACCTCAGCAAGTCGGTACATCACTTACTTCGAGGTCACCACCGACCATCTGCCCCATGATGACGCTATCCTCACACGATTATTCATTGGGGCATTAGAAGGAGTCGCCTTCGACTGGTACCGCAACCTGCCAGACAACTGCATCCACTCCTTTGCTGGCTTCAAGCGCGTGTTCTTGGAGAGATTCTACGAGGTAGGACAGGACGTCATAATGTCTACCCTCATGGACGTCGTCCAGGGAGAGAAGGAGCTGACAAGGAACTACATTGAGCGGTTCCGCCAAACCGCCATGAAGCTGCCCTCCGGAAATCCAGATTTCTCTTTAATTGAAATTTGCCAAAAGAGACTGCTTCCAACGATCAGTCTCTGGATGGGCGAAAGTCAATTCAAAGATTGGAAGACGTTCATAATCAGCGCCACAAGCGCCGAAGAACGACTGAAGAAGGCTCGCCAACTGGGATTGCACATCTCGGAAGGAAAAAACAAGGGCAAGCGTCCCAACAACGACAATGGGAGTAGCCCCTCCAACAATCGGGACAGCAAGGGAAAGCAGGCTATGGTGGCCGATACAGCACAAAAACTTGAGCCAAAGCCAGCAGACAAACAAAGGCCGCAAATCACTTACTCCTTCGAAGACGGTCACGTCAAGCCCATCTTAGACATGCTCATACAAGGGAACAGGATTCAGCTTCCTCCACCAAGACGGAAACCACGACCGGCAAAGATGGAGAATCTAAAGTACTGCCATTATCATCGCTATGTCCATCATGCTACACACGATTGCTACCAGCTGAAATGGTACATCCAGAACCTCATCGATTTGAACGCTCTGGCCATCGATTTCGAAGAGGTAACCGTGGCGGCCAATATGGTGTCCGTACAATTCGGCAGCTTCCCTCCGACGAAGACTCAAGACGGGGTGGTTCCCGTCCCTCTAGCGACAATGGAGATTACCAATCTTTCACCTCCCTGAAATCAGGCTGCTGGTCTAGTACCCCTCACCACATCACGAGAGGAGGTCATGTGGATCTATCCAGACTTGGTGTCAGAAATGACTCGGCCCACACCATCTTCCGCCGACAAAAAAAAAGTAGAAAAGTCAGGACCTGCCACACAATCTCGGTAGACAACGAGGAAGCTACAGCCGTCGTCACACGGTCCGGAGCGCAATCCTAACCTGTGGTTGACAATCCAGCCAAAAATCATCAACCCACTACAACTGATGCTCCGGGACCGGCTCAGCCCTCGACGACCGACAAGCCTAGGCCGAAGGAGACTCGCTTCGACAAATCCCTCCGAAAAGAGACAGCCCAAGGGCTAGAGAGGCCCTACAACTTTGACATCTTAGCCCAATTGGCTAACACACCGGCCAAGTTGTCACTGTACGAACTCCTAAGGCTCTCCAAAGACGTTCGTATTGCATTAAGCGAAGCACTCCAAAATGCCGATGTCTATCTGGCTCAATCCAACCTCACCGGGGAGGACTCACCCGTGGATCTCCAAGACAGTGCCTGCACGGGAGCAATGCCCAACATCGTCTTCACTCCGCAAGACATGCTCATCAAAACCAACCTACACGATCGCCCGCTATACTACACGGGATACATCGGCGACGTGAAGGTGGATCGGATGCACATAGATCCTGGCTCTTCCATAAGCATCATCCCGAAGGGTCTGCTACATCATCTCCGCATCCCAATGTATCGCCTGACACCTACAAGCACCGCCATCAGCAGTTTCAATTCGGGCAGGAGCTACCCTATTGGAAAGATTCGTCTGAAGTGTCAAATTGGCGACCTCCAATCCAAAGTCACCTGCTACGTCATAGATGCAGACACTTCTTACAACATTCTCTTGGGGCGCCCATGGATACACGACTATATGATCGTGCCTTCCACGCTGCACCAGTGCTTCAAATATGTCGACAAACACGGCTTCGTGAAGACGGAATTCGCTGACATCGATCCCTTCAAAGGGGTCGAATCTTACTACTCGGACTCCTGCCTATACGAAAAGTCGAAGAGGCACCTGGGTGAAGGAAATGAACAAGCTGGTACCGAAACGGCCACGGGATCAGAAGGACCGCTGACGATCCACCTCCAAGCTCGCAAACCGGGCAAGTCTGCATCCCTTACTGCCACTCTGCGGAAGGATGCGATCAGTCTCTCGGCACAGGAAGAGCAGATGATAATCCGGCTGCCAAGGTCCAGCCAAGTGCCGAGACCCACAACGGGGCCACTGACAATCAGACTGCCGAGAGTCGGTCAACCCCAAACGGAGAAGCTTAACCCCTCCGATAAGCTACTGACGATACGCCTTCCCAAGAAGGGTCGTCACCCCGATGCAAGGTCTGACACTTCTAGCGAACCAGCCACTCCTTGCTCCACGTCAAGTGCTAAACTGGGGGTCGCTAGTCTGCCAACAACTCTACGCTCTGCTCCATCAACCGAACCACTGACAAACAAGCTTCCCAGGTCGTCCTCTCAGTCTTCATTTACACAGGGGGTAGCCGAAGAGGAACCGGAGCTAGCCAAGTATGTGGCTGCCCACACTGATGTTCCCTTCGCTAATGATGTAATCCTCCTAGAAAAGATACCTTACTTCATCAATAAAGGGTTATCTTTGAACTACACCGAGCTCAATAAGCTATGTACAATGTATGCTATGGAACACGGTATAGGCACTCACCTACACACACAGGTGACAAATGTGTACACCGCGATCCAGCTTACTCCAGTAGAAGATGCTCACCGAATAATCGAGGGAGGGGACCATCCAGTCATCTTCGGCCGGACGAACAACCCGCATCCCTTCACCATAGAGAAAGCCGACCTCGGGTCAGATGTCGGGAGACTGCCTCTGTATCTCTATAGCCCTCAATCCAAATATCTCATGCAGAAACAGGGGTATGATCTGGAGACGATGCCAGGTTTGAACTACGGTACTGGGCGACGATTACCTTTGAAGCCGCCAGTCCCGGCGGGCAAACCACGGGACTACTATAACAAAACTCGATACGGGTTAGGATATGTAACGCCTACCATGACCCCTGAGAGTTCAGATGAAGAATGCGACTGGCAGTCACATATAACCGGGTCACCAACTTCTGACTCGGATACCAGCATCGGAGATGTGTTCAGACAGGTCATGACAGTCAACATGGCATTCGCCGACGCTTACGAAGAAGACGAAGACATTCTCGAAATCCTCGAACTAGAACCGTGGGCCCAGCAATTGGACGCACAATAGGAAAAATGGTTCGAACAAAGAGAACCTCCTACTGAAGATGAGGTCATACAAGTGGATCTCGGCAGCGAATCTTCTCCAAAACCAATTTTCGTCAGTAAAAACCTAGCAGACGAAGAACGGGAGTCGCTGCTAGAACTTGTCAGAGAATACATTGATGTGTTCGCCTGGAGCTATGAAGACATGCCAGGGTTAAATCCCGACATTGCTCTTCACAAACTCAACATTCGGCCAGATGCGAAGCCGGTCATGCAACAATAGCGACGCTTCCGCCTAGGCATCATGGACGCGATCGAAGCCGAAGTCAACAAACTGATAGCCAGTGGCTTCATTCGTGAGGAGCAACATCCCGATTGGGTCGCCAATATAGTGCCCATCCTCAAGAAGAATGGAAAGATTCAAATCTGCATCGACTTTCGCAATCTAAATGAGGTGTGCCCCAAAGATGAATTCCTCCTTCCTATCACAGACATCATGATTGACAATACCTGTGGCTTCGAACGTATGTCATTCATGGATGGCTTCTCGGGGTACAACCAAATCAAAATGTCTCCTGACGACGAAAAGCATACATCGTTCCGAACACCGATTGGCACATACTGTTACACAGTCATGCCTTTCGGTTTAAAGAATGCTGGTGCCACGTATCAACGAGCCATGAGTATCATCTTCAGAAAACACCTGCGCAAGACGGTGGAATGCTATGTCGATGACATCGCCGTCAAGAGTCGCTGTAAGGGAGACCGTCTGTAGGACCTGAGGACGGTATTCGACCTGATGCGAGCCCACTATCTGAAAATGAACCCTACGAAATCTTTCTTAGGCGTATACAGCAGAAAGTTCTTGGGATTTATTATCACCGCTCAGGGCATTCATGTAGACCCTAAGAAAACGAAGGCAATCATGCAGATGGGTCCCCCGAAAAATCTCCGCGAACTCAGAGGCCTTCAAGGGAGGCTAGCTTACATCAGAAGATTCATCTCTAATCTCTCTGGACGAAGCCGACCGTTCACCCACCTCATGAAAAAAGGCGTCTCATTCGTATGGGACGAGGAATGTCAGCGTGCCTTCGACAGCATCAAAGAATATTTATCGAACCCTCCAGTCCTGGTGGCCCTGGTTGCCGAAAAACCATTTCTGCTATACGTGCGAGCAATGGAACACTCTTTCGGTGCTCTGTTGGCACAAAACAACGATGCAGGCCACGAACAAGCCATATACTACCTCAGTCGAATGATGATTGGACCAGAGCACCGATGTACCGCAGTAGAGAAGGAATGCCTCGCTTTGGTGTTCGCCATTCAGAAGATGCGACACTATGTCACCGGACAAACGATACATGTGTTCTCACAAGTCAACCCTCTCAGGGTCCTCATGACTAAACCAGGGGCACTCAGCTCTCGACTCGCTACATGGGCAATATTGCTGTCCCCTTATCATATGATCTTTGTCCCGCAAAAGGCAGTCAAAGGTCAAGCCCTGGCAGACTTCTTAGCAGCCCACCCAGGCTCGGAGTCCTCCAGAATATATGAAGAGATCCCAGATGAGGTCGCCGACTCGCATGCAACCTCTTACGAGGCTATATGGCAAATGTTCTTCGACGGTACTTCGAGGACCGGACCTAAAGGCAATATAGTCGTCGGAGTCGGGGTAGTACTGGTCTCCCCTTCCGGATTGGTGATTAACCGTGCTTATTCCCTCACAGAGCCCTGCTCTAACAATGTGGCCGAGTACAACGCTCTGGTCATTGGCCTCCAACTCGCAAGAGAGCTGGGGGTAGAATACCTCGAAGCATACGGCGACTCTCAACTAATCGTCAATCAGATACGGGGCTCATATGAGGTCCACCACGAAGACATGATCCCTTATCACCAAATAGCGATTGACATCATCTCGTCGTTCGAAGGGTTCTTCATCGAACATGTCCCCAGGCTCCGAAATATCGAAGCTGATGCCTTAGCTGGTCTTGCCGCTTCCCTAGCAGTTCCGAATCATGATCGCCAATCAGTGGATGTGATAGGCCATGAACTGGTCTGTCCTAAGAACAATGTGTAATTTGTGGCGAGTTATTCCGCACAAACGATCGAGGATGCCCCAGATTGGAGACAACCATTCATCGACTTCGTCGTCTACGACATCCTGCCCGAGAATCCAAAGGAAGCCACTTCCATCAGACGGCGTTCTCTCAGATTCTTCTACGATACAGAGACGAAAATGCTGTATCGCCGCTCCTACGACGGATTACTGCTTCGGTGTCTGTCAAATACAGAAGCCAAAGATGCCGTACGAGAAGCTCATAACGGTATCTGCGGGGCCCACCAGCCCGGCCCAAAACTGCAAGACCGCCTTCGGCGAATGGGCTACTATTGGCCCACAATGGTGGCAGATGCGATAGATTATGCTAGAAAATGCAAAGCCTGCCAAGTCCACGCGGACTTCATTCACCAACCATCCGAGTTTCTACATCCGACAGTGGCATCCTGGCCATTCGAGGCATGGGGAATGGATATCATTGGTCCAATCACCCCATCTTCCTCCCGAGGACATCGCTTCATACTTGCGATCAATGATTACTTCTCCAAATGGGCGAAAGCTGTCCCACTCGCAGAAGTTAAGACTTCAAACGTGATCAGCTTCCTTAAGCATCACGTCATCTACCGCTTTGGACAGCCCCGAAGGATCATCCATGATAATGGTCCGCAGTTTGTAAGCCACGCATTCTATCGATTTTGCGATAAGCACCGTATTCAGAATGTCGCTTCGACACCGTACAACCCGACAGCGAACGGGTTGGCAGAGGCTTTCAACAAAACAATCATCAAACTCCTCAAGAAGTTTGTCTCCTCCAACAAACACGACTGGAACGAGAAACTCGACGAATGCTTATGGGCTTATCGCACCACAGTTCGAACAGCCACCAGGAATACACCATTCTCCCTAGTATACGGGAGTGAGGCAGTTCTTCCATTAGAGACTCAAATACCCTCACTCCGCGTCGCCCTCACTTATCAATTGACAACGGATGACAACTATCGACGTCGACTACAAGAGTTGGAGGCCTTAGATGAAAAGCGCCTCCTATCTCAGCAAAGGATCGAGCTATACCAAGCACGTATCTCAGGAGCCTTCAACAAGAAGGTCAAAATCAGAACATTCCAAGTGGGCGATCTTGTTCTAGCAGTCCGGAGGCCAATGGTCATGACTCACAAGACCGCCGGCAAGTTTCAGCCAAAATGGGAAGGTCCATTTGTCATCGAGGCCGTGTTCTCCAACGGTGCCTACCGCCTCGCTAAGCAAAACGGAGACTTGCTTATGTTGCCCGTCAACGGCAAGTTCCTGAAGAAATATTATGTCTAAACAACATTTTCCAGATTATTGAGTCACGTACCCGCTGGTACCACTGAACTCACCCCATAATTTTCCAGATTTTCGAGTCATGTATCCGCTGATACCACTGAACTCACCCTCATAGTTTGTCAGATTTTCGAGTCACGTACCCGCCGGTACCGCTGAACTCACGCTCACCATTCTCCAGATTCTCGAGTCATGTACCCGTTTGTGCCTCTGAACTCACATCCCGGTCACTCTTTCAGATGTAAAGTTATGTATGATCATACCTCTGAACTTCCTTCCTGGAGGAGATCCTCCCCATGATCCAATACCCGTACTTTCAGTGCACAAAAAAGGGTAATCGATCCACAAATTTCCAAAACGGCCATGTCCTCATTACCTCTGAGTCGTTCCACTTCCGCCAGAAACAAATCACCCCTTACATAGAACTTCCATGTCCTCATTACCTCTGACTCGTTCTATGTGCCCTCCTTCATTGAGCCCACTCCTGTCATGTCCTCATTACCTCTGAATGGGAAGGCTCCGTCGAAGAAACCTTCATACTTGCCATGTCCTCATTACCTCTGAGTAAGTATGATGATCCCCTTTCGACCTATTATCTGTACCCACAACCGGAGTACGCCAAGGGTAATAGGCCCACAAATGTCCTATGTTGACCACAAATGTCCTCTGTTGACCACTAATACCCTCCGTCGAGTTCACTCCTGCCATGTACTCATTACCTCTGAGTAGGAAAACTCTACGTCTAAAAAAAAAAACTTTCCTGCTTGCCATGTCCTCATTACCTCTGAGCAAGTACGTCGGTTCCCCTCCATCCTATTATCTGTATCTTAAACCCGGATACACCAAGGATAATAGGCCCACAAATATCCTCAGCTAAGTTTCTTAGCACAAACATACCATCTCATCATGCCCCAGGAGCCCAGCTGCTCTACGGCATTCCTTTTCCCAATACCAAGAGCACCTACGACCACTTTGCCATGGCTGTTTCAGGTATCTTGACCAAAGCTTGTTATCTGTACCTAAAACCAAGGTATGCCATAGGTAACATGTCCACAAATGTATCCCCTATACGGGAGAGAACATCACCACAATATCACAGGCGCAGCAAGCAATACAAATGAAGGGTAGAATTGAAAGCACTCTTTACTTAAAGGAAGAAAAAAGCATTACATATTTCGGGATCATGTCCCCTTCAGAAAGAAAGAAAACAGGAACAAAACAAGAAGAAAAGGCCGACTATAATTCGGCATTGCACAACTCTAAGAGACGGTTTTTCACCAAGGCAGTCCCCCGATCAAGCCTCTGCTTTGCTCGACGCTCGGCCTCTTGGGATAACTGCTCTGCGTCATTCAAAGGTATATACGCCTGCCAGTTGTTCTCCATCTTCTTTAGGGCAAGCTCTAGATTAGCAGAAGCCCTACTGTACTTGTCAGCCTCCTGAATAGCAATCCCTTTCTCAATACGAGCAGCCTCAAGCTCTGACTCCAGGAAAGCCAGTTTTTTCTAGAGCTCGAGTATCTGTTCCCGGGCATCAGTTACCCCGCGGGAAGCATCCGCTTCCCGAGTTGTGCAATCTTCAGTCCGACGGCTCCATTGGTCGTACAACCGAGTCAGATCCTGGCGGTCCTTCAATATAGCCGGCTTGAGCGATTCCCGGGCAGCCATCACCTTCTCCACCGCGGTAATGAGAAAGTTGCGCTCTTGATTTATGACCGCGGGTAAATCAGTCTGTTGCAACAAGCGAAACTGGGCCACGAGACGATCAGCTTCTAATAGCTTAGGCTCCAAAAGCGCAGCCAGTTCCCCTCCTCCAGGGAGTGTCTTAAGGATATTAATCTGGCCACCGGCACATCGACGGGCCAGAGTAAAGGGAGTCCCCCTTTCCACCGCTGCCTCGATCCCCCTCTTCAGGTGGCGATGGAAACTGGCAACCACGTCCTGTAACGCGTCATCCAAGACCTCTGTAGAGGATTGCGTCAGAGGGAGAGTGGCAGACGGTACCGGAAGAGCAGCTTCAGAAGTTACTGCACCCGCCACCAAGGAAGCAAATTCCGTACGAAAAGATGCTTGAATGGCGGCTAACTCCTCTTCCGCCGCCCGAAGAGCCTGGATGCTCGGCAGGGAGGAAAGGTTGACCCCCGAAACCACATTTGCAGAGGAGGACATAGGAAGCATCGTCCCTTGTCCCAGCTGCACTGCTACCTGGGACCCCGAGCTCGACCCAGACGAAGGACCCTCGACGCAGGGAGGTTCCGTCAGGCCCTCTCCGGTAGGGTACGATCCAGCAATATCAATCACTGGCAATGAAGGGTTGGGATCTGAACATCCAAAGCAACCATTATTTGACATAATTTGAAAGAAAAGATGACAAGAACACATAGGCTTATTCACGAGCTATGGTTCGATTTGTATTACCAAGGGAAGAGCGTGGGGGCGACGGCTCGTTCACAGCCGGCGTAGTTTCCCCACCCACAAAGTCATCATGTTGGGGTTCGGATATCTCAGGGACGGGCGCGGGGAAGCCCCCATCCCCCTGGGTTGAGGTCCCAGCAAGGTGGGAATCCTTGGCCGCAACCGGAAGCACCCCAGCAGCAATGATAGCGGTGCACACATCACTGACTAAATGAGACAGGACCGGATCAGCCTCGGTAATCGGGTCCTGAGGAGCGAGCTCATCCGGCGCCTATAAAGAGCAAAAGAAACAAATAATTAGGCCATAACATAGAAGAAGAAGAAGAAAGGAAAATAGCTGAAGCCCAAATCACCTCAGGAACAACGTCCACATCATCAATAAACAGCCTGCGACGTCTTACCGCAGCGTGCTTCGTGGAATAGGTTCGGTCATCAGCGGTAGTCACGCGCCTGCTTCGTTTACGCGAAGGGCCAGGTACCACAGATGGTTGATCCTCCACCACCTCGTCAGACAGAGTAGACGATTGACCCACGGCCCTTTCAGCCGGCACGATAGGGGGTTGATTCCCAACTTCCTCGCCCGAAGAATAAAATGAGTCATCAGCATCTTGTTCGTCATCTTCCTCATCCGCCCTAGGGACTCTGAGTCCGGCACGGGAACACTGTTCGCCCCCCTCTTCCTCTTTTTGGACCCTTCTGGCTTCTCAGCCAAACCGATGCCAGCGATGAAGCTAGTATTCATATCAAAACCGACAGAAGGCTTGTTCGCTGCAACATGATAAAGGGCCGCTATATACAAGATATCCCCTGCCACCTTGGCATCAGGGATCGAGAAGCTGGCCCGGGTATGGGCCGCATTATAATAATGCCAAGCTCGGACGCCATCGAGCACACTGCCCTCAAAGCTCAAGCAAGCGCTAGGGCGATCCAGGAACAATTGACTATACCCGAATTGACGGGAGAATCTACTGGGCAGATAAGGCTCCAGGTATACTCTATTCCGGTAACGATACACCAGGTGCACGGGACGGATGTTGCACAACCAAAGAAGCATCGTCTCAGATAAAAGTTGGGGAGGATCAACGCCGTCAACGTGTACTCTCCTTACTTCTCCAGGGGTGAATTCAGGAAGAGATACGAAGAATTCGGGCCCATTAACTCTTGCCAACGCCCTCCGGCAGGCCGGCATGGTATCGTGCTCCCAAGGCTGATGACGATACCGGAAAAGGAAGGCGTCATCATTGATGATATTTTCATCAGTTCCTGGCCTCATCAAAGACCGATAGTGCATCAATAACCACCCCATGAGGTAGTGGTATGGTAGTTCTATCCGTTCAAAGTCCATCGACACATCACGAGCAATGACTTTGGATGAAAAGGCACGAAGGCCATGGTGTATGCTACACACCATGGCCGGAAGGAGCGCCAGTCTTACCTTAAAGACCAATTTCACAGCAGGAAGAATGAAATGGCGGCTGATCCTTTCCATAGAACCCGTGCCGCCCGAGACTACACAGTTGCGTAGCCACACCATCAAGAACCCAGCTAAGATCGCTTTATCAGATATCTCCCGGGTACCATAGTGGAAGTAACTGAGGGAGTCAGTACGACTCCCAAATCGGTCACGGGTAGACCTCGACCTTTTGACCTTTAACATCATGTCTTTCACCTCCTCCGGGGTTCGAGGAGTTCGAGACGAAACTTGGCTGGAGGGACGTAACTTGAAAAGATACAAAACCCAGGCCGTGGTGTGAGAGGCGCTCCCTTCTGAGCTATTTTCTTTCTTGATAGCCATCTGGTGGCAGGCGCTATGATGGCACAACAGTTCTTGGTACATGGCGACAAAACCAGGAAATCGTCGATCCAGGTCTTCGAATTCTTCGTTCGTCGGTGTATATGCTTCAAAAGCTTCACCTCCCCACGGTAATTTAGAAACAGCGTGCATCTCATGGAGAGCAAGCCCCAGCTCTCCTCCGGGGGCAAAGAAAGTCCCTGTACGCCGATTATACAGCTCCAAAAGAGCCATAAACAAAGGCTTATTAATAGGCAACCCATAGCAGGTGCCCCTGACGGCGTAGTAGAGGTCAATTTCTCGAAGGTATTCCCCATATTTCCTCAAGATCCATGAGGTAAGATTAGTCCATGTGGGAATGGGGTTGATCTAGTTCAGCAGCAACAACCTGCCTACGGGATAAGACCCCTTGCGAGCGAGCTGATTCAGAAAAGTATCAGCTAGAGTGAAGGTAAAATTAGGGCCAGTCGTGTTTATAAAAGTGTCAGGGAGCAGCCCCATCACAGTCTGACTCACTGATTCCTTGCCCGCACATACTAAACCCGTGCGCCTGTTGTAGTGGATGTTGCTCACAAACATTCCCTGTTGGGTAGGAGTCAGGGAGCCCACCATTGTCCTGCCCAACAGTACCATGTTAAACCACGAGAGAGGATAATGCCGCTCCATCTCGGGGATACAAATCTCTACTCCATCTACAGAAAAATCCCAGTGCTCCGAAACATCCAGCAATCGGAAGTTCTTTATGGAAAAGGCGTCCCCAAAGAGAAAAGCCGGTTTCAGATATTCTCCATCTAGCTTCTCTGAATTCATCATTGAACAAAGAAAGTAGAAAAGTTGGTTATTAATGGCAGCCACCCTCTCCCTAGGTTCATTAGTGGGAAGCTGATCCACTATATGACGGATTAAGTCATCAAGCCGCACGCCCACGGGGAACTGAGCTGAACCCACAAGAAGCTCTCCTGCTGGGTTGGTTGGGAGGTTCACTAAAAAAAGGACAAAGAAGAAACAGGATTAAAAGACGGTTAAAGCAAAAAAATCACTGAATAAAGAAGCTCCCACAAGCCTATGCGGTTCGGATCAACACAGCCTCATGCGGCCCAAATCAGATGGGAGTTCCATATGACACTAGCTCGATAGCTTATGCGGATCAGATGAATATACGCGGTTCTAACAGAAGAGCTCATGTGGCACAAAATGCCACGCGGTTCAGCCTGCTAGAAACATATGTGGCTCCATTCAGAGGAGACTTTATGCGGTTTTTTTTTCTCATGCGGTTCAAACATGGGATATTTTCTATGCGGCTCGGGTATGAGAAAGTCATGCGGCCCATACAGCATATGCGGCTCTGCCATCAACTTGGGTAGAGGCTTGTGCATAAATATGCAACAGAGCCATGGGTTCTCAAGATTCAAATGCAACCCTTACCATTGAAAGCGGGACGAACATCAGAGGGCACTTCGGGCGCTTCGGGCTCGACGGCCGACGAAGACGTCACCTTCTTGCCTTTCGCGACGGCGGAAACGACTTTGGAAGACTTAGGAGCCATTTGCTTCGACGGGCGGACAAAGAAGATCAGAAAGAAGAGACAGCAAAAAGAGTAAACGAAAGAGAAGGTAAAGAAGTCCCTCTGGCCAAAGTCATCCATATTTATAAACAAGAGTGAAGCATTTCGATCCCCGTGCGTACACACAGACCGACTCTTCGGTTACCAAAATGAACCGTCGAAAATGAAGGCCAAGCTCCTCGGATCCCGCACCGAAAAGTGGCCTTTAAAGCTGACACCAAATCAACAACATTTAAATGCAAAAGATTGCCATACGTGGAAATAATGACGTGGCAAAGAGCCGTACGGATGAGACACTCCTACGGCTGAACAAACTATGCGGCCAAGATCTCTATGCTGTCAGGGTTTCATATGCGGCTAGAAGAACACAGCCATGCTTCTTATTCAAAGTATTTCAATTTTGCAAATTGAAAACTTTGAAGGGGGTCTTGTAGAAGCATGAAAAATATTAAAGAAAATAACCCATACGGCCAAAGAACCCCATGCGGCTCAGAAAGCCCATTCGGCTCAGAGAGTCATGCGACATAAGGGACTATGCGGCCCAAGACATCCCATGCGGCTCAGAAGACACGTGGCGGGACAGCCCTCTCCTCTGCCCTCTCGCATTAATTGTTTGACGGCTGACAACTCTGAAAAAGTGACAGTCCTGACACAAAAAGAAGTGATTATGACGCTGTCATAATGACAGACTTCTAGGGAAGAGAAAAGAGATCTCTGACACAAATCCTCCTAGAGCCATAAAAATGCCACGTGGCTTTGCCACGTGGGCGTTCGTATGCGGCTCGAGCAAAGACTCGTCATACGGTTCAGAATAAAGCCGTCCTATGCGGCTCAGGCCGAGACAGCCTCATGCGGCTCGAGCAAAGACTTCTCATGCGGATCAAGAGGACCATTTCTATGCGGCTCAGGCAGATGTATCCCTATACGGCTCGCAATGATTACCTTTATGAGAGGGCCACTACCCAGGCAGCCCTGACACGTGGCCCTAACCATATGCGGCCCAAAATCATATGCGGCTCACTCGTCATGCGGTTCAGATCATCCTAATGGCTCCTAGGACACGTGTCCTAAGCCGATCAATTTTTCAGATTTATTGCAATCAAAAGATTGGGTCAAATTCCAATAATCTGGGACACGTGGCAGCAGAATAAATCTAATTTATTCACAGATATCAGAAGTTCATTATGAGAAAGATTTATTTCAATCAGCATTAATTGCTGATGGGATTTGGTGTAATCTACACTCAATGGTTCGGATTCGTCACAATAAAAAACGAACAGCCTAGATTGACCAATCCACAGGCCGCCGCAATCTCCAAGAGGCAATCATTGGCAACCCTAATGATCACATCCCATTATTATAAATAGCAAGGTGTCATTCCCTTGTAAAGGATATACTATCAGAGAGAGATACGCCCATATACACAGAGAGCTTCCCTCCTAATAATTAGAGAGGAAATACACAGAGAGAGAGAGAAGCCAGAAGAGCAACACGAGGAGAGCAAGAAGGGCATTTCTTCGTTAACGCCAAGCAGATCTTCCCCGAGCCAAGGCTGCATACCGATCGTCCAAGGAGTAAGACAGAGCGGCCGTCGCTTTCCCGAGCCTCTTTCGTTACCCCCCAGAATCTAAAATAAACAATTGTACTTAGACTGCTGTACCTAGGTTTTCGTCCCTAGGCTTTCTTTGTACAAGCGAGTTTGTAACGTAAAGTAAAAGTCCAGTCCTCCGATAATTGTTCTGCTCTTTTATATTTCATGGCAAACAAAGATATAGTGATAGGTTGTCGTATCATCATTGCCGAGGGATGAGGGTCGGAGGATAGTCAACTTTATCTACGGCTACATAGTTTCTGCCTCGCCAGTCGAATGGCTGCAAGGACTATGTCTTGATCACCATGTCGTACCGTAGATTAATGCAAATGGAGCTGGAAATATCCGTCGCTAACCGGTCACTAGTCCGTCGCTAACTGAGATTGTCACATACACATATGTATATCACAGCTAGATGTATAGATATATACATCTATATAGAAGCACACAACTGATAGAACACGCACTGTCCTTGAGACAGTGAACATATACACCACGAATCCAAACCCCATATTCACATTTACTAATCCAAACACCACCAAACTAATGGATAACACCCAATATGGATAACACATTATTTAGCCAATATATAAACTCAGATGAATTTGAGAAGCAAAGCCCCCCGCCGCTCCCGACCAAAGCCCGCCGCCCCAAGCCCGTCGCCCAGTAGTTCGGTTGCATATATATATGAAGAGTGCTTATGGCTGTGCGTCGGTTGCAAATACCCCCGACGCCCCCGCCCCAAGCCAGCCGCCCAGCCACCGATGCCGCCGCGCCAAGCCCGCCGCCCAGCCTCCGACGCCGCCGCCCCAAGCCCGCCGCCCAGCCCTCGATGCCCCCGCCCCAAGCCCGCCGCCCAGCCCCTGACCCCCCCGCCCCAAGCCACCGCCCAACCTCCGACCCAAGCCAGCCGCCCAGCCCCAAGCCCGTCGTCCAGTCCCCGACGCCCCCGCCCCAAGCCCACCGCCCAGCCTCCGACCCAAGCCAGCCGCCCAGCCCCCGACGCCCCTGCCCCAAGCCCACCGCCCAGACCCCGACCCAAGCCAGCCGCCCAGCCCCCGATGCCCCAGCCCCAAGCCCGCCGCCCAGCCCCCGACGCCCCCGCCCAAGCCCGTCGCCCAGACCCCTACCCAAGCCAGCCGCCCAGCCCCAGACGCCCCAGCCCCAAGCCCGCCGCCCAGTCCCCGCCCCAAGCCCGCCGCCCAGCCTCCGACGCCCCCGCCCCAAGCCCGCCGCCCCCGCTGCCCCTATACGATACCGCGAGAGAGAGAAAGAGAGAAAGAGAGAGAGAGAGAGGGGATTACCTTCGGGAGAGAGAGAGGAGAGGACGCCGACGCCGATCACCAAAGCCGACACCGACGAGAGAGAGAGAGAGAGAGAGGAGAGAGAGTGAATTTGGGGGGAATGCGAAAAGTTCCCTCTGCCGTTTCATTTAAAGTCTGGCATGTATACTTAGCGACGGACTAGCGACGGCTAATAACCCGTCGCCCATTGGTCGCTATTTTTGATACTTGTCGACTGAAAATCCGTCGCTACATAGTCGAAGAAATGTCCCGCCAATTTTCCACACAATTCCCGCCAAATAATCGACTGCGTAGCGACGAATGGCGATCCGTCGCTATATCTCCGACGCCCTTGCGACGGATGTGCGACCTTTCCTCTCCCTAAAATTAAAATATAAAATGTAAAGGCGTGTGGTCGGTAATCCGTCGGCGAGCTGCCACGAAGCCGTCGCTAACGCCGACTGAAAATTTCCGTCGCTAATTTACTGTATTTTGGTAGTGTTGCAACCTATTTCATTCTAACTAATCATGACTTAGCCTAACTAACCAATACTAATTAATACTAACCATGGCCAATTAGACTAGCTATAACTAATCTAGGTTAGGTCAAATCTAGGTTAGGGCTAATCTCAACCACATGGCAATCAATTAAATAATATTTAAATCATACCATTCCAAATAATCATATTAAATTCCAAATAATATATATTAAATTCAAATAATTCAAAAACGACAAAAATATCCCTAAACTAGAAATGTGGTAGTGACACCACTCCTGATGGAGTACTAGAACTAAGATATACATTCAACATTGACATTTTTATTTCATGTTCCTTAACATAGTCTTCAGATATAAAATTATGTGTGGCACCAGAATCAAATAAAGTATGAGCAGGAATACCATTAAATGACAATATACCTGTCACGACAGTATCTGATGCAAATGCTTCTTCCTGAGTTAATGCAAAGACTCGGCCCTAAGTACCGAGCCTCTGATTCTGTGGTGGCTGATGGGGTCGTGGTGCCTGTCCACGATTCTGTTGATGCTGGTGATGATGTTGTTGCCTCGGAGGGTTCTGGTTGCCCCTCTCTGGACAGTTGCGAGACATGTGGCTGAATTGACCACACTTAAAGCATCCTCCTTCTAAGATATTGCACTCATTAGCAAAGTGCCCTCTGTTGCGGCACTTGTTGTAGAACGGCCCAATCTGATTGGGACGCTGATAGCCACCATGATTCTGGCGCTTTGGCGCCTCATATCTACCCCCGTTGTTTGGTCTCTTATGATGCATATTCTGTACCGACGCTTGCACTGGCGCCGTCGCAGGATAGTATGGGTCCAATTCTTTTGTGTGCTCATAAGACTCCTAAAAAGTCTTATACTATGAACCACAACTTGACCCTTCAGAGCAGGCCTCAAGCCCTGCTCAAAGCGACGAGCCTTAGATGCTTTGTCAGTAAACTTCGTAATTGCATACTGAGATAGTCTTGAAAACTCTGCCTCATACTCCTTCACTGTCAAGTTTCCATGTTCGAGCTTATGGAATTCTAATTCCTTAGCTCGCTGCTCAATCGAAGAGAAGTACTGAGCCAGAAAGGCCTCTCAGAACATCTACCAAGTAATTTTCGTTGTCCCATTCACCCCCGCAAGGATCCTTCTCTGACCTTGCCACCAGTAGTATACATTGGAAACCATCAGTAATTTCACACACGATACCCTCTTGGACCCAGCACTACCCAAGGCTTCCAGATGGTCCTCCACTTCAACTAGCCAATCCATAACAATAGTGGCTTCCTCCGTTCCTTTGAATTCCTTGTTGCAGATTTTTTTGAACTTTGTAATGTTGGTTACTGCAGTTGTTTTCTTAGCCGTCGGGGGTTCCTCTGCCTCCACAATCTCGCTCTCCCTTGAGACTGGAGTGCCTTGAACCCCATTGTTCACTACTGATCAGACCAACTGTTGCAGGGTATCTAGCTGCTTTTGTTGGGCTTCAAATTGCTTTATGTTTTGCCTTTGCTGGCTTTCCATCATAGCCAACATCCTCTCCATCGGGTCGGTTGAGGCTACCGCCCTTGAGCTACTCGCATTGTTCGTGGAACCCGCCTTCATCATCTCTACAAAAATAGAGAAGCTTGTTAGTCTCATAAAACCAGTTGCCCTTGAGATGGACTTATTGTATGGAACATCTCATTTCGGGACATTAAAACCAAATTTTTCAAAAATCAATAAAGCTTGTGTCATTTTGAAAATCTCAAAACCAAGAAATTCCCAAGGAAGTAAAGACGTACTTTGATACCAAATTGTCACACCCCGATTCGGGGAATCGTTCGCCTCCGCTTTGATTCACGCCGAATCATTCGTCCTCGCTAAGATGTGATGCCGTACAAATCTGAAATTGTACTTGTATAAGGCGTGCTCGTGTTCCTTTTATAAAAGAGACATTTTGAATAGAGATTCACAGCAGGTTAACAAAGAAGTTGGGCAACACATATATGATCTGAAATAAGTTCTTTATTGATATCTTTGATATTATAGAAAACATAAGGCTCTCAAACAATCGAGATGAAATACCAAACTTGGCTACAACTTGCAGAAATATTGAAATGAGATACAACTTGTTCCATACATCATATTCTTTTATTAATAATGCGACAATAACCATCTTCAGCAAAATGCCTTCTTCTTCTAGTAGAAACTTCAAGGACGTATGAAGCTTCTAAAGAGTCGGACAGCAAGCCTTCAGCGTCTAAGATTATCCATGAAGTTTTCGACACCTGTGGAGACGAGGGTCAGTATATTGCCACATATGTACTGGTGAGCGGCCGTAACCAATCTCACCATAAATCAACAGTAGTAAATTACATGAGTGTTCACTATTGATTTGTGATCTTTCTATCTTGCCTTAGGGTCCATTAACAATTTATATATTTGATAAGAAATATAAGAAGCACACAGTGATGTTAGAAACATAAGCAATTCATGTTATTCTAACATAAACAATTCATATTGATCACCAATTTAGTAAATCTTACCCACTGTCGATAGCCATCCATGTACATTTATGAATACCACTTACTCTTGCCTGCATAAGATATTGTTAGCTATGACACATGTCTATATGAAGGTCACTGGCGATACGCCATCTTGGATCGTCTTACAGGTATAATAGCACCCTTATAGTGCAGGTAGCTAGCCCCACTGCAAGTCCTGTATAACGATGTCAGTATGTCGGCATCAATCCTTGTTCCCCCTAGGACGAACCGGGTCCGTGGCCGCGGATTACCGTTCTGGGAACTACCTTGTATACAAGTTGTCCATGACCTTGCACGCAATGTAACTTAACTAATAAGAGACATAACATGCATGATAATAGCATCTTCCAAACATAAGTCGTAGTTCTCATTTCATCTTGCCAACTTGCCATCTTACCATCTTGCCATCTTACCATCTTACTTTGAGCCATAGGCTCGTATAATCATTCATCCAACCGAAGGACTATTCATTAGTGTTATCATTCTTTCGAAGCAAGGTCCGATATACTTACCGCCCAATACTTGGGTCTTTGCATCACCTGTTCAATAATTCATATTGTAATATACAAGCATATTTGATTTGCAACATAAGTCTAGTCATGTGATAATTTATCTTTTATTATCTTTCTGAGTTATTACTAGGCATCTTTTATTAAGCACCGAACACAATAATAAGTCTGTCATTGTTACGCACGAAGATTAAGGATCGTCGAAGGATCAAAGCCACTCACTTGTTGGTGAATTGCCGAGAGAAAGAGGTCTTCCACGCAACGTCAAGCTCGGTTCACTGCGTTAGCACCTGCATTGGCACCAATGTCTGGTCAGCATACTTTTTCTCTTTCTTGCAGCGATTTGATATGAAATGCGTAGACAGTGAAAGTAAATCTATGAAAACATTCATCAAAAACAATCACGAAAACGTACACAAAAGCCAACAACAAAAGCTACATCGAAAACCAGCAGGGTAACGGTCTCGGGACAAGCGACTCTTATATAGAACTCTTCTCCCAAGATGTGCGCTACTGCATCTTGGGCATCATTTCAAAAGAGTCCAATCCATGATGAGGAAAGGATCGTAATTCATTATCCCACGATCCTGGTAAAGTTTCCCCAAATAAAGTTTCCCAATTCTCATCCGACTCGGCCATTCGACCGCTAGCCTGATCCCTGCTCCGCAACGGGATTCAAGGCATTACAGCAATCTCCTATGGTTAATGTAAACAAACTATCACAGCGAGGAGTATAAATGGACTCTGAAATGATGGCTTTGGACACTACTTGTATAAAGCTGAATGGCTTAGAAATCTGATTATGCATATACATGTTATTCATATTCTCGTTCCTGTTATTTCTATAAACTGTGATAATAAATCTGTTATTGAAGTACTAAGGCATGATTCTATGAATGCTAAGATGAACAGACACCTGCAACCGTACTTCAAGTCAATAAAGAGCCTATTAGGCAAATATGTTATTCTTGACTATATAAAGTCAGAAAAGAACCTTGTAGGCCATTTGACGAAGGATCTGTCTAGGACATTGATATTCCTAAAATCATCAAGGGGGATGGGGTTAAGCCCATAAGTAAGTCATTAGCCGTGGCAACTCAACCGAGTCTGATTGGAGATCCTAAGAGCTGGTTCAATGGATAGAAACAAGTTGCACTTCGGTGACTAATATGGAACACTGATCCTGATATTGAATTCTCAAACGTAATGCCCAAGAGGCTGTACGAGGTTGTACAATGATATTCCATCCCTATGGTGACAGTGTTCTGGTATAATATGGCTATGATGAATTTTAACTCTTAATAGGTCCAAGCATGATATGCATGGTTGATATCTATCACCAACCCTTGAGGACTTACCTATATAAGAGATCGTAAAGGTCGCGACTATGGGAAAGAGCGATCCCAAACAACTCTCATGAATATGGACTAAGTGCGCATGACCAATCAAAATTGCCACCCGATAGACCCAAGAACCTCTAGCATACTATGTGTGTTATTTTCTGAATCTGATTCAAGAAGTCTGATTTAAGTCATATTCCATCAAACACTTCCTCAGACAAAGACAATAGTCACTAAGTGAGATTTAAGGCTGAAGTCCATTTCATCTATACATAGTATATTCTTGCCCGAAAATTAACTATTCTTAGTTTTATGTTGTCTATGTTTTCGAAACTCGGCTTTTTTTGGGGGGGGGGGGGGGTGGGTGATTGTTGTCTGTTATTAAACAAAAGCCAAGTCCTCCTTTACCTATTCTTTGGAAAATTTATAGTTCAAGAATCATTCCAATTTGACCTGTGTAGCTGTTAAATTGGCAGGTTGGGTTTGGTTCTTTGGCTATATATATAGTGTTCATTTCTTCTTCTTGTGAACACAACTTTGTTTCTTTTGTAGTGAACATTTCCTACAAAAATCTCTTTCTTTCTACTCCTCACCTATAAACAACAAATTCTGATCTTCAATTTTTGGACAAGGCTAAGTTCGGGTCACTCTCTCCGAGTTGTGTGCGACGACGAGAAGCCGACAACATGGGGGTCTTCCACTAGGAGCATTTGAGAACAGTCTGCAAATAGACCTCGAATCAACTCTTAAGACAGTGCGTCCTTTGCGACTTTTCCTGAGGCCTGTAACACTAAAACTTTGTTTAAATTTTATTTACAGGTTCAAGGAAAAAGAATATTTTACCAACAATCTATGGGTAAGATTTGGATATATATGTGGAAGTCGATCATCGTCTTCTTGTCGGCTTTCCTCGACCAGAAATGTTATTTTTGTTTGTTGCATCTTTTCAATGAAAACATCATTCTACGTCCCAGATTTACCGTGCATATTTACCGTGCACTTTTAATGCTAATCTTAGATTACATGGAAATGTGTGCATGTACACACCTCCATGCGATCAAACAGTTGAGAATGAAGGATGCAGGATGAGTTCAACACATAGAATAATTTCTCCAATTTAAGGGTTTAGTAGCTTCTGTCAGGGGCGGATCCAAGGCAAGGCTAGGGTGTGCTAGAGCCCACCCAAAAAAAATTAGTTTTTTTTTCATATAATTTTTTTTGGTATTTTTTTGCGAGTCAATCTATACCTAGCCCATCCTAACCAATCTCAGTTCAGGTTTCTGGTTCCCCTCTTGGCTTCTGTACTCGGACTCGGGAAGTAATGACTCATAGATCTAGAAAGCTATGTTATAAGCACCATAAACTCATGGCATAAATGTTCAGAACGGAGGATGGTCAGTGGTAATCATATATTTAGAAGACCAACGAGGATGGCGATGAGGTTGAGGGAGGCTCCTCGGAGTCATTCTTTGATTATTAGCATGGAACGATGGGCTATATAACATGCTCGAGAGCAAATCGGTGGATCAGAAAAGCCGGAAACCTATGTTGCGCACAGTCTTGCAAGATATGTTCTACATTGCAAACTTTCTACTTCTTTTCTTACCCTCCCGGAGTGTATTCTCCAGCAGCTTGCTGTAGACATCCCACAATTCTCTTTTCCTATTCCTGTTGATTAAATTGGGTATTCAATAAAGACTACTTTTTTTCCAAAAAAAAAAGTATGTCCTAAATTATTTTGGAATATCTATAATGTCTGATAGTTATTGTCGGGAACTTGATAATGCTCTCCATCAAACTTTTCTAACTTACAGAAGTCAGTGTTTAGGAGTGAAGCATTAATGTTTTCCATCGTAGCAATAAAGCTTTGAGATTGTTATTGTCGGGAACGCCGGGGCACGCTATTCGATGGAAAATACAGAAACTGAAACAGTTGTAAAGACAACGTTTCAAATGCAATTCCTTAAAGAAGGTTTTGCAACAGAGATCCAGAAGGATTCTGCAAATTATGAGATCTAAAAAGATATCGTAATACACGAATAATCTAAAGAGATTTTCGTGATCGTAGCAAACTGGCAGTAGTGCCTTCTAAAAAGAAGATACTGACAGAACTGCTAAAGGCAACAGAAGGATGACAGGCGAGAGATGAAAATGCTGGGGTGAATTATCACCGTTGCTCAAAGCTTTATTCGTCCTCTGCGAACAGCTTCCAGGAACCAGCAAGGTTGACAGAAAACCTTGGAACACTCCTGCTCTTCTGACTCCTCGAAAGACGGCGAACTCCTCTGGCAATGGCTCTACTCTTCTCTCTCTGTTTGAAGTAACAGAAACCACGCGTACTAAAAAGTACTAGTGTTTGTGTTAAAGAACACGCTCACTACTCTGTTGTATTAAAGAACACTTAGAGTTTTTTCTCCCTGGAATTCTGATTACTCCCTCCCACAGAGAGAGGAGAGAACCTGCATATATAGCCCACGGGGCGGTTGCCAAGCAGTTGCCTGAACTTCAGGGTAGTGGCAGAACCACTCCTGAACGTGCAGCAACTGCTGCAACCGTTCCCGCTCTAATATGCAGCCAGCCATACGCACACTGCGTACGCTGCGCACTCTACGCACGCTGTGCACACTGCGCGTACTGGGCTGCGTAACTGGGCCATGCGCCTAGCGACGATGCTAAGTGCAAAGTGCGCCAACAAAACGCCACATTACGCCTCATGAGCCCTTGAGTCCGAGTCCGAGTCCGAGCCCGAGCCCGAGTCCGAGTCCGAGTCCGAATCCGAGTCCGAGTTGCTAGGCCCCAACGGGGCTTAGCTCCATGGAAATAAATTTCCAAGAGCAAAAAGCTTACAGCTTCTTAATTGTTGATTAAGCCTTTATACCATTAATAATTAATCCCACATGGCACACACCCATGTGCAGTACATGTGCATCTCCATAAAGAGAAAAGACTTATATATGTGGAGATACACATTCCTTTCTAGCCGATGTGGGACTAAAAACCAAAACAAAAGGCTACAAACACAACAGTTTTAGTATGTCCTAAATTATTTTGCAAAATCTATAATGTCTGATAGCTCGTCCATCCAATTCCAATACAAGGCATAGAGCAACGATTGAGCATAGGCACTACACTAGGGACGAGCATTATTCAATTTAGGACCGAAAACCAAACCAAATCGAGCCAAACAGAATAAGATATTGGATTCGGTTTAAAAAAATTGGTTCTATTTCGATTTTGAAAATGCTAAAAAAAAATTATTCAGTTTTAATTTTGGATTTCGATTTCGGTTCAAAATCGAAAAACGAATAATTTTTTTTAGTTTATATATATATATATATATATATATATATATATATATATATAAATTGAAAATCGAACCGATTTAATTCGGTTCAGTTTGATTCGGTTATGGGCTATTTTCTTTCGATTTCGCTATCTTATTTAGTTTTCGGTCAAATTCGATTTTTGATTTAATTAAATCGAATTAATTGAATGCTCGTCCCTACTATACACCGTGTCCAAATCTAATGAAAATATTTTTCAATCCAAATTTGTTGGATCTGTGGATTCCTACACTCTTTGGAGTCAGGCGCTGCTTTCTTCAAGATCCAGTTGGATCCTGTTGATTGACAAAGATTGTGATGTCGGGCCTGTCGGCATTTGAACAGCTAGTATATGTATATATCATGTTGATAGACGAAGATTGCCTACCATGTCGGCATTTGAACAGCTAGTACATATCATGTATTGTTGATAGACAAAGGTCGCCATGTCCGCATTTGTTACGATGGTGTGGTGGTCCGTTGTCACATGGATGCACCCCACAGCCCATCCACTGTGCATAGCGTGTCAAGCAGCTGGCGGCCATGATGTCTATCCATTGGGCCTGGACCCCCATCTCTTTTTTTTTTTTTTAATTAATTGTGTACTCAGCGTTAGAAACGATGGTAAGGACGCGCAAAGTACAAATCATATGCTGCCAGACTTGTTTGGGAAGCAACATAAAGCTCAAGTGATGTAAAACAAGAACTGTAGTAGTGAAAATATTTTTGTTAGAATTAGCTAAAACGAAAATAGTTTTGGAAAATTACGTGGAATATATGTTTCGCCATATGAGTTGCCGGAAAAAATGGGACATTAAAATTCGGCCAACTTGTTGGCTGAAATCCAACGCATGCTTTGATTTAATTGGGGGCATGATTTAATACATTATGGTGGGTTGGTTTAATTGGAGGATAGTGGTGGATTAGAGAGATGAAAAGATTATTAGCTCTCCCAGAAGAAAATTTAATGATTTGAACGAGTTATCATTTTTGTTGCCATTTGTTGTCCTAAAGTATTACTGGATAGTGTTCTTATTGGTCAATTTGTTTAGTCTTCATATTTTATTCTATTTCTAGATTATATATGGCAATATGGGGGCTTTCCTTTCATCTTAAAACTTTTGCCTTGTAGCATCTATACACCGACGACAAAGTCTCCACCATCCCTCGATTAAACCAACCTACCACCATTTATTAAGGATCTGTTTGGTAGACAGAATTTGGAAGTAGATTTGATCTTCACTAGAAATTGGAACGGGGAGAATACAAATTCAACGTTTGGTTCATAGAAATTTTGGGGACAGAAACTTAGAGGAAAGAAGAAGTGCAGTTCATGTCCCCCTCTAAATGCTGGTTCCCACATCCTCTCAAAAAAAGAGGATGTGGGTTGAAGTGGACGAAGAAGAGAAAGCCGTTGATGATGGGCTGCCGGTGTTGGACTCCGGCGAAGGAGAGGGCGCGGGCTACCGACGTCGAACTCGAGGAAGGAGGAGAGACGGTAGAGAGGGGAGGACTCCGGCGGAGGAGAGGGTGCGGCTACAGGTCGCCGCTGCCATAGAACAGTCGGGAGGTGGCGAACCAGTCGGGACGGCAAAGGATTGTTTTGAGTGTGATTTTTTTTTCTTTGAGAAAGAGAACTCTCTCTCTCTCCTCCTCTTTTGATGGATTTTTTATGGTATTTTTTTAATGGGCGCATTATGCAAGGAACGAGAGTAATTAATGGTGTAATTAATGGGTATAATTATTATAATTAATGGCATTTTTAAACTGCCTTCTTAATTACAATTTTTTTTTTACTTAAATCTAACTATCTACTATTAATTAATGTGTAATGAAGAAATTATTATTGTTGTGGTTGTAATTATTATTATTTTAATTAAAATAATTATCATAATTTTTATTTTAAAAAATACTTTTTCACATCCCACTTCTCAATTTTTTATCCCAATCAAACACCTTTGTCCCCTGCTAGGAGGACAAGAAAGTGAATGGATTCCTATTACTTTTTTTTACTTGAAAGTTCAAATCCATATTTTTCTACACTTACGATTTACCAAACACCTTCTACACGAAAGCCATGCGCTAAATTTTAGCCAACATGGTTGGCAAAAATTTAGCAATCTAAGATGGTGGAACGTACTCTCCACCTAAGTTTTCAAAACTACTTTAATATTAGCAAATTATATTAAAACTAATTTGCTACAGTAATTTTTTTTCCTTCCAACAACTATAAAAAAATTAGTATTTGAGCTAAGGATCTGTTTGGTAAATGGAAAGTGGGCTGCTGTTTTTGGATTCGGGTGGATTTGGCCCAAACGCTGAACATCCGGTGTTTGGTTATTAATAGAAATTTGGGGGGTCGATTTTCTCTCTCCTGATAAAATCTCCCCTCTCACTTTTCGTCTCCATACTTGGAGGTGGGACTCGGTCGTGGGAGCGGCTGTTGCTTTCCTTGGGTTCCTTCCCGCGCTGGAAGTGGTGTTGCAACTGTTGGTTTGTGGTCACCTCTTCCTCCATTTTCGCCACCTCTACTGTATGCTTGTCTATACCCCTTAAATCTCCATTTTTTTCACATATTTTGTAGATCTATGAATCTTTTCTCGGATTCTAGTGTAGATCTTGCAGATCTAGTACTTCTGTACAAATTTTTCCCCATCTGAATTTTTTCCTATTTTTTTTTGTACATCTACGAATTTTATAAGGATTAGAGTGTAGATCTTGTAGATCTATACATATATTTCCCCGATCTGTGGTATGTTAAAATTTTTTTACATACTTCTTGTCCGATTTGAATTTTTGTACGTTTTTTTCGTAGATCTATGAATAATTTTTAGGTTTCCAGTGTAGATCTTCTACATGTTTACCATATTTTGTAGATCTACGAATATTTTTTCGGATCTGTGTTTCTTTACTTGTTTCTGAAATTTGTTTCCCAATCTGTTTCTTTTTACATTTTTTTAGAGCTTCTAGATGTTGTAGATGTATCTACGTTTGTAGATCTACCAATATTTTATCTAGATGTTGTAGATCTACGAATATTTCTTCTAGATCTACGAATATTTCTTCTAGATGTTGTAGATCTGTAGATCTACGAATATTTCGTATAGATGTTGTAGATCTGAATTTTTCTACGTTTTTTTTTCCGATCTGTTGTTGTCAGTGAGAGTAGATCTTTGTAGATCATTTTTGGTTTTCCGATATGGTTTTTCTTGTCAGTGAGTGTAGATCTACAAGAAGCTTAACATATTTCTTTCCCGATCTGAATTTTTTAACATAATTTTCGTAGATCTATGAATAATTTTTCGGTGAGTGTACATCTTTGTAGAAAGTTTTGGTACTCAGTGAGTGTACATGTTTGTAATATATTGTTGTCAGTGTAGATCTTTATAGTGTAGATCTTTACATATATGTTTAAGTGTAGATCTTTACATATACTTAATTGATTTCAGTGCAGATCTTTACATATATTTTTAAGATGTTTACATAATTTTTTAAGGAAGAGTATTATTTTCAGTTTAGATCTTTACATAATTTTGTAACATGTTTCAGTATTTGTTACCCAAATTATTGATAATGACTATTTTTTGTATTTCATCTGCGTTCTTAATTATAGTATGTTGTGATGATGGGGAAAATATGAGGATTTTGAACAAACCTAGGTTTAGTGACTTTTGCAGCAGTTCGACATCTCATGTGATGGGTTGAAGAGGCAGCAATCTTGTATGGTTGTTTTGCATTCCTCATTACACTATGATAGTCGAAGAGGTAACAAAAGTTGCTAATTTGCCAATGACTTGAAATATTTTTCCTAAATCTGAGTCATTATTATTGCAGATGTGGTTCTTATTCTTTATTGTTCTTAACTTTTGATAATGAATAATTCTGGTATTATGTCCTTCATTTTATTTTTACTGTACTCTTTAATTATAGTAGGTTGTGATGATGGGAAAAATATGAGGGGTTTGGATGACCCTATGTTTAGTGACTTTTGCAGCAGTACCACATCTTCTGTGATGGGTTGAAGAGGCAAATACCTACTATAGTTGTTTTGCATTCCTCATTACACTATGATTGTCGAAGAGGTAACAAAGGTTGTGAGGTTGCCAATAGCTGGAAATTTTTCCCTAAATCTGAGCCATTATTATTACATATGTGGTTCTCATTCTTTATTGTTCTTAACTTTTGATAATGACTAATTCTGGTATTATGTCCTTCATTTTATTTTTACTGTACTCTTTAATTATAGTAGGTTGTGATAATGGAAAAAATATGAGGGGTTTGGATGACCCTATGTTTAGTGACTTTTGCAGCAGTTCCACATCTTCTGTGATGGATTGAAGAGGCAAATACCTGCTATGGTTGTTTTGTATTCCTCATTACACTATGATTGTCGAAGAGGTAACAAAGGTTGTGAGGTTGCCAATGGCTGGAAATTTTTTCCCTAAATCTGAGCCATTATTATTATATATATGGTTCTCATTCTTTATTATTCTGAACTTTTGATAATGACTAATTTTGGTACTATGTACCCCATTTTATTTTTATTATACTCTTTAATTATAGTAAGTTGTGATGAGGAGGAAAATATGAGGGGTTTGGATGACCCTATGTTTAGTGACTTTTGCAGCAGTTCCACATCTTCTGTGATGGGTTGAAGAGGCAAATACCTGGTATGTTTGTTTTGCATTCCTCATTACACTATGATTGTCGAAGAGGTAACAAAAGTTGCTAAATTCAAATGAGTTGAAATATTTTTCCTAAATCTGAGCCATTATTATTATATATTTATAGATGTTGTTCTTTAATCATCATAAGTTTTTATCACGACTATTTTCTGTGTTGTCCTTCATTGCATTCTAAATCTGCAGGCTGTTGTTCTTGTCTTCTTAATACTCTAGATTTACTTAAACATGACTACTGATTTTGTACCAAAATTCCTCATAATATTGTAGATTTTTTTGTTCTTGTCTTCTTAATATTGTATAATTTTAGTTCTAGTGGATTTTGTCCTTTCTTTTTCAAAGTCCTTCCTTTAATTATCATATGTTAGATGTTGTTCTTTAATCATCATAAGTTTTGATCAGGACTATTTTCTGTGTTGTCCTTCATTGCATTCTAAATCTGCAGGCTGTTGTTCTTGTCTTCTTAATACTCTAGATTTACTTGAACATGACTACTGATTTTGTACCAAAATTCCTCATAATATTGTAGATTTTTTGGTTCTTGTCTTCTTAATATTGTATAATTTTGTTCTAGTGGATTTTGTCCTTCCTTTTTCAAAGTCCTTCATTTAATTATCATATGTTAGATGTTGTTCTTTAAAGTTTTGATCAGGACTATTTTCTGTGTTGTCCTTCATTGCATTCTAAATCTGCAGGCTGTTGTTCTTGTCTTCTTAATACTCTAGATTTACTTGAACATGACTACTGATTTTGTACCAAAATTCCTCATAATATTGTAGATTTTTTGGTTCTTGTCTTCTTAATATTGTATAATTTTTTTCTAGTGGATTTTGTCCTTCCTTTTTCAAAGTCCTTCCTTTAATTATTGTATTGTGGCCTAAATCTTAGTCAATACTTTGTTATGAGAGTAGACTTGTTAGTACACTTGTGTGGGCATACTATAATTTTCCCCTTTGTAGGTTAGGATGGATTTTGAGGATCCATATGATCCCATGATACTAGCAGCTATTGCTAGTACACTGAGTGTGATTAATGTCGTTCTTTGTTTGCTGGATGATGAGGAAAATGAAAGAACGGGCATTGCTCGAGAGCCGTCTGAGATCAGACAACAGTGGAGAGATGCACACATGTATCGAATTTTATGGGAAGGGAGAGACAAATGTGAATCCTATCTTAGGATGAGCACGGCATCCTTCTACACCTTAGTACGTGCGCTGAGGGGCAATGGGTCCCTTCGAGATAGTCGTTGGGTATGTGTGGAAGAATAGGTTGCGATATTTTTGTACATGTTAGGGCACAAGTCCAAAAATAGAGTATGCAATGTTGACTTTGTGCGGTCAGGTGAAACGATTTCAAGATATTTTCATCTTGTTCTAAGAGCTATATTTACCCTACATGACATGGTCATGAAGCAGCCTGGTCCTGAAACGGCAATTGAGATTAGGCAAAATTGTGAATGGTTTCTTTATTTTCAGGTATTTATTACCTTACGGCTGTCTAACAAATATTTGTTCGTAACATTAAATTGGTTAACTAACATAACTAAGAAAATTGTAGGATTGTATCGGGTTGATAGATGGAACCCATATCCAAGCCACATTGCCTTCATCAGATGCCCCTCGTTTTCGTGGTAGGAAGGATACACTTACACAAAATGTATTAGCCGCTGCTACCCCGAATAAGAAGTTCTCCTATGTGTTAGCTGGTTGGGAGGGGTCTGCTAGTGATATGACAGTTTTGAAGGATGCTCTCTCTAGGCCCCCCTAATGGACTAAAAACTATTGAAGGTATTAAATAGTAAATCATGCAGATGAGTAGTAACTAGGAGGTCGTTATATGTTAACTTATAAGTGTGTTGTACATATCATTGTAGGCAAGTACTATCTAGTGGATGCTGGTTATACAACTATGCCTGGTTTCATAGCCCCCTATCGTGGTGTGAGGTACCATCTATCTCAGACCAAAGGACGTGAACCTAGGAATGCAAAGGAGCTCTTCAATTGGAGGCATTCGAAACTGCGAAGTAAAATAGAATGTGCCTTCGGTACACTTAAGAATCAGTTTTGCATTCTAGGATCCCAAAAATTTTACTCATTCTATACCCAAGTTGACCTTGTGATTGTTTGTTGTATTTTGCATAATTTTATAATAGGAGTAGACACTAATGATGGACTCAATGTCCTTGAAGTTGACAAAGATGCATCGACAATGTCTGAAAATGAGAGCATATGTCAATTCGAGCAATTCACGCAAAACAATTCACAAGCTGAACAAAGAACTGTGAAGAAGGCGTGGGAGGATTTTTGTGACACTATAGCAGCTGAAATATGGCATGATTACTGCCAGAGAAAGGGTACATGAACATGTCCCTAATCTTTTGTTTTTGCAAAGTGTACATTTGTTCCATTTTGGTACACTTTTGTTAGTCTGCCTGCGATCTGTAATTGACAGGAAAGCTTATATTTTGTTTCTTGTGGCACCACTATGGGGGAGTCAGACTACTGTTAGTCTATTCAGTTATAGTCTATTAAGTTCTTTAGTTATTTGGTATACTTTACTTTCCATGCTATGTTAACTACTGTGCTCCCTATTCAGTCTCCCTGTTCAGTCTCTTATGATTAATTCGGACAGCTAGTTATTTTCTGTGCAGTTTTCTCATTCAGTCCCCATACTCTGCCTTAAACTTTAATCGTATGTGTGGCAGGTGAAATGTTTGATAATTTCGGAAAACATGCTAATAGCCCCTTTGTTCCTCCTAAGCTAAGGTGTGCTTCTTTTGGAAAGAAGCAACAAGTCTTTCCCAAACAGGCTCACCTGCAATCTCACCTAGTAACTCCTTACCAAATGTTAACTGGGGTAGATCGGTAGATCCATATATGGATTCGTATTCATATATCCAAAGTAAAGGGTCTAATCCTGATAGGGAGAACAATGAGGTGGTTGCCACGTCCCCCGATAAGAAGAATAGTACGAAAAAGGGAGGTCAGAGCAACAAACAATGGCATCAATCCCATACAGACTTGCTTCTAACCGTTCTTTCTGATGAGGCAAATACGTGTGGTAAGCCCAAAAAAATTTCAAAAAATCTTCTTTACAAAAAGGGGCTGGTGTCGTCAATGAAACGTTTGTTGAGAGTTATACTTGGATCAACGTCCAAAATCACCTACGAGTGCAAAAGGGTAAATGGCTGGATATTTTGAAGGCAAAGGACATATCTGGAGCTGGGATGGGATGAAGAAAGTAAAACTGTAATTTTGGATGAGGAAACCTATAATGATCTTGATAAGGTAATATGTAGAACTAAGCTACCGATTAGATATTAGTTTCGTAGATTATGCTACCGAAGTTTTGTTACTAATAGCATATACTAATGTGTCTTTTCACTTTTTATATAGGCTAAATCAAGGTTGTGTCTATACATCAACAAACCTATACGAAACTATGAGTTGTTGAGGGTGGTATGTGGGGATGACCAGGCTACTAGCAGTCATTCTAGATCATGCTATGATCAATATTGTGGTATTGAGAAGGAGGTTGTTAATTTGGATGATGTGAATGAGGAGCCTATAGGTGAAAACATGGAACCTAGCAAGTCTTCTATCCCAACCAAGCTACCAAGTAAATCAAAAAGCTCACAATCATCTGGTGTTAAGCGTCGTAGAGAGATGGTCGATGAGTACATGCCTAATTTGGTAAACAGTTTGACAGTAATTGGCCATGATCTAGAGACCAGGGTTTGGGAGTATTCATGTTGCAAAGTTGGGTAGTAAGGTATGGGATCTAGTGGACTGTTATGAAGAAGCTGTCCTGAATGCTGCTTACGATTATCTTATTCAAAACAGTGATGATGGTAAAAGGTTTGTAGGTTTGCCCTTAGCACAACACAGCGAATGGGTAGAAAGTTTCAAGTCCAGGATGTTGCCCCCATCATATCAGGATTAGTTTTACTGATGCAGTTTGTGTCCCCATCATTTTGTGGTTAATGCAGATTAGTATAGCTTGCACTTTTATGTAAAAATTTGTGTTGCAAGTCTGAAGACAATTAAATCAAGACCTATGTAATATTTGCGTGGAAGAACACTTGCACTATTTGCTGCCTGTAAAACATTGGGCAGCTAGTAGCCCTAAAATATATAATATTTAGGGTTAAGACTAGGCTTTCATCCTCTGTATTAGTGTTTGTGAATTTATTCATATATTTTCTACTTTATTACAACTTTGGATATATTGCAGTCATAGACAACACCATGGCTTACTATGTTGTCCTGAAGAGAAGAAATTCGGGTGTCTATACCAAGTGGGCCCAATGCTATTATCAAGTCCATGGGTACAAAGGTGCTTGCTATTTCAAATTTCAAGATAGGGAAGAAGCTTTTGGATACTTCTAAAAGTCGATATATGCAGAACCACATACTCCCACACCTCAAGTTGCCCCTACGCAGACCAGTAGAACGTATGATGTTTGGGTTTTGGGAGTAATTTGTGTTTTTATTATCCTGTTGTTTAAAATAATCTTCTAGAAGCAACACTGTCACCAGTGAACTAGTACTGAAAACTTTTGTAATATCTGCACTTTATTTTGTTTGCAGGTTTCAACCCTGTCGTGGGGTTTTGCATTTAAGTTCTTTGAAGATATTTTGTATCTAAGTTTCCTATTGGTATTATATTTTATTTGCAGGTTTTTTTAAGCTCTTCATTGTTCTTTTGGGTGCAGTTTCCCTCATGATATTTTCTCATTAATCTTTTCAGGTTTGATTTATCATTGTTCTTTTAAAGATTTCCTGCAGTTTAATTTTGTGCCTTTGTGTTTTGCATTCTTCTATTTTTTCTGGGCATTCATTTTCTTAATTTGCAGGTTTCAAATTGTTTTCTATGATAACATTACATGTCTCATGACTTTTTTAACAACAGTGCTGCCAACTGTGTGGGCAATCATTTTTTAATTTTCTTTCATTTTATTTGATCTTGTACTTTGCTAATAGGCTGTGATGTTGTGGCAATTATGAGAAATATCATAATTACATTACTAGTGAGATTGGTGGCATTCCCTTGGGAGTGTGATGGATGGAAGAGGTACTTTGTTGCATTCCTCATCACATGATATACAAAGGTTGAAGAGGTAACCATATTCGCTAGTTTTAAATGATTTACAATCTGCTGTACTCTGAGCCTATATATTATTTTACATATTTTCCTATTTTTCACATGTTCTCTTCAATTTTCTTATCTGCCTGCTATCTGTTTTTCTTACTATGCTTCTGTCCAATGACTTGAATACAGATCTGCCAATTGGTTTGTCATTCATTATTAAAATTTCTTTCAAATGGTTTTCTATATTACTGTCCAACGACTGTGAGGATGGGGAAATTATGAGAAATTTCATAATTACATTATTAGTGAGATTGGTGGCATTCCCTTGGGAGTGTGATGGGTGGAAGAGGTACTTTGTTGCATTCTCCATCACATGATATACAAAGGTTGAAGAGTTAACCATATTCGCTAGTTTTCAATGATTTGGAATCTGCTATACTCTGATCCTATATTATAGACCTTCTTGTTTCTTTGTTGATACTGGTTTTGTTCTACAAATGATGGCTTTACTTGCCGGTTACACCTGGATTGTCTTTTACTAGTTTTGTTCTTTAAGAAATCTCATGTAATCTTCATATTTTCTATCTTATCTTGTTACTACACTTCTTGTACTTGAGTACAGTTCTGCCAATTGTGTGGCCAACTATGGGGGGGCAGTTGTTGCTCTCAATGTTGAGTACAATTCTGCCAATTGTATGACAATATTGTCTAATAATATTGTCTGATAATATTGTATGATAATAGGCTGTGATTACAGGAGCCAGGATGAGATAATTTTCACATGATGTAAGAAGGTTGAAGAGAACCATTTTTGCTAGTTTTGTAATGGTTCCGAAAGCTGAGCCTATTGTTATTTACTTTTTGGTTTTGTTAACACTGTTTTGGTTTTACAAATGATGGTTGGTGTTGCCAGATGGGCCCTGGAATGATGGAATTATTTTATGCAGTTCAATTAACTTTTTGTGAAAGTTGCAGTATCAATATCTTCAGATGAGGACTTGCAGCTGTGATCAGGATATTACTGCCGAGTTTTTTATATGCTGCATGATTCTTGATCAGGATATTACTGCTACCTCTTCTGTAATTAATTACGGACAAAATTTTTAGGAGTCTCGAAATTCAATCTCTGTTGGATATTCTTGTATTAATTTTTTATCTTTTCATGTTATATTTTTCTGGAAAAAGATTTCCTTTCTAAATCTTGGCTGCTCAGATTATCTATGTGTGCAAGTGGTAAGATGACCACTTTCATATGTGGTAAGCCTAACCAATATCAAACTTTGCAAGCCAAACAATGGATTTGGTTGAAGTGTAAATCCTAGCCATTTTCAGGTTGGCTATCCAAACAATGGATTTGGATTTGTAGAGGATTCAATACCAAAATCCTACTTACCAAACAAGATATCTGAATTTCCAAATCCATGATTTCAGCTGGAATTCAAGTCTGGATTTACAATTCCAAATCCACAATGACTTCCCACCCACTTCCCATTTACCAAACAGGCCCTTACAGAAAGTTAATGAGTAAATTTTAACGATTTAATGTTTATTTTTGGCACGTTCAACTAGAGGAGCACCACTTCCAACTCGCGAGGAATGCTTTTATTAACATATATTCACTCATGCATTTGTGTCATCGTCCTTTTAGCTGCTCTAATTTTCTGGATATATTATATTTTTAATTATCCAACGTTCTAATCTACGAAGCATGATAGTCGTATAGCAAATCTTATCAAACAGTCAGTTCCACTTCAGGGGGCGTTTGGTATGCGGTATATTTTTTTTATTCCCGAAAAAATTTAAGATGGAAATCTATTACCACGTTTGTTTGGCTTATAAAAAATTTATTCCCGGAAATTATAAATACCCGGATAAATAGTTTACCCACAAAACATGGAAATTCTATCCCTTGAGAATAGGTGGGTACTTTTTTTTTACCCGGACAAAAAAAATTGTCTAATTTTTTTTTTCTTTTTGGATCAATTTTGATTAGTTTTGAACATTTTTTTTCTTTTTTTGTCGTTTTTATCGTTTTTTTGTCAGTTTTTATCGCTTTTTCGTCATTTTTATCGTTTTTACCATTTTTTTTGTCGTTTTAAGCTACTTTTGGTCGTTTTTACCTATTTTTTTGTCTTTTTGTCACTTTTTGATTATTTTTTGTCGTTTTTTACCCAATTTTTGTCCTTTTTGTCGCTTTTTTGTCAATTTTTGTTGTTTTAAGCAATTTTTTGTCATTTTTATAGCTTTTTTGTTGTTTTTACCGATTTTTAGTTTTTTTTTTGTCGTTTTTGTCGCTTTCTTGTCATTTTTACTGATTTTATGTCGTTTTTTTGTCATTTTTGTCGCTTTTTTTGTCGCTTTTACTGATTTTTTTTGTTTTTAACCGATTTTTTTGTCATTTTTAACCGATTTTTTGTCATTTTTTGTCGTATCAATCGCTTTTTTTTGTTGTTTTTGCCACATTTTGATTTTTTGTCGTTTTTACCAATTTTATGTCGTTTTTGTCGTGTTTACCCTTCTTTTGTTATTTTTTGTCGTTTATACATTTTTTGTCGCTTTCTTGTCATTTTTGTCGTTTTAACCGATTTTTTGTCGTTTTTATCGTTTTTTGTTATTTTGTCGTTTTTACCGATTTTTTGTCCTTTTGACCATTTTTTTTCGTTTTTACCGATTTTTTGTCGTTTTTACCGGGTTTTTTATATTTGTTAATTTTTTTTCATTATTATTTTTTTTGGGAATATTTATATTGTCACCAAACATGGAAATGTAATTTTCCAGGGAATTTAATTCCTTGGAATTTGATTCCCGGGAATATAGAATTCCGGCTATACAGTATTTCGCATACCAAATGCCCCCTTAAAGTATTGTGATCACAAACTAATTTGGAAGCACTCTTCTATATTAACTACACAATTTTATGTTAATTTCAGGGCATAATTTTTCGATAAAACTGATAAAAGAAACGATTGTAAAAATAATGTTTCGTAGCAACACTTCAAAGAAGATGCATGACAGAGATCCTTTGAGGATTCTGGAAAACGAATTCAAATGTAGTACTTCTAAAAAAAGTACAAATGAATTGTTAGCAGCTGTGATTGTCCACTAACAGTTTCGAATTAGATCAGAACTGTTCTCGTTCAGAACGAGTACAAGTGGATAGAAGGTGAGGATGGCATGTTGGGGTGAATGATCACCGGTGCTCAAAGAGTGATTCGCCCCACACGAACAGCTTCTAGGAACCATCAAATTTGACGGAGAACTTTCAGAACACTCTGCTCTTCTGACTCCTCGGACGGCGCGGACTCCTGCGCTAAGTGGCCCCGGTGCACTTCTCTTCTCTCTTGAACTCTCTGAAAATTCATAAAGAATTGTGTTCTGAACACTTGTATATCTGAGAGAAAGAGTTGATGTGCTAAGTACAAAGTGCGCCAACAAAATGCCACATTATGTCTCATGAGCCCATGAGCCCGAGTCCGAGTCCGAGTCCGAGTCTAGTCGCTAAGCCCCTACGGGGCTTAGCTCCCATGGAATAAATTCCAAGTGCAAAAAGCATTAAGCTTTACCATGGAGTCTTATCCTTACCTCCTAGTAAAAATCACCGACATGGTTCCCTCCTTAGGGTCACCACCCTATGTGCACATCTCAAAAATATATCAAGTATATATAGAGATAATACTCATGGTACTTTTCCAATGTGGGACTAAACTTCACTAGGCAAGTGTTAAGCGCAAGCTCTCTTCACATGTTAAAGGAAAAGGTCCAACAATCTTCCACATATCTCGATATATGGATTTGAGTGTTTCCTACAATAACTGTCCATCATGTATTAGGAGAGATGTCACTAACGGCTTTGAATCTTCCTGCATGAGTCAAACAATAGACTATAATACAAGAATGGACTAAGCCTTGAATTCTGCATCATAGTTATAATTCTTTCCACTCACATAATGTAGTTGTATGTGCTTCTGGCTGCACATTAAAGATCCTGTGCCAGTCTGGTTTCAGTGTATAATTTTGGACATCTACAAGTTTATCCTCAAGAGACGGCCTGCTATCTCTGTCAATACACTATAGGTGAGTTCTTTATTAAAGAGACATGGCATGAAGCCTTGCTGCTTCCCTTGCGGTGCTACGCTGCTATGACATGGCCTAAAGTTGAGGCATTACCCCTACCCGGGAACCTCATCGTAGTGTTATACTATAGTAGCATGAGGTCAAGCCTCTTTTTAGTGCCAAACTATCCAGCATGAAGCCTTAGGCTCCCTTGCGGTGTTACGTCGCAACGGTATGGCTTGCAAGGTCGAGGCTTTATCCCTATCCGAGTACCTCATCGTGGTGTCGTGCCACTGTAACATGGAAAAAACCTCCCCTTTGTAGTGTTGTCTACCCCTCTTTAATTTTATTATACAGCATAGCCTACTGCCTATTTGCGGTGCTACGCCGCTGTGACTTGGCTCGCAAAGCCGAGACATTACCCCTATCCGAGAACCTCATAGTAGAGTCACCCCACTGTAGCATGGAGTTACACTCCTTGTAGTGTTGTGCTACCGTGCTTCCTGTAAAGCACACCAGGCATTCACTCAACCTGAGAACTCAATAAGGCGTTTAAGCCATCCTCAACATAGGATCTGTTTTCCATAGAAAACATACAGTAGACAATAGTGGTTGTAGGTCCGTAATCTGTCCATGCCATAGAGGACATATACCCACTGTTCCTGATATTTTTCCAATCAATGGTCCTTCCTTGAAACAAAAGCTAGACGCCTAGTAGATTTTTTTTAACTAATAGCAAAAAACTTTATGCAGGATTGCAATAACATAATATCAGAATGCCTTCAAGCCCATTTTACTTGCTGTATCATCGACCAGCTGGCGCTTGAGGCCCTTGGTGAACGGATCCGTCAGGTTCTCCTGACTCCGAACATCAATCACGGCAATAACACCTCTCTTGATGAGCTCGTGCACTGCCCTATGCTTAACCGCACAGTCCTCTTCTTCCCATTTAAGAGGTCATTTGATGCCACCGTCGCAGTCGCCTGGTTGTCGCAATATATCGAAATTGCCGGTATTTGTGCCTCAACCACTGGAAGATCATACATGAGTTCCCGAAGCCATTCTGCTTCCTCTGTTGCGGTATCAAGTACAAAGAACTCAGATTTCATGGAGGACCGCGAGAGCATAGTATACTTCTTTGACTTCCACGATATAGCAGCTCCATCCATTGTGAAAATAAATCCACTTGTGGACCTCTCGCTCTCCAACTCTGAGCACCAGTTGGTATCACTGAAGCCTTCTACTACCAGCGGATCTCCGCTGTAGTGCAGTACATTTGTCTGAGTCCGTTTCATTACTTTCTAGTGTTCAATGCCTGGGTTGCTCGTGAAACGACTCAGCATTCCCACGGCGAAAGCTATGTCAGGCCTTGTAGCGGTAGTAGCATACATCAAACTCCCGATAACGCTTGCATACTCCAGCTACCTGACACTTTCCTCTAATTAGGCTTCAGCTTCATATCACACCTGTAAGGCGTATCGATCCCTGGAAGATCCTGACACCCGTAGCGTGTGATCATCTTCTCAATATAACGAGACTGTGACAGCGCCAGTCCAGTATCTGTCTGAATTATCTTGATGCCCAAGATCACATCAGCTTTCCCAAGTCCTTTATACTGAACTTGCTCGAGATGAACTTATTTGTCTTCGTGACACAGTCCAAATTTGTACCTAGGATCATTATGTCGTCCACGTACAGACAAACGAGTACACCTCTTCCATCAGCGAACTTTGTGCAAACGCACTTGTCCGTCTCGCTGACCCTGTAGCAATATGACCTTATAACCTTGTCAAACTTCTCATACAACGTCTTGGAAGCATGTTTAAGACCGTACAAGGATTTCACCAACTTACAGACTTTCTCTTCAAGACCTTTGACGACAAATCCCTCTGGCTGTTGCATGTAAATTTCTTCAGTCAGCTCGCCATTTAGGAAAGCTATTTTCACATCCATCTGATGTATCACCAACTTATGTATTGCTGCGAGGGCAATTAACATTCTGATGGTGGTCATCCGGGCTACTAGAGCATACGTGTCAAAGTAGTCGATCCCCTGCTTTTGAGTAAATCCCTTGGCTACTAGCCTAGCCTTGAACTTGTCAATAGTTCCGTCTTCTTTCATCTTCTTCTTGAAGATCCATTTGTATCCGATGAGTTTTACTCCTTCAGGAAGATCAACCAACACCCAAGTGTTATTTAAGGTGATTGAATCAGTTTTATTGTCCATCACCTCCTTCCAGAAAATAGCATCTCTGGTCTTCATCGTTTCATCATAGGTAAGCGGATCTGCTTCCACTGATAGGTGACAAAGTCATTTTCGAAGTCCTTCGGCCTCCTCACACGATTAGCTGACGGCTTAATGAGTTCTGGTTCAACCGTTGTTTCAACAACATCTTCTTGGACCATATTCTTATTAAAAACTTTAGTTTCCTGCGTACCCTCATTGTTCTCGGAACATCCGCATAAATAATATTCTTGTGCCTTACAAATTTGTCTTCAAAATATTCTGCGTCGCAAGATTCAATGATATAATTTAATTCAATATCAAGAAATCTTCGAAGCATCACTCTTCTCGACATAACCCAAGAAGATTGTCTTTGTAGTCCTTATCCCAAGCTTCTGAATCTTCAGATCTGGAAGCTTCACATATGCCAGACACTCCCACACTTCGAATGACATTCAAGTTAGGTCTGACTTTGAACCAGAGTTCATGAGGAGTAACATCCAAAGTTGCATGAGGCATATATTTAAAATAAAAGTAGCCGACAATGCAGCTTCTCTTTGTAGCATTTTGGAAGACCCGCAGTCAACAGTATTGAGTTTATCATTTCTGTTAACGTTCTGTTCTTTCTCTCTGCTACTCCATTTAATTGAGGAGAGTACGGAGCAGTAGTCTCGTTGATAATTCCATGTACTTTATAGAATGATATAAATTCATGAGGTCGGTACTCTCCACCTCGATTACTTTTTATTCTCTTAAGTTGTTGTCCAGTCTGCCATTCAGCCTCGGCCCTGAACTCTTTAAACTTCTCGAATCCTTTGTCTTTGGCCTTTAATAGGTAGACGAACGCGTACTTAAAGAAGTCATTGATGAAGGTTATGAAATACTTTATCCCGGCCTTTGTAGAGAATTGTTTGAAGTCACAGATATCGGAGTGTACCAACTCTAGAAGATATGTGCTTCGATTAACCCGAGGAAAGGGTTTCCTTGTGATCTTCGTCTGAAAAGAAGATTCTGGGAAATGAATTCTAATATAGTACTTCTAAAAAGAAGGTACAAATGAATTTTTAGCAGCAGCAACGATTGTCCACTAACAGTTTCTGATTAGATCAGAATTTTTCTCGCTCAGAACGAGCATAAGTGGATAGAAGAAGAGGATGGCCTGCTGGGGTGAATGATCACCGGTGCTCAAAGCTTGATTCGGCCCACACGAATAGCTTTCAGGAACCAGCAAGTTCGACGGAGAACTTTTGGAACACTCTGCACTTCTGACTCCTCGGATGGTGCGGACTCCTACGCTAAGTGGCGTCGGTGCACTTCTTTTCTCACTTGAACTCTCTGGAAATTTGTAAGGAATTGTGTTCTGAACACTTGTGTATCTGAGAGAGAGAGAGAGCAGAGAAGCTTATATAGGCCGCACTGTAACTGTCCCAGTTAGCAAAATATTCGAGACGTAGGAAAACATTGTCCCGAACATTCTATAACTGCTCAATCGTACACAAATACGATCTAAGCCAACTGCCGCACAGCGCACGCCAACTACGCCACTGCGTTAAGCGTCACTTGATCCCGCGTGCACATGCGCAATACGCGCACCTCGCACCAACTGCAGCGCCAACTGCGGCACCAACTTGTCGCACCAAATTGTACACCATCTGGCCGTGCCAACGGGCACGCCATCTGGTCGTGTGATCGGATTGTACGAACTGGTGCACGAACGGCTGCGCAAGTGGCTCGCACAACGAGTGCAACTTAAGCACACTATGCACCTAGAGACGATGCTGACGTACTAAGTGCAAAGTGCGCCAACAAAACGTCACATTATGCCTCATGAGCCCATGAGCCCGAGTCTGAGTCTGAGTCCGATTTAAGTCGCTAATACCCTACGGGGCTTAGCTCCCATGGAATAAATTCCCAGAGAAAAAAGCATTAATCTTTACCATGGATTCTTATCCTTACCTCCTAGTAAAAGCACCCACATAGTTCCCTCCTTAGGTTCACCACCCCATGTGCACATCGCAACAACATATCAAATATATATAAAGATACTACTCATGGTGCTTTTCCAATGTGGGACTAAACTTCACTAGGCATGTTTTGAGAGCAAGCTCTCTTCACATGTTAAAGGAAAAGCTCCAACAATTTAATCATATACATGGTATTAATTTGAGCCATCGCAATCTCTCCATCAAGACAAATATTGATTCTAAATTACTAAAAACTTAGTTTTGTTTGACATCTAGTCCAAGTTACATAAAGCAACATAGGAGTTTTCAAGTCATGGGCAAAGTCCTCTATATCTATATCTGTTAAATCTGGAGCGTTATTTTAAGATAAAAAACTGAATTTGGCAACACTTTGAAGAAGGTGCACTATTGAGATCTCGAAGGATTCAGAGAGACAAAATCAACTGCAAAACTTCGACAAAGGCACAAATGATCTCATAGTAGCAACGTTGATAGCCTACGAAAAATTTCTGATTAGATCAGAATAAATCTTGTTCAGAACGAGATTACAAGTAGTGAAGGAAATAAACAGAATAGAGAAAAGCTTGCTGGGGTGAATGATAACCGGCGCTCAAAGCTAAATTTACCTCACACGAACAGCTTTCAAGAACCAGCAAGTTCGAAAAAGAACTTATAGAACACTCTGCTCTCCTGACTCATCGGATTACACGAAATGGCGCATTGTTACTCTCTTCTCTGCTCTCTAAAAATTCATAAAGAATTATCTGGAATGAAGTATATTGAACGAGAGAGAAGAGAACAACTTATATAGACGAGCGCTATAACCGTCTAGTATGCAAAACATTCGGGACGTGAAAAAAACTATTCCCTAACGTTTCGTAACCGTTCAAATCGTACACAGACATGACTGTCCCAATTGGCACATAGCGCACGCCATCTGTACCATCTGCCCCATTATGTACTCGTGCGTCTGTTGTGCCAACTGCACACACGCGCACAGCATGCGCTGTGCGTACTGCACGCCAACTGGCAGCGCCATCAGGCCGTGCCAACTGGTGTACCATCAGGCAGTGCCATCTGACTGTGCCAATTGGTCGTACCAACTGGCTGTGTGATCGGGCCACGCGAACGGGTATGCGATAGGATGCGCAGAGGCTCGCGCAACGAGCACAACTTAAGTACACTATGTGCCTAGCGACGATGCTGACGTGCTAAATTCAAGTTCGCTAATAAAAGCCATATTACGCGTCATGAGCCCATGACCTCGAGCCGAGTTGCTAAGCCCCTACAAGGCTTAGCTCCAAAGGAAATTACTTTCCAAGAGCATGACAAAAAGTATTAATGCTTCATTGTTGAGTTAGCCTTTTGCCACTAGAAAAACACTCCCACATGCCACCCATGTTCCACTCTACACCTCATGTGCTTCTCTCAATACAAGCAAATCAATATATGGAGATGCCACCCTTTTGGCCTAGGCAATGTGGGGACTATTTATTCTAGTGTTCAAGGCCAAACACCAACAATCCTCCACATATCTCCATATATATAGGTATGAGTATTCCCCACAGTAAGTGTCTATCATACATTAAGATAGATGTTGCTGACGACTTGAATCTTCCCGCATGGGTCAAATAATAGACATAATTCAAGAATGGACTATGCCTTGAATTATGTACTATAGCTGCAATTCTTTCCACTCACATAATGTAGTCATTCTGGCTGTACATTAAAGGCACTGTGCCAGCCTGGTTTCGGTGTATGTATTTTGGACGTCTACAAATTTACCCTCATGAGATGGCCTGATATCTCTGTTCATACACTTTAGGTCAGTTCTTTATTAAAGAGAAATTGTATGAAGCCTTGCGCTTCCTTGCGGTGCTACGTCGCTATAACATGGATTAAAGCCGAGGCATTACCCCTACCCGGGAACCTCATCGTAGTATCATACTTCTGTAGCATGAGGTCATAAGCCTTTCTATAGTACCAAACTATCCAGCATGAAGCCTTGCGCTTCCTTGCGGTGTTACGTCGCAATGACATGGCTTGCGAGGTTGAGGCTTTACTCCTATTCGGATACCTCTTCGTGGTGTCGTGCCACTGTAACATGAGTATATTGTCCCCTTTGTAGTGTTGTCTACAACTCTTTTATTTTATCATACATCATTAGGCTACCTGCCTATTTGCGGTGCTACGCCACTGTGACTTGGCTCACAAAGCTGAGGCATTACCCCTACATAGGAATCTCATGGAGGAGTCACCCAACTATAGCATGGTGCTACACTCCTTATAGTATTATGCTACTGTACTTCCTGTAAAGCACAACAGGCATTCACTCTTCCTGAGAACTGTCACTCATGTTTTTCGTTATATGTATTTTTCAGTATACATGTACGAATTTTTGACATTTGTCAGGTGACTAGTATTTTGACTTGTCTTGCTTAGCCTTATCTGGATTAATTTGGTTTGGTTCAAATTGGCATGGCTTGGTTTGGTTTGAGTTGGTTCATCATGAATGAGCTTTGTATTTGAAACCAACATCCTCTCTCTCCTCCATTATAACCATTTACTTCTTCTTCTTTTTCTTCATTTACTCCTCTACCAAATCCTAGGCAAGTGTAACTTGCTTCATGATGGATCTCAAATTTTATTGTTCTATTATTTTCCTTGCTTGATTCTAAGCCTCCTTAAAACTTGGAATTTTTGGTTTTGATGTTTACATTTTTGTAGATCTAAGTTTGAATTTTTTTAGTTTTTCTTAGTTTTGATCTCTTAAACTTTTCTATTTCTGAAATCTAAAGGTTCCATGTTGTAGGGAAATTTCATTCTACCCAATTTTGCCTTTTGAACCGCTTGATTTCAACTTATTTTAAAAAAGTTATAACATTTATTGCGTTCATGGGTTCCTACACATCTTCGGTGCTGCTGGGACGATGAACAGTGTCGCGTGCGTGATTCATTTAAGCCATGCTCTCGTGCTTCGCATATAGTACATCCGTGCGCTGTACGTTTCGCGGCCGTGCTCCTGTGCGATTCATTTGTCGTACGACGTGCTCTCGCACCCAGCGTACCGTGGATAGTTGTGTTTGCGCGCGTGCTTGAATGACTGTTTTTGCCTGTTTAAGCTGTTTTATAGTTAGAATCTTGTAAAATTCAAAGCATAAAAGTTGTAGATCTTCGTCATGGCTTTAAGAATATTCTTTTTTTTGCCTTAACTAGATTTCATATGCGACTGATAGTTTCAATCACAGTTTTTGCTCTTCTTTGCATGTTTTCTGTACTTGGCCTATATTACGACGACCCGGCTTGATGAAATTGAACATGATAATATGATCCCATCTTGATAATCTTGATAGTGGCCCATCGAGGCGCACTCTTGACCGTATTTCTGACAAGTGACAAGTAAACCTGACATGACATATGTAATCTTGATCGCTGTTGCGACAACTAATCCTGACTTGCTAAGTGGAACTCTTGTCTTGACTCTGTGGTTGATTTTCTGATTGTGCCTATACAAGCTACATGTCCTGTCTTGTATCATGTCTAGACATGGATTCCTGGTTACCACGGTCAGGGATTTATAATGAATCTGGCTAGGTTAACGACTAGATTGATCAAGTAGTTATATAGAAAAAATTTCCAGTTACAGACAATCGTTATCACGGCCACACCTGTGGACTTGTAGCCTACCATCGAGTAGGGCGCATTTTACTACACTGTCATGTGTTGCACTCTAAGTCACCTAATAATTCTTTAATTCTTGATAAACTCTTGTACCCTCGCCTGGATAACCTGGATAGTCTGCAGGACTTGTGACTGCGAGAATATCTCAACTACATCTTGTTAGCAACTAGGCTTGGGATAACCGTAGTTAGCTAATGATAGCAAGCCATAGGACTTGATTGGGTACCTGAATAATTATCTCAAATTAACATGGGAATTATATTCCACCTTTTGTTTTCTTAATGCAAGCTAATATGTTCTTTAAAGCACATCTTATGTCATTTAAATATGTTCATTTATCAGTTCTTCTATTTATTTTATGTTGGTTTTAGTTCCTAAGTGGACCACCGCTTGGGGCACTTGCTCTTTCTAGGTTCTGACAAACATTGTTTTTTGTAGCCAGATTTCGATGTAGCACCCGAAGATCTACCTGCTTTCCATCCAGATGGTGAACACTAGAAGTAACCGTGGCAACGAGTGGATTTTTTTATTTTGCTTTCTCACTCTATTGTAAATATTCTTTCGAGACGTTTAACCGTCGAGTAAGTGTTAGCTCGTGTCAGAAACTTTAATTTCTGTCTACCTAAGGGTTACATGATTGGCAAATCCTAAGGTTGATCATGTATGACTTAACTCTTGCTAGTATTCGCATTTTGTATGACTAGCTTCATGATCATTTGAATATATAATGTTTCGGATGCCTTACCTTGCATGTCTGATGATCTAACATCTTGTAACATTTATTTGCTTGCTTGAGATTGAGACTAGACTTATTCTTGGCCATATGAGACTGATAGATTGTAGATAAACCCTCATGTATCTAGATAGACGTGACCATATTGCGAAGTGTATTGCACTCCATTGTACGTTGATGGCTGCATCTGTCCCCGCTCTCAGTATACTGGTTCTGGGGCATGATGCAGTTTAAGTGGTGGCCCATACAGGTCATGTAAATCAAGATGTGAGAGTTTTACCTAATAGATGTCACAATCACCATTCGTCCTTGATCCCTACTCGTGCTTTCTAATCTTTCTGAATCTTGACCTGATAATATACTTTTATCCTTTATCTATCTTGGTCCTTCCTTATTGTTCCCTATGTCATTTTCTTCAATGACATTGTTCTCGGTCCTTCCGATCAGCCGGACAAAGTACCTCCAGTGAACCAGCACCAAGAGGACATGGTCAAGATATGGCTCTGACAATAGCAGAAGAATTAGCATCAGGTGAGGTGGTGGCAGGTACCATTCTCATCAACTCTTTTCTAGCAACAGTATTATTTGATTCGGGTGCATTGTACTCATTTATGTCTGCATGATTCGCGACACGAATAGGATTGAAGTCCGAGTCATTATCAGTAAGACTCAATTTCCTTACTGGTAATGGTCTTATGGGAGTATATCGAGTCTTTTTCTCGTGTCGAATCGTAGTTAGCAGTAGAGAGTTTTCCACTAGATTGATAGAATTTTCGATGGCCGACTATGATGTGGTCCTAGTAATGGATTGGTTGAAGGACCAGTATGCAAGAATAGACTGCCATTGGCAGGATTATTTTTGGTATTTGGCGAAGAAGAGTTTTTATTTTCCAGAGCGAAGTAGAACCTTCTCCACAGTCTTGCGGATGACAGTAGCAGAAGCAGTTCAGTTCTCTAGAGTCGTAGAAGAATTTTCTGATGTATTTCCCGAAGAGCTTCCAGACATGCCGCCAAAGAGAGAGAGAGAGAGAGATATAGATAGATAGATAGAGTTCACCATTGATTTGATTCCAGGGACGCACTAGTATTAGAAAGAGTCTACAGAATGGCACTATCAGAATTGGAGATCCTATACAAGATGATTGAAGAACTCAGAACCAAGGCATTCATTCGTGCTAGTGGATCACCTTGGAGAGCCCCGATGCTTCTTATGAAGAAAAGGATGGTACGTCGAGATTATGTGTTGATTATCGCACCTTGAATTCTGTACTAATCAAGAACAGATATCCCTACCAAGGATAGATGATTTATTCGATCAACTCTGTGGGGCAACAATATTCTCGAAGATTGACTTACAGTTGGGGTACCATCAGATCAGAGTCAGAGAGAAAGACATCCCGAAAATGGTATTCAGATCAAGATATGGACATTGGAAGTTTCTCGTTATGCCATTCGGAGCGACCAATACGCCAGTAATATTCATGGATCTCATGAATCACATATTCATGCCCTATTTGGAATAGTTTATGATTTTTTTTATAGAAGATATCTTAGTCTATAGCAAGAATGAAGCAAAGCATGAGCAACATCTCCGTATAGTCTTTCAGATTCTCAGAGGGCACCAGTTGTACGTAAAGTTCAGCAAGTGTGAATTTTGGCTTGATCACATTTCGTACATAGGTCATATCATCACCAGAGGTAGAGTGGAAGTGGATTCCCAAAAGATAGTAGCTACAGAGACATGGCCAGTACCTAGTACCGTTGCTGAGGTTCGCAGTTTTCTAGAATTGGCGAGCTATTACCGACGATTTGTATCAAACTTCGCTCAGATTCCAGCGCCATTGATGCAGTTGACCCACAAAGATGTGCAGTTTGCTTAGACAGCAGAGTGTCAGAGTTCACTCGATAAGTTAAAGCAAGGAATAATGACGGCCTCCATTCTTACGCTTCCAAATAAGATAGGAGGATTTTTAATGTATTGTGACGCTTTGGGCAGGGGAATAGGATGTGTACTAATGCAACATAGTAAGGTAGTAGCTTATGCGTCATGTCAGCTTCGTGATCACAAGAAGAATTATCCAACACATGACTTGAAGTTAGCAGCGATAGTTTTCGCTCAAGCTTTGAAGGCATTACTTGTATGGAGATCGGGTCGACATTTTCACTGACCACAAGAGTCTTAAGTATGTGTTTATCCAGAAGGATCTCTACATGCGTCAGAGAAGATGGCTAGAGTTACTAGTAGATTACAACATCAACCTGCAGTATTATCCTGGGAAAGCCAATATAGTTGCAGATGCGTTGAGTAGAAAAGCAAGAGCTTATTTTCTAACAGCACAGCCAGTGTTATTAGCTGATCTTCAGAAGATGGAAATAGAGATAGTTCTTCCTACCAACGTAGAATTGATGACTAGTATACAAGTTCAGTCCTGTATAGTTGAGAGAATCAAGATAGCTCAATCAGCGGATTCCAAGCTTCAGCGTCTTAGGGCAAGCGGGACGAAGAGCAAAGTTACGCATTCACGAAGATAGCACGCACCGACATAGAAGGCATCTTTGTGTACCCAGTGGTGACATCAGGCAAAAGATCATGGCAGAAGCTCATAGTTCATAATATTTACAGTATTCAATTCATTCGGTGGTACGAAGATGTATCGTGATATCCGTTAGCATTTCTGGTGGAATGGCATGAAGAGGGAGAGATAGCTCGAATTGTCTCTCGTTGTTTAGTTTACCAACAAGTCAAGGCTGAACATCAGAGACCAGGTGGACTTCTTCAACCTTTATCAATCCCAGAATGAAATAGGAACATATTACCATGAATTTTGTAACTGGGTTACCTATATCCCCAATTGGAGAGATGCTATATGGGTTATAGTTGACCGACTCAACAAAGTAACTCATTTTCTTCCTTTCAAAATTAGTCAATCGACGGATCAGCTAGCAGAGATATACCTCAGCAGATAATCAGATTGTATAAAGTGCCAGTCAATATCATATCCGACAGAGATTCAAGATTTACATCGCACTTTTGGCGGAGTCTTTAAAAGAGTTTGGGGACTCGTCTCAAGTTTAATTCAGCTTATCATCCGCAGAAGATGGTTAGTCAGAACACACGATTCAACACTTGAGATATTTTAAGATCCAGTACACTTGACTTCGGTGGTTCTTGGGAAGATCACCTGCATCTAGCGGAGTTCTCCTATAATAATAGTTTTCAGGTCAGTATCCAGATGCACCATTTAAGGCACTGTATGGCAAAAAGTGCAGGTCACCTTTAGCCTGGGATAATGTAGGGGAGAGGTAGATACTTTGTAAAATGGTTACTCGGACTATCGAAGTGGTCAGACAAGTTAGAGATCATCTTCGGGTTGCACAAGATCGTTAGCGCCATTAGGCCGATTCTCATCGGCGTCCTCTTGAGTTATCTATCGCGCGAACACGTATTCCTTAGGATCTCGCCTACCCGTAGTGTTATTCGATTTGGCATACGGGAAAAGATTAGTCCTAGGTATATAGGGTCGTTTATATTCTCGAATGAGTAGGTGATGTGTCTTATCGTCTCTCTCTTTCGCCGTCGTTACGTGAGGTACATGACGTATTCCATGTATCCCAATTGTAACGGTATATTCCGGATCCGAGTCATATCTTGATCATTCAGAATTGGTTGTTGGTACCAACCTTTCATATAAGGAAAGGCCCGTATCCATATTGGACCGAAGGAAGAAGATACTCAAGAACAAGACTGCTAGTTTAGTCCGTGACTAGGCCTGTGATAACCCTAATTAGCTAATGATAGCAAGCCGTAGGACTTGATTGGCCGTACCTGAATGATTGTCTTATGATTAACATGGGAATTATTATCTCATGATTGTTTTTTAATGCAAGCTAGTATGTTCTTTAAAGCACGTCTTATGCCATTCAATTATGTTCATCTATCAGTTTTTCTATTTATTTTTATGCTGGTTTTAGTTCCTAAGTGGAGCCTCCCTTGTGGCACTTTGTCTTTCTGGGTTCTGACCCAGCTGGTTTTGTGTGGCCAGATTTCGGAGTAGCATTCAAGGATCTACCTGCCTTCCAGTCAGATGGTGAATACTAGAAGTAATCGTGGTAACGAGTAGGTTTTCTTATTTTGCTCTCCCACTCTACTGTAAATTGTTCTTTTGAGGCGTTTAGCCACCAAACAAGTGTTAGCTCGTATTGAAAACTTTAATTTCTGTCTGCATAAGGGTTGTTACATGATTGATAAATCCTATGGTTGATCAAGTACGACTTAACTCTAGCTAGTCTTCGCATTTTGTATGACTAGCTTCATGATCATTTGAATATGTAATGTTTGGGATGCCTTACCTTGTATGTCTGATGATCTAACATTTTGTAACATTTATTTGCTTTTTTGAGATTGAGACACTAGGTTTGTTCTTGACCATAAGAGACTGATAGATTATAGATAAATCCTCATGCATCTAGACAGTCGTGACCGTATTGCGAAGTACGTTGCACTCTAATGTACATAGTTGGATGTGTCTATCCTCCGCTCTACAGTATCTGGTTCTGGGATTGACAAGAACTCATTATGGCGTTTAAGCCATCCTCACCACATGATATATTCTCCGCAGAAAACATATAGTAGATAACAGTGATTTTAGGTTCGTATCCTTTTTATGCCACAAAGGACATGTACCCACTATTCCTGATATTTTTCCAGTTATTGGTCCTCTCTTGGACCAAAAGCTAGATGCCTAGTAGATTTCTCTTTGAACTAATAGCATAAAATTTTATGGTAGGATTACAATAACACAATATCAAAATACCTTCAAGCCCATTTTACAAGCTATGTCTGGAATAAACTGTACAAAATAAGAGAAAAAGAGCAAGTTATATAAATGCACGCTGTAACCTCCCAGTATACAAAACATTAGGGATGTGGAAAAGACTGTTCATGAACTTTCGTAGTCGTTCAAATCGTGTACAGACACGACTTTGCCAATTGGCGCATAGTGCGCACCATCTATGCCATCTGCCCGTTCGTGCACTCGTGCACCCGCTATGCCAATTATGCACATGCACACAGCATGCGCTGCACGTTCTATGAACCAACTGCACGCCAACTGGCAGCACCATCTGGCTACGCCAACTTGCTCATCATCTGACAGTACCATCTGGTCGCACCAATGGCCATGCCAATTGGACGTGCCATCTCGCCAGACGATGCTGACGTGCTAAGTGCAAAATATGCCAATAAAAAGCCACATTAGGCCTCATGAGCCCATAAGTCCGACTCGAGTTTGAGTCGCTAAGCTCCTATAGGGCTTAGCTCCAAAGGAAATTAATTTCCAAGAGCATGACAAAAAGCATTAATGCTTCATTGTTGAGTTAGCCTTTTTCCACGAGAAAAACACCCCCATATGGCACCCATGTGCCACTCCATACCTCATGTGTTTCTCTCCATACAAGCAAAAGCTATATTGGAGATACCATCCATTTGGCCTAGGCAATGTGGGACTATTTATCCTAGTGTTCAAGGCCGAACACCAACAATATCTATATATTGTCTTCCATTTTTTTAACTTTTTAAGGATAAATAATAATTTATTTTCTTCCATTAGTATGTTAATGCATAATTGAACTCTTATTTATACTTAAACAAAATTTGGTGAACATATATGTTGGAAATATGGTGAGACCTGAGAAGAGTCCATCCTTGAGGGATAATATTTCTTGTCAAATCCAATACCAATCTCATATATCTTTATATTTTGACCTCTCATCTTATATCCCATGTGGGACTAAACTTTCTATGCAACTCACTTTTGGTCTACCAGACTAATGTAAGACTAAACCTTATATAAACCTTCTATATGTCATCTTCAAACTTGTGGGAACATCAGAGGCAACGTATAACCCAACAATATTTGTCTTTGCTCGTATCCAGATGAGCCCGAGCAATCTAGAGATCAAACATATTTTGTATCTCGATCTATTGGAAGATAGAGTTGAACAGACACGTCTACCAAATTGTAATGCTACTAGGTGCGAGCTGTAATTGCTCTACCTTGGGTCCACCTTCTATCTAATATGGGATTAAACTTTCTATACAACTCTACTCGCTAACAAATGATGTGAGGATAAACTTTCTATACAACTTACTTCATGTCATCTCCAAACTTGGCACTTTCTATACAACACCCTCTATGTCATCTCCAAACATGAGCATACAACCGGATACGAGATACAACCTAGTAATCTTCATCTTAGCTTGTAGCTAGATGAGACAGAGCAACCTAGAGACTAGACATATTATATCTTGTTCCAGTCAAAAATAGAATTGAACAAACATATTAACCAAACGACAACACTACTGGGTGTGACCGCAATTGCTCCACCGTGGTGCCACCCAGCTTTGAACCCAAATTTGACTCGAAATTACTTAAATGTTCCATCAAACCCTGAGGAGAGTTGATCCATGAGATGTGATATTGGACTTTTGTGCATATGACTTAAAAAAGTCACTTATTAAATCCAAGACAATTCTCAAACTACAAAACTACAAGAGATAGCGACGGAAGCATCTGTCGTTGAACTGTCGCTAAATTAATATAGCTATGGCTAAGTGACGTACTAAGGACGCAACTAATTGTGAGTTCCTAAGAAATTAAGCGGCATCGCCGAGTCGATGCATGTGCGACTATCGTACATCGACGATCGAGCAGTACTCTTTATCGACGAGTGGGCAGTGCCAATGCGACTCATTTAAATAAGCGATGTACTTACGACGACTAGGCAGCGCCAATGCAACTTTATTAAATTTTGAAAAAATATAATTGACATGTTAGTCAAACATAAACAATATCAAAATATAACATAATATTTCACACCCAGTGCAACCCATCCTAGAATTCATGTCTAGCTAGACCTTCAATGGCATACAATGCTTGATGAAAACCCAAAAATACAAAAAATAAAATATTATAGACATGACATAACTTGCCATAGAATTTTTCATCCAATCAGACTTTGAACAACAGAAAACGTTTGTTGGAAACAAAAAAAAACAAAAAACAAAGTATAATTATATACCCGATGCAACCCGTCGTATAATTTTGATATAAATATGAATATAAGTACAAATACATCCAAAGTTCACATGATATGTCCTAATATATCAGAATAGTAAAATACAAATAACTACTGCTTCTCTAGTAGTGGTAGTGGTAGAGGTGGTAGGGTGGCAGTGGAGGATCAAATGAGTCACAAATTCTGTAGAAGCAAACTGAGAATCTCACAAAAATGTCGACCCAGGGTAGAAACAGTTGATAACAACAAGGGTAAAAGATACAACATCGGCAACAAGAGTAACTCAACTCAATTTATCTATAGTTGTCTGCACAAAGTCCATAATTGACTAGAGTCAATTCTGCTAAAATCGAACCCGGAGGAGGTGGAACAGAAGAAGAAGCATGTTGATTAGGTCTAGAAGACATTGATGCATGCAATGGTAAGGAGCCAATGCCATATATGCATCCTCCCTTCCTTCTCAAACCAACGACATTTAACCAAAGGTCATTATCTTCAATGGGCTCAGATTGCTCGACACTCCCGTCCACTGCATCCTGAGTGGCCCGAAATGATGCCTCAATCCTTAGAGACTAAAATTCAAAAATTACATTCATGTTGTAAGACCTATGATATTTTCAAACAACTTATTTTTTTGTTCTATCCTAAGTTTTTCCAACTATCCTAAGTTATATGTTCAAATTATTAGTATAATAAAAATGAAAATTATATAACTAGAATATCTACAAATGTCTTGCTTGTCTTTATGTCCACATACGTTTCATCCTTCATTTATCCAATTCACTTTGATATATTATTGTCTTAATTAGGATTTTTCATAAGCGGATATTATAGTTGGAACTCATTCAATTGTAATCCCACTGTAACCAATGAACTCGTGAATCAAATGGTAATGCCTTAGAATATGTTTGGATTTCTGATGAGATTGGGATTAGTTATCTTATGTATGAAATAGCTCTATTATTGTCACAATAAAACACAACTTGATCTTTTATGCTAGGCACTATCCTAAGTTCACTAATGAACTTCTTCATAAAAATAGCCTCTTTACCAGTTTAGATGTAGCAGTTTTTTACCCTAGTAGTTAAGTTAGTGGTTGTCTTTTGCTTGAAACTTTTCCAGCTCATCGCTTCATCATTCAGGCTAAATTTAAACCCAAAAATGACTTGGTATTATTTTATACTAAAAACTAGAATAAATGAAGTCCTCTAGATTTAATTCAGATCCTCCGTAAACCAAGAAAATACATTTAGTTCATAAAGTAGTGGATAATCATTTAAACGATGATTACACTTGAAGCACTTGCCAAAGGACAGGTTTAGCATGCAGATTGTTTGGTTTGGTAATTGTGTCACGATCAGCTCTTAAATAATTGGGTATAAGTACGTGGCCAAGTTAAACCTACGTCGCAGCATCGACGGTAGTATGTTGTCTATACCTTCCAACAATATCATCATTCAATAACACACGATATCATCAATATTCTAACTAGCTTAATCATATGAATTAACTATAACAAAAAGATAACAATTAAAATAAAAATCTCTAAATTAATTAATTAAAATCTCCAAAATGATCCTCAACAAAACACAGAAAGTAACTAAGTTTGGGGAACAAATCTGGTCAAATAACTAACTTAAAAGTTCTATTGAAACTAAGTAAATTATCATCTATTATCTAACGAATTAAGATTGGTCTCCATAATCCTCCACATCTCATGGGAACTACAGTATGTAGGGTAGCCCTCGTCTAAATCTATTACCACTATCCAGTCGGGAATGGAGCAAAGTAAAGTATTTACACAAGTAATTATAAAGTAAGATATATGTACAAATGTATTGGAAAAGTAACATATATGAATGCAAAAGTACAACATGGAAAGCTACTATCAATATGTAACTACTATTGATAACAAGAATATCATACAGAAACATATCAATCGAAAATTTGTGTAATGTGTGTTCTACGATATATATTTTCTGAATGTGGACGGTCATAGGATTTATCAATTAATCATATGTGTGGTGTCTAATTGATATCATTCAAGTAAGATATGAAGGGATTGATTCGACACGAGTTTGTTCACATGCGTACTAGCTATATTATCCTGCCAAGTCTTATTAACTATCATGTACGATTAAAGAATTAAGTAAAAAGTATAGAAACATGTAACATATGACAAGTATCAAGTAGCAAGTAGGGTACATGAATACGATCAAGACCTATCTTATGTATATGGTATAAGTTTAATAAGTATAACATTACACAAAAATTTGCAATATAAAATACCAGTATCACAAGTATAAAAGCGATACTTGCCTGAACTCCACAAAGATTGTATCATAGACGACAACTACTCCTCAACAAAATCCACTATATATATGCCCCAAAAATCATCAACCAATACGTCCCATACTACCACATACAAATAAAGAATTAAGTTAGTTATAGGAAATTACCAAAATACTCCTAGGATTAGTGAATTTCTAGGATTTCATCAATCCATCGTCAGAATTTTAATTAGTACTGATCATGGGCATCCTAAAACAACAAATATATTATTATACGAGTGTTTGAGACATGTGTCCATCGACATACAAATCGAGGCTAAAATTTAGGTAAGAAACTATTTTATCTCAATTACAAATTGTTAGTCTGGATTTGTAAGTCTTATCGACACAATCACAACGGTATTTGTTAGTATTATTTATGAAAATACATTGTGATAAAAATTTCTTAGGTTTTCTACGGTTTTCATCAATCAAAACTTTGAATTATTATCTGAAATTGTTATTCAAGAAACTAGGGTCTCTCTGGATCCAAAAAGTTCACGAATCTAGATTTCAACTTATGTTTGGGAGGTATAATTTTAGAAAATTGAGCATGCAAATTGGGAGGGTCAAATAAATTATAGATTTTTTTCTAAAATCAATTAAACATATAAAACAATTACTAGACAAAAAATCAATATTTTCTATAAAATTTTACCTAAAGAGGACGTCGAAAAAGGGGTGAAACTTTGCTTGCAAATTGTTGGAGTCCAGTTTGGATTTGGATATCCATAATTGGTGTTGTGCTATTTCATATAATAGGATTCTTATTTTAGGGCTCATATTTAGGAAATCATATTATGATCTAAAATAGGATATTGATGGAATATTTTAGGTATAATAGGATTCATATTGTATTCCTATTTAGAAAATCCTATTATGATCTAAAATATGATTTTCTTATCCTATATATATGGGGTAAGGGTGGAGGCACAAAGTATAGCATAAAGTTGAGATTCGAGGTGCTCGTCCACAGAAGATCTAAGACAAAATCTGCACTTTGCTCTTGACTTCATCATACAAGATAGAAGGAAGAAGAAATCTAATCGAGGAGTCGTCAAATTTGGTTAAGAAGATTGCTACCGGTTGCTGAGCGATTTCAATTGTAATCTCTTTATTTTTCTTCTTAATTTTGTTGTGAGGGGGTTGAACCTATTAGGACAAAGGGTTCAACATTATTTTTGTCAATCTTATAATTTTATCTGAGTTATAGAGATTAAATTTGTCCAAGTGACATAGTCACCGCCATATAATTATCTTTATCTGTGCTTGGTGTCCGTTAGATGGGGGTTGTTTATTTTAGGTAATTTGGCCTAATTTTTGATGCGGCAACGTCACAGACTCGGTATTGGAGCGCAGGAGGGTGTGTCTGATTACCAACACAAATTGCCTATTGGTTGTTTGAATCGCAAAAAAGAAAGGCTAATGATATTAGGTTTTTGAATTCTAACTATTTTTTTTTCTGACTATATATATATATATTATATATATATATAGGGGGGACAAAAGCGGCTTAGAGCTGACTTTGATGGTCCTGAGGGCTCCAAAAGAGTACCGCTCGATGGAATGGCCAGCAAGCGACCACGCATCCCAGTCAAGTTGATTTTGTAGAAGTTTTATACTTATTTGTTTAATTAGTAAATAACTATAATAAACCATTTTCTTGGACTTAAAATTACTAAAATAATTTCAAAATTATGGGGAAATTTATGGCCTATTCTATGGCTAAATGAACTATTATACAGTGTTTGGGGTCAAACTAGTTTCATTGTTGTCCACAGTAATTTATGTGGTTCGTCAATTTTATCATTTTCTTTGTAGAAGTAATTCTAATGGCTCTATAATTATCCTATGAGTCCTAGGCTAGCAATAAACCACCATAGGGAGTTACTCTAGGGTCCTAGAGTGTTAGATTCGAGTCTTGGCTCATCATTACTTGGTTACAGGCCTAGGAATTGTCCTGATATCACTGAACCCAATAATTACCATATTTTATTGTTTCATAATTTGTTAATGTTGTAATTAGGGTTTCGAGTTAAAAAAATTTCCAGAGTGTTAGATTAAGGTTACACTAGGGTCCTAGAGTGTTAGATTCGAGTTATTTTTTTTTTCTAATTTTTAATTAGGTTTTCTAGAGTAGCAGATGCTACATGTTGCCTCGATGGATTTCTCTCTCTTCGTCTTCATTGTCGCCTTCTTCTCTTTGTAGGCATCCTCCTGTAACTCCTCTTCCTAAAAATTTTTGAAATATTTTTTTATTATTTATTTGATTTAAATGGTGATTTTAAGAATTTTATAAATAATATTTAGTTAATTATTACGGTAGATGACTTTAGCCATGGTGGAATTTTGAAGTACAAGGTGACTAGAAATCGTGGCACGGATAGTGTAGTGGTGTACTTTGATTAGTGTTTTTGCTATGGTAGGGAAGACCCATCCATAATAGTGCCCTTACTAGGAAAACCAGGCCAAGTTGCAACTTAACCCCTATAGACGTTTTAATTAATTATTATTAAGATTATTGACTTTTTAGGAGATCCGGTCGTACTAATTTAGCCCGGACTGGACCCGAACCCGACCGAAGCCATGTGGACATATAGTGCATCCAAAGGGGTCGATGTTGATAATATTTTGAGTGTATACTTCGTACTTTATTTTAATGATCTAATAAATAGTTCTAGATACTTGTTATATATAACATAAGTATTGTTGGTAATAAATTGATATTTTATGGGACATCTATAGAACATTATTAGATTTACGTGGACCAGTGAAACATGGGAATACATATATATTTATATATAAAG